>CANSGD010000341.1:0-209984 GCA_947645195.1 Patellifolia procumbens
GTCATGAAACTCTTGAAGAATATCATTTTCCCTAGATTTGGGGTGCCTCGTGTGTTGACAAGCGATGGGGATCGCGCTTTGCTAAGAAACAATTAAGAAGCTCTTTTGAAGAACTATGGGGTCAATCATAAGGTCGGACTTCCATACCACTCCCAAACTCAAGGTGAGTTGGGAGTCTCAATCGAGAAGTGAAGAATGTGCTTGAGAGAGTGGTGAACAAGACAAGGAAGGATTGGTCTTTGAGACTAGATGATACTCTTTGGGCTCTTCGCACGAGCAAACAAAGACACCTATAGGAACCACCCTTACCGTCTTGTATGGGAAGGGTTGTCCTTGTTGAACTTGAACATCGAGCTTGGTGGGCAATCAAGGAGCTCAACATGGATCTTGCTTTAGGCGGGGGAGCTCGAAAAGAGAAGTTGGTGGAACTAGAGGAGCTACGCTTCGATGTTTATGATCACGCTTGTATAAGGAGCGAACAAAGAAATGGCACGACCCAAGGATGCAACAAAGAGAGTTTAGGGTTGGGGATAAAGTCTTGTTGTTTAACTCAAGACTTAAACTTTTCCCGAAGCTTAAATCAAAGTGGTCGGGGCCGTTGAAGTAGTGAAAACCCTTGTATGGAGCATATGAAATTGTTGGCGATGAGAGTCCTTTTGAAGTAAATGGTCCACGCTTGAATCTCTACCCAGCAACCACATCATTGGTTTCGTTGGTTGTTTGATACTTGGCTCTCCGGAGCACCATCATTGAGAGCTGAGCCTCTTAGTCAAGCTAATGACTAAAATAAGCGCTTTTTGGGGGAGCAGCCCAAGCCTTTTAGCTTATTTTTCATTTCTTTTATTTTGTTTTCTTTTAGAACTAGGTAGTTTGATTTTTTTATTATTTCATTTTAGTTTAGTTTCATTTTCCTGTATTATAAAAAAAAACAAAAAAATAGAAAAAAAAGGGAAGTACGAAAAAACGAGAGAGTGTAGAACTGCAGGTCTACATGGCCTTGTTGATATTGACACGCCCGTGTAGCTCTGCAGTTCAAAACTTACTGCCTGCAGAATTTCAGGCAACACGACGTGTCGATTTTGACACGACCGTGAACCCTTGTTTCACCCGATATTTCACACGGGCAGGGGAGGGGGCTTTTCCACCTCATTCTATTCTTACTTCAATTTTTGAACCTCTCCTCTCTCACTAAAACCACTCTTCTCACTCCAATCTCCCTCATTACTCATTCACCACCAATTCACCACTAAAATCACTCCTTTCCTCTCAAATCTTCATACATCTCTCTCTTTATAACTTTATCTTAACAAATCAAATTTTTCTCAAACCCTAACTTCTCCAATTAATTTGGGGAAAGTTTTCGTGACTAGTTTCTTTAACATTGGAAGGCAATTTCCGATCCACACAACCATCTACCATTGCTAGAGGTTCATCTACAGGATTTACTCCCACGATTCGATCAGTATACAACTTTCCTCTTTTAATTTATAACTATTTGTTTGAAGTTATTGAAGTTAGTTGTTGGATTTTGGTTTTTTAGTTGTTTGTACATTGATTTGGGGGTGGATTGAGTAGTTTTGTTTGTTGTTTGTCGAGGAATTTCTTGTTGTAGGATTGTTGTGCCTTTGGTGAGAATAGTTGACCCTAGGTTTTGGTGGTTGTTCTTCTTGTGTTGGTGATTGGTTTTGTGTGCTATTTATGTTGTTGATCTAATGGCCTCTAGTAGTCAGGAAAACCCATCACGGCAAACAAGCACCTCAAACCTTCGTAACCAATCACCTCCACCACCTCCACCACCTATCCATCCCTCCACAAATAGACACCCTCCGCATAAACTTCACTAATCCCGTCCATCTACGAGCCTTCCTAAGACTTAGTCGGTGAGACTTCCCCACAGCAAATGTTATGATGAGAACGCCGCCACCACCCTTTGGGTTCAAGGAGGCGTTCAACAACTATTTTTATGGAGTGGGGTGGACCTAATGGCTTAATTTGCATGCCCTCACCTACAAGAGCCTCGCCTTAGAATTCCTCTCTCCATTCTTTCCGTTCGTAGAGCGGAAGGGGAGTTAGGAATCCTCGCACACGAGCCTTCAACCTTCTAGGTCGGACCCGCACCATGCTTTTGGATGGCCTAAGGGTGGGGTAATCGGGCCAAAGAGTGAATGGGCGTCTACTTACAATGACCAGTTCTTTTTGCAATAATTGATCGCTCGTTCGCCCTATTTTCCTAGCTTGGCCAAGGCACCTCATATAGTGAGTCCAGGGTTTCGCATTTCCCATAGGGCGATTCGTAGCACCATCTTTGCTAGAGGGGATAGTGTGGGGGTCGTTACTGCCCGTGAGCTTTATTTTCTGCATCATATGACGTCGAGAGATACACGACTTAACCTTGGGGCTTGGCTCATGGAGCATCTAGAGGATGTGGCCCAAAAGGGGTCTGGAGACATTGTGGTGGGGGGCATGATTAACATTATTGCTATGTCTCGCGGTGTTGATGTTGTAGGTTTGCAGGCTGTTCCTGGATCCAGACTTCTCGACCTGGTGCTTATCAAACTATGCAGTGGGTTACCCCTAGGGGGCAGAACAATGGGTACACTTGAAGGTCGATAACCAATCCCTATGCCATCCTTCCCGACACCTTTAAGACCCCCATTTATGACCAAGCAAACTGGATTTTCGAACCTGATTTTGAGTTGCCACCTAGGGGCAATCTGGTCTTGAGCTGATATGGACGTGGATGGAGGACGAGATGGAGAAGGAGATCGAGGAGTGTGCAGAGGCCCCACGCGGCATTTGGTTCGGTGGATGTAGCTGGCTGTCTACCACTCTCCAACAAGGAAATGGGAGGCTTCCGAATGGAGCGTTCAGTCCCTCAGGTCTAATGTTCGTTCCCTACAGATTCTCGCTCAGCTAGTCAGCAGTATTACTGATATGCGGGGGAGAGTTTCTCCGCGATGACCTCAGGGTTCACGGGGCTTCCTTCTGATTTGCAAGATCGAAGGTAGGCATAGTGGCTGGTATCCTGGTAGCTCTAGGCTCCCACCCTCCCCAACTAGTGAGTCGGGATACTTTCCCTCCTTTGCTATTGTTATCATTAGACTTTTCACAGTGGGGGATTTTGTGTATAATCTAGCTTGGGGGATGATGTATTGCTTTCTTAGTTGAATTGTTAGCTTTATGATTAGATATTGCATTTCATTTAGTTTGCAATATGGTATTATTGTTCACACTTTCTGAGAACACTTGTTTGATATCTTCATTACAACTCTTTAGCATTACTTTGCAGTCGATTCATGATTCTTTATAGAATAATTGTGATACGATTGATTAGTTGTGGTAAGACTGTTTGATCAACCTCTGGCTGGCTTTAACCCTACTGTGCAGATAAATTGGCCTTGGTGAGCTTTTGTGACTAATAACTGATGTATCCATGTCGATTCTGTTCTTTCATGTGTGTTAAGTTCCTCAGTTGTAATTGATCTTGATTTTTGACCTTGTACTCATTGAATTTTTGATGGTATGGACATCTTGATATGATTGAGGCGTTTATTTCTTGATCTTAGCTCCAGAATTATTCTTATTTTCATATTTTCCCTCTGCAGCCCCGTTGAGCCTTTATGACTATTGTTTCATTCTTTACACATATTACACGTCCTTGCCCTGATTGAAATCTTGTCCCAAGCCTAGCTTGGGGCAGCGAGTGGTTTTGGGTCATATTGTATTACATGGATGTATTTGATGGGGGAGGTTTAGTTGAAGGAAAATGACATGTGAGCTTTTTGATTGAATTTCAAATATAGTTCAAAGAAAAATGAGAAAATTCAAAAAGAAAAATAAAAGAAAAGTGAACTTAATCGAAAGAAAAAGAAACAAAAAGGGTTCTATTTGGTTATTATGAGCAAAAAGTGGTGATGTGATGTTTTGAGAATGTTGTTACTGAGTGGATATGTGAAGACCATATTTGGTCGTGTTTTCAATGAATATGCTCCTCCTTGTTGGCTTTTCCACCACATTCCCAAAACATTATCCATTCCCTAACCTAAAAGCCACATTACAACCCTTGAAAGTCCTGTATTATGTGTTATATTGTTGGATTGAAGATGACTCAAAAGGTCAAAGTTAAAGAGTATGCTACTTTGAGTCGATTTAAACTAGGTTGAGAGTCATTGATTAAACCATAACCACATGAGAGTTTGAGTGCACTTATCTAAAGTGAGGTTTGTCAGATTCAGTTAAGTCCAGCTTGGGACGAGTAGATGGTGGTATGATTGGTGAGTTGATTGCGTTACATGACGTGCTATGCGGCTTTGTCGGTACTCATTGGATGCTTGGTACATGTAATGTCAATATCTCTCGTGTTTTTGATTGTGTACTTGACCCTGTTGTAGTCCCATAATGTAGGTCAACTTTCGTTTCCCATGTCTATTGTTTGTTTGCTTGAGGACAAAGAATTGGACTAGATTGGGGGAGTTTGATAAGCACTTTATTGTGCTTAATCATGCATCATTTTTAATGTCCTTGCAGGTAGAATAGAGCATTTTAGGCTAGCATTGCATGGATTTTGTCATCTTTGGCTCATATTTTCGCTTCACTACCCGTTTAGTTATTTTTGGATGAATTCCAGGCTAACTAGCAGGTTTTAAAAGTGTTTTGGTCATTGGAGGACTTTTGGTGGAGGCCTAGCCTTGGCAGCACATGGTCGTAGGCCTACATGGTCATGTAGCCTTTTGTTGATGGGAGCAGTGAACGTTCAAGCTGCTGACTGATTTGGCATTCTGAGGAGGACACGATCGTGTAGATTTTGACACAGCCGTGTCGCTTATTTTTTCCACGAGCAATTTCCAACCTGCAATCTGCTGATTTGAGGAGAGGAGGTCAACACTGCCGTGTAGATATTGACACGGTCGTGTTGGCTATTTTGTACGAAAGCAGTACGTTCTGTGAAATGCTGAAGAAATTTGAAGACCAGGTCTACACGGGCGTGTAGATATTGACACGGCCGTGTTGACCATCTTACACGGAGGCGTATGTTTTGGGAATTCAGAAGAAATCTGAAGAACAGGTCTACACGGCCATGTCGTTTTGGACACGACCCTGTCGACCTGATTTCGGGCTTTTGCCCCGTTTATCCGTCTTCGCTTAATGGATAGTATAAATAGATTTTGGCGTTTTCGTTTTGTATTATCTCCATACTTAGACTCTAATTACATAGTTAAACACTCTAAACTTTCTCAAACTCTTAGTCTCTCTTATTGGCACTATTTATTGAAGATTCAATCGTTTATTCAATCCAAGTAATTTTCTTTAAATCTCTCTTCTTAATTTTCATTGCTTTGTTAATCATGTTTGATTTTATTAATCTCTTTTGCTTTGAATCCATGATTAGTGAGTAGTTCCTTATCTAGGGTTTGGGTGAAAGCATGGATTAGGGCTAATTAAGATGTTCATGTAATTACTTTATTCATGTATACTATGCATTGATCTTGGTGTTTTGACACCTTAGGGTAGACCTTTCAAGTTTTTGCTAGGCTTGGATTTCAATTACTCTTAATTGATTGTTGTGGTCTTGTCATTCCCATGAATCAACTTAATTTCTAGACCAAGAGATTGGGTAGAAATTAAAAGAATCCTATTTAGGGGTTTTCTAAGCAAATTGAATCTTTTAATCAATTGGCTAAAGACCATTCGAGAGAGGATTTAGTTGATTGATTAATTGATTACTCTTGAGGACCATTCGAGAGAGAACTCAGGTACTTTAGAGGGAAACTTAACCTTGCATGTTATTCTTTGTAGTTTCATAGTTGCATTAGTGTCGTGTCTTGCCCGAGTTCATGCAAGTAGTCCAAGCTCTAGTGTTTTCCGTATTATATTCATATCTTTACTTGTTTATTAGTTGTCATTATTTAGTTAGTTGTTAGTTGATAATTATTCAATCCTTTACACTCCCAAACACCCTTCATTTAGGTAGTTTTAGACTTAATAGACCTTAGTCAATCCCTATTTCCTTGTGGTTCGACCCTTGACTTGTCATTACTACGTTCATAGTAGTTGCTCGTTAGGATTATAAGTATTGTTTATTAAGCGGTTCTTAGTGCCTTAACAACACACTAAAAATCTCTTATCAATTATTATTATAATTATAAAAATCGGACAAAAATCATACAACCTACAAGAAATTAGTGGGCAACCAAGATACAATATGGGCACCCACTCCCTCTAGCTAGGAAAATCCTACCTTAGTGAAATTATGGGCAACAACATGTGCCCCTATGTCGTGAGTCTTCGAGAAGTTCTGAACCCGCTTCGCAACGCAACAGCCTCCTTATCCAATTCCCTAAGAGAAGAAAAGGAAAAGGGAAGAAACTCATACCCAATAGCTCGACAACGAGCTTCATACTTGACCTGCTTTCGATGAGCCGCATCAGCAACAACATGTCTAGGAACAATGTAAGTTAACCCAGACTGGGTCAAGGGAGAAGACCCTGTCAAGTCGGCACACACATCACAACCACGACACCAAGAATAAGCACATATGGAGGACTGAGGGCCTCGTCTTTCCCCCCCCCAGACAACCCGATGTCCACCTCCTTTCTTGCCGAAATCCTAGACCGATAGCAAATATAAACAAGGGTATCCCGAACGACATTATGCCGATGTTTAATACCCATAATACGAGCACACGACACCGCATGATCACCGAAAATATCCCCAACAAAAATACTAGAGCAAGTAGAGCACGACATCGAAGTAGAGAACCAAGGAACGCCCAACCGATAACACAACACACTTCGATAGGTCTTAGGGTTTATCGTCTGACCCAACCCCGAAATAGGAACTGCCCGAATCCAGACTGGGTGTAGTCCCCTGCTGTGACTTCCCCAAAGCTAACTGCCGAGAAGATATAGAAAAAGTAGATTCTGCATTTGTAGTAACCTTTATGAAGTATATATATGCCAATTTCTTCGTAAGTTTAGGGGCAGCGACTTCACTAGGACTACTTAAAATGCCAGACTCCACAGTTCTATTGAAAAGACTCAACGCATATTCAAAGGCACAACTGGAACCAATAACACCTGCATGACACAGAAGCTTAGTCTGTAAACTAGCAGACTGCAAACGAGACACGAGATAAGCATAATGGCGAACGTCACTCACAGAATAAACACCAAGTCCTCCAAAGGCAAAAGGTAAGGTAGCAGACGCCACTGCCAATCGCCAAAACCAGGCCCCAAAGAAGTAACAATACGCTCTAAAGAAGACCAAAGAGCCCATCAAAAGAACGATAAGCCGCATCAAAGACACAAAGAGGACAAGTACGCAAAGGAAAATAGAATTTTGAAATGCCCTTAGACGGCCTAAGAAGCAACAACTCACACTGCGGATCATCAAGTTTAGCAACCTTATCCATAACCGCAATGGTCTTGGATACTCTCTGCATCACAAGCTCCCCGCTGAAAACAGAGTCGGAACTGGCGGGGCCACTAAGCAATTAACACCACGCAAAGCCCGTGAAATGTCAGGGGGAAGACATCAACAAGCCTACTACGAGCGAGGGTCTTCGATAGGCCAATAAACATCAGTTTTTTCCACGTTGTGATGTGGCCCGAAACTAGGCCCATCCTCCATAATCAACTCCAAAAGCTGCCCCACCACCAAGGTATCGCCAATAAGGGTGCTATCATCCAAATACCACGCCTGAAGACAGACATCAAAAGATTCTCTAATTTTGCACACCAAGGGATGTAAAACCAAAGCAAAAAGCAAAGGACCAAGGGGATCACGTGTTGCACCCCCTGAGACGACTATAAGGTGTGCTCTCCATAATACAACCTAGATGGATTAGAGTAACAGAATTCAATCCAACGTAAAATGCCCGAACACCGAAGACGAACTTCACGTAACATATCTCACGATAAACTAAACTGAAAGCATTTGGAAAATCCACCAACAACATAGAAAGACCGATATAATCGTTATTAGTGTTAGTATTATAATAATAATTATTATTAGTAGTATCAAGTACTATTATTTTTGTTATTATTATCATCATCATTATTATTAAATTATTAAGTATTATTAATATCATTATTATTAATATATTGTATTATCATTCTAAATGACTCTTCATCATCAGTTACATGATAATGATGCTTATTATTTTCTTATTCTTTAATTTCACTTTTAGAATTTTCAAATAACAAAACATATCTTTCATGAATCTACAATCATAATTTATTGCTAATCTAATATATAAAACAAGATGTTACTACAACTTTATGGATTTTTTTCAATCTATATTGTTATACTTTAATTATTTTATAATTTTTGCTTAAAAAGTTAGGAAGTTAGAAGTCAAAGTTTTAAATCGACAAATAGTACCAAAGATAAAACCTACACATCAATATAAACCGAGAAAAAAAATCACATATATTCACACGTTAATAACGCCACATATTTGGAAGTCATATCTAGTATTCAGAGCTTTCCTCGATTTGGTAAATCTATCGCGTCCCCATCGAAACAGTGCTTTGGCCAGTCAACTACCAGCGACCAAAATAACGATGAGCAACCAAACAGGAGATGGTCCAAAAGTTGTCTCTTTTTAGTAAAAAGGTTGTCAAAACGATGAGTACTGCAATTATGAATCTCATTGAGAGTTCAGTACAAAAATTTTCTACCACATGTAAATTACCACAATTCTCAGTGTTTTCCAACATCAAATTTGATGTGGGGCATGTGGTTTAAATCGAGATCCAAGAGGTTTTTTGGTAAAGATTTCTAGAATGGAATCTTTGATTATATTTCGACGAAGCTAAAATTGTTGTATTCCACTAATTAGTAACTCAATAATCTATTCGAGGGAGACATATTATTTTATCTCGCCTTTTATTAAGAAAACATAAGAAAAGCACTTTGAATTGTTGATTAATCGCCAGAGATGGCCTAGAACCAATAGTTCACTATCGAAAGAATCTTTCAGTTCCAATACTCTAGACGATAATTCGAAAGGGATTTGGATTTGGATTTGGATTTGGTTAGGCAATGAGTAGTTTGTAAATAAGGAACTTTTTAGTCGGGAAATAATGCTTTTGGGAGTAAAAGTTTAACCTAATCCAATTTTGAATTTTCCTAATTCAAAGAAAAAGAACTTCGCAATCATTATTAAAAATTTCCTATTACTAAGTTACATATGAAAATGATTTTCCTATCACTATAATTATTTGAGATAATTTTGGAAAGCATTACATATATTTTCCGATTTACTAGCTTGCAATTGAAGCTGATTTTTTCCAATTGCAACCTATATAATGCATATTTTCTGATCTGGTACTTACAAATTGACCATTAAAAGCAGGTCATACCTAATTAAACTTATTTTTTGACATTTATTTCATTATTACATTAATTTTTTTATTTTTTAACAAATTTATATATTCTATTTTGCGATTGGCCAATTGATTTTAAATTTTAAAATACCAAAAAGAAACCATATGTGAGATTATCGTGTTATTTTTTATATGATTTTGACATTATCTTTTCTAGAAAGGAAATATTATCTTTTTTCTATTGATTGATTTATGTTTATAAATAAAATTGCATCAATAGATATGTCTAATCATCGTATAACAACTTTTATATTGTAAATAAAACAATCCCCATTTGATTATAATTGCAACCTTGACATTTTTTACACTATTGACAAAGCCTCCTTTGACCTTTTATTGTGATTTACGCATAACGACAAAAACAGTCACGTGGGATCTTGCTAAATTCATCGCAACATATACTAAATTAATATCCACTTTTAAAAAATTCTTAAACACATTAAAGGTACAAATGTTTATAGTTGTGCATTGGAAGGCGTTAAAGTTCCCAATATTGCAATTAAATGGAAAGAGGGAGTATCAATTTTATTAAGAAAATTTGTGAAAAACCGCTAGAAACTTTACACTTTTTGTAAACAAAACCACCATTTTTTAAAATTTAACTACTACTCCTTCCGTCCCAAAAAGCTATATACACTTTTCTCTTTCATCTGTCCTAGAAAGCTCGACACACTTTTATTTTTGGACGTGACTCACTACTACTTATTCTTTTGACTTTTCAATGACCCACAACTTTCTCACATACAAATAAAATACCTCACTAACTCATCTCACATCTACCTTTTCTTAATAAAGTACAATTGATAAACAAACAACAACTTATCATAAAAAATTACGTGCTTGATCAAGTGTACAAAGCTTTTTGGGACGGAGGGAGTATAACTTTGCAAAATTTTGTGAAGCACCATTGTAATTTTGCAAATTGTTGTGGAACACCACTTTTTAACTGAAAACGTTAAGTTTTTTGTTTTTTGGGTCCACTTACTCATCTTCCCTCTTTTTTTACTCTTCTCTACAGTCAAACACCATCTCCTTTCTTCCTCCCCAGCACCTTGAACATCCAAGTCAACTTCAACTCCACACAAAATTGGGCTTATGGTACCAAATTTGGGTTTTTTTACAGGGTTAGGTTTTTCGAATTGAGTTGTGAAGTTTAAGGTTTTTGATGGTGGGTTGTGGTGGTTAGTGGAGAAATTCCGAAGGGAAGTGGTGGTTGGTGGCGAATTTCGAATGGTGGTGGTGGTGGATTGTAATCCCCCGTAATTTTATGTATTTTATAAATATATTTAAAGTATATTTATAATAATTTTTCATGTTTATTTAATTAAATTATTTAAGTGTCGACTATTTTGCAAGTCAAACGATTATTTAAGCGTTTTGAACAATTGTTAACATTTTATTGGGTTGAACTTTTAAGTATTAGTATATATTTTAATTGGGTTTTGGGCCATGTTTTCAATGAATTTAATATTGGGTTGAGGAGCCCAAAACATTTACTTAGGTTTGGATGATCACCTAAGCCCAAGTAAGCCAAAACCTCATTGCCTCAGGTTTCTAGGAAAACCTATAAATACCCATCAAAACCCCCAAATTTGCACACTCTTATTTTCTCTCTCTTTCTCTCCCACCGGCGCGCCTCCTTTCCCCTTCGCTCCCTCGTTTTGCATGCGAGCCCCCACAACACTCTCCACTCCCTCTTCTCCCCCTTGCGTGCTGCAGTGCAGCAGCAGTCGCACCCTCACTCCCTCTCTCCTTGGCGCACAGCAGCCATCGCAGCAGCCAGTCACGCGTTACTGCCACGCGCCACCACCGCAAGCCATGCGCCTCCCCCGCGCGTGTTCCTCTTTGTTTTTCTGGTTTTTTTATAGTTTTCTTCCGGTTATTTCTTATTCCTTTTTTCTATATTTATATTTAATTATAGTTTTAATGATAAAGTTGCGATTTTATAAAATTCTATATGTTTTGTAAATAAAGTTTGAAACTTTATTGTTTAAGTAATTGAAAATCTGATTTTTGTTGGTTATAAAGTAAAGCTTTTTAAGGTTTTAAAGCCTAGATTGCTAGTATTATATTAATGCTTATTAACGGTTGAAACTTTTAGTGTTTTTCAGGTATTTTAAAACGAGTTTTGAAACGTTTTAAAATACTTTATATTGTTGTCAATTAATTAGAATATTAATTTAATGTTATTTTATTATTTGGTAGGCGGAGAATTTGCCCTAAGGGACTGCTAGTGCTTTTAAAGTGAATCTCATTTTGTCTACAGAAGGTACATACATGTCCTTATGTGTTAGACTAGTATCATGTTCTAAGGTTACGATTTTGTATAGTATCATGTATAGGGAACCCTTTTATGGTTCATACGTGGCTATTGAATTGGAATTACGTATTGTTGAGCATGCTAATTGCCTATGATGCTTATTACATGACTGCATGGATGTTTGATTCAAGCATGTTTGGGAAGGAAAGTTTATTTATTAATTCACATGAAGGGTTAATAATATTTATTATTGGATTTTTGGATTTTGGTATTGTTTCCATTGTTATTATTTTAATACTTCTCAAAGGTCAAGTACTTTGTGAGTAAGTTGGATTGGAATTATTATTGTTATTATTTTACTACCTTGCAAAGACCGAGGGATTTGTAGGGTATGTATATTTATTGTCTTTGGACAATTCTATTGTCGATTTAAGTTAACAAATGAATTGAGGATTAATTTCTTGATCAATTGGAATCGTTTGATCACATTATTTAATCCTAAGATACAAGTGGAATTTTGTTGTATCCATGTTATTTGTTGGTTGTCTTGTTAGAGTCCAACTTCGAATAACATATTAATACTTAAAGTGGAAAGTGAATAACAATAACTTTAGACTTGTGCACGTCTGAAGTTTTGGACTAGTATGAGTTGGGGTATATGGTGGTAGCCCATGGCTTTTCTTGGGGCTGGCTTGATCACTGTGCCCTATTTTATTTTAAAAGGTTCCTCGATATCGTAGCTAAGGGGGGTTACGGAGTCGCGTTCTTAATTCGTCTTCTAAATCGAAGACTAGGTTTGGTTGGACAACTCGATCCATTGACTATTCAATTTACTAAATGAATTATCATGTTGTATGTTTTGTGAAGTCGAGTCTTGTTTTGTGAGTTGAAGTTTTAGAGTATTACTATTTATCATGTTTTATTGCTTAGTAGTATCATGCTAGGTTTTCGTGTTTTGTATTGCTATGTATGTACTCAGCTTTACTGATTACGTGCTTTTCTGTGTTTCGATCATGGTTGTGCCTATTGATCCTCTGATGACCCTTAATTGACGAGCAGTATTCAATTGAGTATTTGCCCACAGGTTTGAAGATATGATGCATCATCAATACCCATTTGGGAATTGAGAGATTTTGATGAGAGATCGCTTTCTTACTTACGTTGCGTCGTTTATTTATATTACACTTTCGTTAAGTTAGGGCTCGTTTGGTATCACTGTAGTTTTCTGTTTTTTGATTTTTTTATTTTCAAAGTCATATGATATATGTCCTATAATGAACTAAAAATTAGTCAAATTAATTGGGAACATGATGCTTTTTAAAACTGACAACTAAAAAGGGAAAATCACTTATACTGGTTTCGTATTTTTTTGGTTTTTAGTTTTCAAAAAATCTGAAAACTAAAAAAACAAAAACGATAACGAATAGGCCCTTACTTTATGGATTATTTATTTTAAGTTCATTAGTTGGTTTTAAAGTACTTTTGATGTTTGGATAATATTTTGACAGTTATTATGGTTTAAGTATTTATCAAAGTTTCATTTAAGGTTTTCCGCTGCAAAACTCTAAGTAAGCCGATATGTTATCACATGGGCGATAATGCTTTAATGATTCTCTATCTTAGTTGGAAAAATAAATGTTTTATAAAGAGATTATTGTCGAGGTGTTACAAAGTGGTATCTTGGAGCTTAGGTATTTATTGGCCTTTCATGCCAAAAACTATTTTTTAGGCGCCTAGTTATTTTCAAAGTTATTTTTATGAAAACAAGCTCCTACTTATTGATTTTTTTAAATTTATTTTGAGGAGATTGAGGTTTATTTTTACAAAAGGTTTGACTTATATATTTGTTCGAAATTTTATTTTCGAATTGTGTTCCTATATTTTCGATTTATAATTTTTTGAAAATAAGGAAAAGAAAATTAGATTTTCTTTGTTATTTTCGAAAATTAATTTATTTTGTTCCTTTTTATTATTTTCGGTATTTTGGGAAATTTGGTCCGAAAATTCTTTTTTGTTTGGTTCGATTATTTTATTATTTAGTTTCGGTATTGATGAGGAGTTTTTGAAAATTTTTGAAATTTCCAAATTAATTTTGTCTAGCTTATTTATTTTATTTAAGTGAGACGGGTGAATCAGGATGAGCATATAGGATAGAAATATTATATGTCCGCACTTAATTGTTGTGTTTAGTTTATTTCCTATCTGTTAATTTGTTCAGCTGCTTTATGTCTCGAGTCTTGTATGTTCAGTTGTTTTAGTTTGTTCAGATGTTTTTAGTCCGTATACATGTTTAGTCATTTTAGTCTGAATGTCTGGTCTATGTATGTTTGTCTGAATTTCTGAATCAAGCTTACGTGTTTAATTACATGTTCTCTATGATTAGTTGCCTATTTATTTATTTTGTGGCTTTTTAATTTATTCGTCTATTTGTTTATCGTTGGGAATGTACGCTAATAGAGAGAATTGTTCATTGTAGATGTCTTGCTCAATGGTGAATGGACTATTAGGCATGTCTGAGAGTGAAGTTGACCGAATGGCAATTTTCTCATGTCAAACCTCATTAGGTACCCAAAATGATAATTTTCCTAAATATTTTCAAGCGTGGCATAGGTGCAATTATTTGATTGTTAGATGGCTTGTTCATTCTATGATTGGAGATATTGCTGATGATTTTTCTTACATTGAGAATGCAGCTGAATTGTGGAAGGAATTGACTAAAAGATATAGTCAATCTAATGGTCCCCTTGTTTATCAATTAAGAAAGAATGATGCACTTTGGCAGGAAAATATGACTATTATGACTTATTATAATAAGCACAAGAGGTTGTGGGATGGGATGCAAAGTATTAGGGCATTACCTACTTGTTCTTGTGGAGTTTTGCTTCAATGTTCTTGCAAGTATCTTAAAAGACTGGCAGAATTTGAAGATGAAGATAAATTGATGAAGTTCTTACTAGGACTTATTAGTGGCTTTGATAACACCATTTCTAATGTGTTGTCAATGGATCCCCCGCCTTCTCTAAATAGATCCTATTATTTAGCCACATAAACTGAGAAACAATAAGAGATTTGTGGTAAACATGAGATTATGAGTGAAACTTGTGCACTGGTTGTTCAACGTTTCTGGAAAGAAGGATTGGAAGAAGGAGAAATTGACAGATATGTGATTATTGTAAAGGCAAGGGTCACACAATTGATCAATGTTTTAAACTAATTGGTTTTCTTGACTGCTATACTACTTTAAAGAACAACAAAGGCACTCATGTTAAGGCTGGTTCCAGAAATTTTGCGCTCATATTCGAAGTGTTTCCCCGATTAACTCGACTACTGATCATCCTCTTACTGCTGACACTAGTCCTATGCCTTCCATGGATCCGATTATGTTTAATTGGTTTCCCTGACTAGTATACTACTTTAAAGAACAACAAATTCTCTCATGTTAAGGCTGGTTCCGGAAAGTTTGCGCTCATATTCGAAGTGTTTCCCCGGTTAACTCGACTACTGATCATCCTCATACTGCTGACACTAGTGTTATGCCTTTCATGGATCCGATTATGTTTAATACTATCTATTAGGAGGTTCTCAAGGCAATGCAAGGGAAGCAAATTACGCCTAAAGATTCTTCTTCTTCTCAGGCATCTTCCTATACTAGTTGTGCAAGTATTTTTTTCCTCTCATAGTTGTTCCAAGGGTTTCCAATGTGCATAATGACCTCTGGATGATAGACATCATAGCTACAAATTATATGACTTTTCTTTCTCATTGGCTTAAAGATAAGAGAAAACTTTCTCAGCTATTACACTTAGTTTACCTGATGGTGCAGTGAAGCTAATTCATGAAGTTGGTGACATTCACTTATCTCTTAATCTTATTTTACAAGACGCCCTGTTGATGGAGGATTTCCATTATAATTTGCTATCTGTTTGCACATTGGTTGATCGCAACTCTTTAAAGGTTGTTTTTACTTAAACCAGATATACTTTTCAAGGCCCTATCTCTAAACCAGTTATTGCTCTTGGATAGAAGATAGGCAGTCTTTTTAGTCTGACTTTTGGTGATCTTCTATATTTTGTTCCTCCTTACAATTCTGGTGGTAATTCTGTTGCTTGTATATTATCTTCTCTTTCCAATGCTGCTATAAGTAATCAGAATAATGTTCATGCTCTTGTTGCTATCAAGACTCCTAACTTGCATACAATTCATGCTAGGCTCGGTCATGTTTCCTTATCTATAATGAAACATATCCCTGGATTTCCCCAAAATTCAGTTTTTGTACTAGTTTGTCTGAATTTCCGTGTGAGATATGCACTTTGGCCAAGCAACGTAGGCTACCTGTTGATAAGACCTTTAGTAGATGATGCGTATTCAATTCGATCATGTTTTGGGTTCGTTTACTCGGTTTAGTTTAAACTGAATTTAGTGCTTTTATTAGCTTAATCTTACTTATATTAGGTTAATTAAGATAATTAGCCACATTTCCAATAGTTACATTAAGTATAGGCTAGTTTGGGAGAGAAGACATTCACGTTCATCCGGATATTCCAGCGCACTGAAATCGTTTTTGTGATTGTGAGCAATCTACATGGAATTTTTTATTGATTCTTTTTTTGTTGGATTGCTAACATCTTGAAGTTGTACCCTACAAAGTTTCGTAAGATTTCATGAATAAACAAAGTCAGGGCAACCTTAAACTTTTTGGAACAATTTTCCTGGTCTTGGAGTGATGATTTTAGATTGCTTAAAAGGGAAGCTTTTGAACATGATAAGCCAAGATACTTGAGCTCCCAGTCTCCATATTTAGCTGCTTGAGGTGTGTGCTTAGTTTGGTCCAATAATAAGCTATTTTACCTAGGAAGGAAAGCTCTTGATTGGACCAACTTCTGGCTCGTGCTGAAAAACGTGTTTCAGTACTCATTTTGTTTGGTTTTGGGTTTTAGAAATCTTTTTGCAGTGAAATTTTGTGAGTTGCTACTCCTGGATGTTAAGGAAACCCTCCAATTGGTTTCATAGAAAAACAAGCCGCCAATTAAAATTGAGAGCTATTTTCGTAGAGGTGTGCAGCCAGACTAATGCTGATTGTATTTTGCTAGTTTTTTTATATGTTTCTATCTTAATTTGTAACCTATAAATATAACTTGTACTCCATTGATGAGAACATGTTGAATGAATGAAATTTGAAGCTTTTAAGCTTATTTAAACTTTGGAAGTATTTTATCCAAGTTTTCTTGTGTTTAAGGAGTGAACTTAAACATAAAAACCTTAATCTAAGTGAGTGAAACTTTGCTTAATAGATTTTAGATTAATTAGTGAATGAAGCTAATCAAATCTATTCTCATATCCTTCCTAAATCATTAGTTTTAGGTAAATGAAGCCTTAAACTTGATTTGGAACCCTTAGGCAATCTTAAGTGAGTGAAGCTTAGGAGAACCTAAGAAGAATCTTTAACCGGATTCGCATCAGTAGAGCTACTATCCTTTCGCTTTAGTTCATATGGATTTATGGGGTAAATATAAAAGACTCGTGATATTTCTGGTGCATCGTACTTCTCTACAATTGTTGATGATTATAGTAGATGTACTTGGACTTTTCTCCTTCATAATAAAATGCAAGTCTTACATACTATTTCTCATTTCATTGCTTATGTTCGCACTCAATTCCAATCTTCTGTCTAATGTATTAGATCTGATAACGGTACTGAAATTATTAAGGAACTATGATTGTCTATGTTATCAACACATGGCATTGTTCAGTGAAGAAATGTTGTTAGAGTCCTCAACAAAATGTGAGAGTTGAAAGGAAACATAGGCACCTTTTACAGGTTGGGAGCGCTTTAAGACTCCTAGTTGGTCTTCCTAAACAATTTTGGGGATCTTGTATTCTCACTGCTACTCATTTCATCAACATGCTTCCCACTCCCTTGTTGACTTGGAAAATGCCTTTTGAGCTCCTTTTTCATAAACAACTTTAGCTCCATTAAATTTAATCCTCGATGAACAAGATCTATTTTCCTTAGTTACCCTTTTGGGAAAAAAAGATATAGAGTTATGATTTGGAAAGGTGCACCACTTCTGTTTCTCGAGATGTTATTTTTTTTAGCAACAATTCCCTTATAAACTTCCTAGTTCTCCTTCTGTTCTACATCTCATATACACTTATCTACTGATGATACTCCGCTTGTCATTCTTGAAATACTCCTCTACCTAATGGTCTAAAACTGTCAACAGAAGATGGTGATTTGTAGGAACAACCTGATGTTTCCAGGAGAATTATGGGCTGATTACTTTATTTTGGCATCACTAGACCTGATTTATCTTATGTCGTTCAACACTTAAGTCAATTCACGACCAGTCCTAGAGTTCCTCATTTCAAGGATGCATTACATGTCATGAAGTACCTTAAAGGCACTACAAATATTGGACTTTACTATTCTGCTGATTCCTCTTGCAAACTTCAAGGCTTTAGTGATGCAGATTGGAGCACATGTTCGTTTAGTAGTAGATCACTTAGTGAATTTTCTATTTTTCTTGGTGATCATTTGGTCTCTTGGAATACCTAAAAAGCAAGGTACTATTAGTAAGTCTTTAGCAGAGTCAGAGTATAGAAGTATGCCAACCACAGCTAGTGAATTGGTTTGGATCTCGGGTCATTTGGAAGATCTCCAAGTTCCTGTTACTTTGCCTGTTACTCTTTTCTATGACAAGAAAGCTGCCCAACATATCGCTCAAAACCCCATATTCCATGTGAGGACCAAGCATCTTATGGGTCGTTTGGTATAGAAAGTGGAAAGGGAATGGAATGGTTTTAGTTAAGAAAGGGAAACGGTAAGGATAAGGATTATTGTTATTATTTGTTTGGTATAAATGAAAATGAACACGAAAATGCTCTTATATATGTACATATAGAGAAGTTATCTTTGCCCACTTCCTCACCTAGCCCCACCTAAATACTTCCACCCACTTTTTCTTGTTGTCGTTTCCTACACAACACAAATACAAAAAAGACGATAATGGGTAAAATTGTGAGATGGGACCACCTTACCACCAGACATTGTTAATAAAGTCAGGCAACGTCATCTGAACATGTTCTTTTTGTGTTTCCAGCGGGAAGCGTCATTTGTTACCAGTGCTTGAGGCAAGATAACAATTTGGCGGTATCTGTTTCAGCTTCGAAACGGATTCAGTTTCTTATTCCTCGTAACAAACACACAATAACGGTAATTGATACTTGATTCCGTTTTCAAACACTATTTCGCCTTAACCAAACAAGGGCTTAAAAGAGTTTGTCATTATGTCCGAGAACAAGTACAATCTGGTTTTCTTCAAACAGCTCATGTCTCCTCTTCCAACAATTTAGCTGATTTATTGACAAAAGCACTTCCTTTTGATCCGCATCATACTCTTTCCTCCAAGCTTGGTCTTGTTTCCTAACTCCTGCTTGAAAGGGGGTATAAGAGTAACTGATGACCATGGCACTTTCCATTTACTTTCCATTTTGCTATCCTCCATATATATATATAGACATAGTTTGGTAATGTAGTATACTTGGTAGATTAACAAAAAAAAACATATTTCTTCTTCTCTCTCTTTAATATCTTCTCTTAAGATAGACTCATGATCTTCTACAAAGTTTATAGTGGTTTTTCATAATTTTCAATTTTATTATCCATCAGTATGTATACTTGATTGTAGGAAAAATATTATAAAATTTAAATTTTATTATCTTAATTTTTTTTCACATTTAAGACAATCTTTATGTATGAAAGTATGAATATTAATACACTAAATATACTAACAAAATTATCGTGCTTTTGTAGGGGTCTAAAACCTAGTATATACTGTAAAATTAATATTAAAGAGATATGAAAAGAAAAAAGAAAAAAGAAAATACTACAATATAGACCACCTAATTAGCAAAGATTGTCTTACATTTTACTCACTCTTACCAAGGCCAAGAGAGGGGGAAACACAATCTAAACTAATTGTATTATGTTATCACTGTACATCCAAAATGATAGTCTTGCAGTCTTGCCAATAGTAGGGGAGGGCGTACCAAGCAAGACTTGGTCTAGTGGAAAGGAGATGCATTTTAACCTAGAGGTTGGGGGTTCAATCCCCACTAGGGGTACTTTGAGAGTAGAATTTCCCTTATCATTCTCTCCTCTCTCAAAGTGTATGGCCCATTAGAACTTGAGCGGGATCGAGCCCCTTCTTTTACAAAAAAAATAGTAGGGAAGGGCGTTTGAACAGGATTGCTAGAAGTAGACCCTCCACTAGTAAAGGGATGGCAATGGTGGGGTTTGGGTCTGGTCCACCCAAACTCGTTATATTTTTTGTCGGGTCTAGAATCTTTAGACGCAAATCTAGACCCGCCAGGGTTTACGGGTCTTTACAGGGTTTAAGTGGGTCTGTCTTTTTTTTGGTGAAAGGTAAGCAAATATATTAATCACCAAAGAAAGGCCAAAAAGATAGTCTTACAAAGTAGGCCTAGACCAACAATAGGCACAAAACCAAAGCAAAGCCAAAAAAGCAGAATGCTAAACAAACACATCCAACAAAAATCAACAAACCAAACCTGGAACTAAATACATAGGTTCAAGAACCAATTTTGATCACTGGCAGTCCACTTAGCATCAGGCAAACTTCTACCTTTTATCCTCATCAGAACCTCAGCTTGGACAGATCTTACAAGGACAACAGGTCTATGACCTTCAATCTCCACACTGCATCATTTCTTGCTCTCCAAATGTGGTACACCAAAGTAGAAAGCCCCCAACAAACACACCTTTTCCTGTTTTTGCTTGAAAACGTTCAATACCATTTCTTTCAAGCTTGAAAAATCTCTTCTCTTCTTGTAAATTTGATTTTAATCTGGACCATAATCAGTGGCACACACTCAAAGTTGATTTTGCAGGTCAAAAACAAATGAAAAACATTTTCCACACCCAGGCCACAGGGAGGACATATGTCAGATTCACAGCAGCCAAACCTAAATAGCTTCTCTCTTGTTTTCAGTTTATTCAAAGCAAGTAACCAAGCATAAAGGCATGTTTAGGAATGTTGAGCCTATTCCAGACCCAAAATCTCCAATCTACCTTCTCTGAGCCAGAAGTAAGCCATTGATAGGCTGATATAATGGAATTAACAGGACCAAACCTCCAAGAGTTCTTTGATTTACACATCTAATTCCAAGAAACAGGAGGGGACTTCGAAAGGGAAATGGAACCAGACCACAAAAAGGCTCTACAGATTTGAATAATTTTGTTCAAGATCTTTTTAGGAATCAAGAAAATATGAGACCAATAGATGTGTAGACTTAGAAGAACAAAATCGATTAAAACAACTCTGGCAGCATAGGAAAGATTCCTAGAAGATTATAAGATGATTCTATTAAGCGATTTCTCACAAAGAGCATCACAATCAGCAACATAAATTCTTTTAGATGTACTAGGAGCACCCAAGTATTTGAAAGGAAACACACCTTTTTGAAATTGAGAAAAATCCAGAATGGAATTTTGAACCTCCAAAGGAACTTACCAAAGTAAATGGCTGATTTATTACTATTGGCAGGCAAACTGGAAGAAAGTTCAAAAGTTTTCAGAGATCTGAGAAGAACAATGGACTGAGAATTACCTCTAGAAAACAACATTAGATCATCAGCAAACATAACATGAGAGATCCTTAACAATTTACATCTATGATGAAATTGAAAAGGCAGGCTATTTGTAAACCAATCAAGAATTCTAGAGAGATATTCCATAAATAGTACAAAAAGAAGAGGGGAAAAAGGATCACCTTGTCTCACCCCTCTTTTCCCAAGGAAAAAACCATATAAACCACCACTAATTCACAAAGAGTAAGATGGAGTTGTGATGCGTTGCATTTGCCAATTGATGAATTTAGGCGGGAATTTCAATTTAATAAAAAGAGACTCAAGAAAATTCCAACTAATATAATCATAGGCTTTTCTAAGATCAATTTTCACAGGACATCTAGGGGGAAGAGATTTAGTATTATAATGTTTCATCAAATCTTGCACTAGAAGAATATTATGAGAAATGACCCTCCTAGAAATGAAAACACTTTGAGCAAAGTTAATCAGAGTAGGCAAAACCATAGCCAATCTAGAAAAAAGCATCTTAGAAATAATCTTATAAACCACATTGCAGCATGTAATAGGTCTAAATTGAGATATGCCTTATGGATGATCAATCTTAGGAATAAGAGTAAGAGTAGTGGTGTTGACCTGCTTTAACATTCTGCCAAAGGAGAAGAAATTGAGCACAACAGCACAAACCTCAGAACCCACAATATTCCAAGCTTTCTTGAAAAAATTACTAGTATACCCATCTGGACCAGGAGCACTATGTTCATTGATGGAAAATAGTGCTCTACTAACATCTTTTGAAGAGAAAGGGTGAATTAACATAGCCTGCTGATCATAATCAAGAACAGAGCCTCTAGATATAACTCTGGTTCTAAGCCTCATGGCAGGGGTAAACTCTGTACCCAACAAATCAGTGTAAAAATCAATGAAAGCAAAAGTGACTTCTTGATGAGTATATAGCCAATTACCATCCATACCCTTCAAATAACCTATAAAATAATGTTTTCTTCTCTTCTTAAGGCTAGCATGAAACATAGCAGAACTCTCATCCCTAGCTTTCAGCCAATGAATTTTGGCCTTTTGTCTCAAAAAACACATTTTAGCATTATAAGCCTCAACAACAACCTCTCTGGCATAAATCTTTGCTTGAATAAGGTCTAAATCATGAGGAGCTTTATGCAGCTCAGATTGAATATCAAGAAGCTCCCTTTGAGTTCTATCAGCCAATTGCTCAATATTAGAATACCTAGTCTTGTTCAAATCCTTAAACACCACTTTAAGTTTTTTCAATTTATGTGCCACCCTAAACATAGGAGAACCTAAGATGGAAATCTACCAAACCTCCTTCAATCTCTCTTCAAAGGAACTATGCTCAGACCCCATATAAAAGTATCTGAAGGGTTTAGGTTTAGCTTCACTATCCTTATCAATATTAATGCTACAAGGACAGTGATCAAAAAAAACCCTCACGAAGGAAATGAGCTTGAGAGTCAGAAAACATGGTCAACCATTCATCATTACAACACACTCTATCTATCCTGGAAAACACCATACAATACCCTTCTTTTTTATTATTCCAAGTAAAGAAAGAACCAGAAGAATGTAGCATCATTATGAGCATATATCATAGTTACCAGAATGCAACAATTAGTATGTTTCTGCATAACTCTAGCATGAATAAACTGATCACTACATTCCTAAATATCCACATTAAACCAAGCAGGAATCCAAATCATCCAAATCCTACCACCCTTATGCCAAGCATAATTAGACACAAACTCCAATCTGGACACACTCTAGAGTAAACCTTATCAACATTCACAGGTTTAACCTTAGTTTCAAGAAGTCCAACTAGACCTACTCTATGCTTAATTTAAAGGGTTTTGATATCAGCATGTCTAGAAAGTCTATTTTGGCCTCTCACATTCCAAAAACCTACACTAGCCATTGGGAGCAGCCAGAAACTCTCCCACATCAACAAGTATATTGAATTTATTATTGGCCTTACTAGTCTCAACAACATCACTATCAACATTTTCGCTTCAACTAGCAACAACAATTGAGGATACAACAGTTGCAACCTGTTGTTTGGCATTACTAATTTTAACAACATCAGTAGCAACATTTATGCTTGAACTAGCAACAACAGTTGGAACATGTTGTTTTTAGGCACCCAGACCTATTTAGGAGCAACCTGCTTCCTATCTTGGACCTCCAACTTCTTCTGTTTACACTGAACATTATCATGGCCAAAGCCCCTACAATTAGAACATACAATGGGTTTCCATTCATACTTCACCACTTGAGATACAATAACCCCTTTCTCATTAACAAACTCAATGGAGTCACGAAAGGATTGAATCATCTCAACCTCAACTAAAATTCTAGCATAAGAGAGCATCTCTTTCTGAGAAGTTTCTCTATTAGACCTCAATAGCTTTCTAATGCAGCTAGCAATCTTAGTTAAAGAAAAGTTCCCCCTAGTAACGGAGATTTAGGTCAGGCAATCTAATCAAAATTGATAGAACAATGACCTTTTCCTTCCTCATATCAATATCTAGAGTCCAACTTTTAATCACAATAGGTTTGCTTTCAACCAATAGAGGACCAGAATCAAGAGCTTTAGTTTTACCATCCAAACCTATAAAATAAATTAGAAAAATACCATTTAGCAGAGCAACAACCTTATCTACCCCAAATTTGCCCCCAAAGCCTTCCAAAAAACCCATTTATAGTTTTAAAGGAAGGCTTAGAGCTAAACACATAAGCAACCACAAAATTCCCCCAGTATTGAATCTCAGGTTGCACATCCTCCATTAAATTGTGTGTCAATGAAGAAACATTACCCTCAATATTCATTTTGGACACAACAATATTAGATAAATCAGCACCCTCCTGAACAATCCCCTCAAAGCACATCTTCTTCCAAGAATCACTAGCAACAATAGGAGTAATAAAATGAATCTTACCCTGCTCCAATGATTTCTGAGCTAATTGTTGAGCTGATTCCTCGCCTCTGCAATCCAGCTAGCAGTTAAATCCTCTCTAGCTTTATTGCTCACAATAATCCGATTCCTCATTCTCTCATTAATCGAAGTGCAAGAAGAAGAATCAGAATTAATATCCATCGAAGAATCTGACCATTTCAACGGAGGAATAGCGTGAATATCCTTCATCGATTTCGTTCTTTTCAATTCCTTAGTATCATGTGTTTTCGAAACAAATGAAGAGCAGATTTAGAGTTCTTCTTTGATTTCCCCCTTCTTTGCCATGGCGCCAGCAATTTGCTGAGAAGAAGAAATTCAGGAAGAAATGTGAAGTTCAGGGAAAGAGAGAGTTTCTCTTTCTAAACTTCTCTCTAAACATTTTTCTAATACCATATTTCGATGAATCAAAATTCTCCAAAATTAAGTGGGTCGGTGACAAGCGAAATTCGTATCACCTAATCAAAAATTAATCCTAAGTCCTCTAACAATGGTAGTCAAGGGAAGTAGAGTTGAATCCACGGAGAGACGGAGTTCTAAGTTAATATCCAGCTAAACAGCTACTTCAGACAAAATCAGGGAAGAATCAGCTGAACTACTAATTAAACACTAGAAAGCAATACAAAGAGAGATTTTAAACTATGGAATAAAGGTCTAGGGAACTAGCTCGGTCCACAATATAGGGATCAAACAACTATCAGAACCTTGGTCAAGAATCGATAGATTAGAGGACGTGTCAAGCTATGGTTAAGTCTCAACGCCCATAATTCAACGTACGCCACATGTTCACTAAAGTAATCAGAATTACAGATGCGTACTAGGCCTCTAAAAGTAAGACATTTTTAACCTCAAGCAATCAATGAAACTGTGCAATAACAATAATTACTCAATAAGAACAAATCACACCATAACCAATCTAATCAAGCCCTAGAAACTAATAGCAATTCAAAGTAATCAAGGTATAAACATGGCTTTCCTCCCTAAATCCCTAGAAATAAGACTACTCAGACATAATTGAATGAACAATAATAAAACTAAGGAAAAATTGCCTAGAATAATGCAACCTTTAGGCGATTCACAAATAATAATGCAACCTTTCGATTATTCTGGAATAATGCAACCTTTATACCCCATTTATTTTAAATAGGACAAATAACCGGTTACCTGAACAATTGGTAATTTTTATTTAAAACTTTAAATTTTAATTAATATATTAAAATAAACTTTAAAAAAATATTAAACTCCCCCCACCCCCCCAGCCCCCACCCCACGCTACTGTCAACCCCCTCCCCCCCACCCCCGCTACTGTCAACCCCCCTCCCCCCACCCCCGCTACTGCCAACCCCCTCCCCCACCACCCCACCCCCCGCTACTGTCAACCCCCCAACCCTACCTCCTGCTGCTTCAACCCCACCGCTGGCCGCTGCTATCAGCCCCCACCCCGCGTTTGGCTCGTCGGCGGCGGCGTCTGGGTGAGGTGGTTTGTCGTCGGCAGTGGGTGGGCGGTTTTGTGCGTTGACAGAGGGAGGTGCGGGGGTGATTGGTTGTCGTCGGCATCGTCTGGTGGGGTGGCTCATCGTCGGCGTCGAATGTGTTAGGTGGTTCGTCAGCGGCGCCGTTATGGTTGGTGTTGTGGCTGGGGAAGGGAGGAGGGGGTGGGGTGGCTCCGGTATTGTAACAGTGAAGAGGGAGTGAATTTTTTTTTTTTATGTTTTATTATTTTTAAAAAAAATAGTTTTTGATAACCAATAACTAATTGACACGTGTCTCATTTAACCTCTTCTTTAGGTTAGATCCGGTTTTACCCCATTTAAAATAAATGGGGTATAAAGGTTGCATTATTCCAGAATAATCAAAAGGTTGCATTATTATTTGCGAATATTATTCTAAGCAATTTTTCCTAAAACTAATATGAAACCCTAATTCTAACACCCTGAATCAATTAATAATTTAAATAAGCAATCAAAAGTAATTAAAGAGATTAAGAAAGAAGAACAATACCGAATGACGAAAAACAATAACCTTTATTGAAATCAAATCTGAGGTTCAATCTCCTCCAAACTAATCTACAAGTGTTTACTCTAGTAAAACTCTCTAAAAACTAAACTAAGAGCAAAGGAAATAAACTAGAATAAAAGTTTTCGCTAAAATAAGAGGGTTAGCTATTTATAATAGCCCCCAAAATCTGATTAAAAAAGACAATTAAAAGATAGAATTTTGCGGAACCAAGTGCGGGACCCGATCGGGCAATGGGCCACCCGATCGGGCCCACACAAAAATAATGCCAACTTATTTCTAGAAACGCAGCAACAGCAGGCTGATGAGAAAAGTGCATTGGGCCCCCACCCGATGAGTTGCCCGATCAGGTGCTAGATCGGGCCTAGCCCAACTCTTCCTTCTTCACTTCACGCAGCAGCAGCACTCATTGGAAGCTTGTGCATCTTGGGCTGCCACCCGATAGGTCGGGCACTCCTTGACCGATCGGGCCTAGCGCATAAATGGCCCAGCCTCCTTCACATACGTAACACATAGCAGCAGCAGTTCCAAACCCATTTAGTGCCTGCCCGATCGGGTGGGCCTTGCCCGATCGGGTTGGGCTTAAAGTTGTCAGGCTCAATATCTTCGTTTCTTCACCCGATTGGGTCGGGTGATATCCGCCCGGTCGGGTGCGAAAGCCTACCACCTGATCATTAAATCTTCGCTCGATCGAGCCATATTTCGTCCGATCAGAGTACGAGGAAGCTCCTTTGACTCTTTGGCTCTCAATTCTTCACGTTTAGAGGTATCGCGACCTCCTAAACCATCCATAAAGCTCGTGGCCATTCCTACGTGCCTCATAATAAGTCGCAAAGCCATGGTTGCTTTCAAATAGCTCGAAAATAAGGAGAAAACTCCTAAAACCTTCAATTCAACACTAAAACACAAAGCCATGACTATATACGATAATTAGTCTAAAATAGCTCCGGTGAGCTCCAATGACGTACGATGTAGCTCGTAAATAAGGGAGAAAACTCTATATAGATACGTGATATCAAACTACCCCAAGCTAAACCTTTACTTGCCCTCAAGCAAACAGAACATGAACATGGAATAGATTGCCTCACCCCATAGATAAAAATCAATCAAAGCTCAAAAACGTTTTCAAGACCAAGAATCGTTCAAGTAGGCAAAATTCAAGTTTGGCTAATCAAATCCCTCCAACTACCAATCATCCAAGCAATTCATCAAATTCAAGCATCCACAAGGCATACAAATCCTTAAAAGGCTCTCACAAAGGTATCACTCCTCTCAATTTTGTGGAAGGCATAAAAGAACGCCTCTATCAAAAAGTCACTCCGAGGCTCAAGAATCAGACAAAAGAACGCCTCTATCATAGCAAATGCTACAAGTCATCGAATATCAGACAAGTACGAAGTCAAAGTCAAGATCAATTTACTAAAGAGGAACTAACACACAAAAACAGACTGGATAATCATATGAATCCAATAGGCTTACAAAGAGGTCTCACAGTCTAACCAAAATCAGGTATGCAGCACAATGCAGTATAATATAATCAAAACTAGGGATGGCAAAATGGGCGGGCGGGTGTGGGGACCCCCTCCCCCATACCCATACCCACCTAAATTTTTCATACCCACCACCTGCCCACCACCCATGGTGGGTGAAGATATCATACCCACGCTTTCCCACGTGGGTATGACCCCAAAACCATCCCCACCTCCACCACCCACCTGGGTTTACCCATCTGGGTTTACCCGGCCCATACCCACCTGTTACCCACCCGTTACCCGCGAATATTTAATTCGTTTTATGCTTTTTAGCAAGCCAATTTCAGCTAAAAGCCCAAAATCATCAACCCAAAAAGTTCCTGCCATCCTCTACAATGAAAAGGCAGTAAGTGAGTAAGGCAATAAGGCACTAAGGGAGTAATCAGTAATTACAAATCATTAAATTGTAATTTGTATAGCTTTAATTTTAAAAATAAAATAAAATGATGGGTGGGTTTTGGACTTTTGGGTTATATGGTAAAAATTAAAATAGGTGGGTATTGGGCGGGCGGATGCGGGGGGGGGGCGGGCGGGTATGGGGCGGTTTTACTCTCATACCCACCACCTACCCACTACCCATGGCGGGTAGAGCTTTTCATACCCATACCCACCCACCACCCACTAAACCTATACCCATCCCCTCCCCCAACTGGGGAGGGTGCGGTGCGAAACCCACCAAATTTTACCCGTCTGCCATCCCTAAATTCAAAACTCACTCGAAATCATAGCAATCAAACATCAAATCATAGCCTCAAGATCACAAATGCCCAGCTATCCATAAAACAAAGTCAAATCATTTTGAATAAGAGCACAACAAGGGGCACAGGGAAGCAATTAAACCAGTCATGGGAACCACATTTTTTTTTGGTTTTTTCAGTATTTTTCGAAAGCATTAAATCTATCCTATAAAGCAGTAAAAGAGATAGAGAATACAAACATAAATCCTCACCCAAGCTGAACTGGCAGTGTCCTCAATGCCAAAAGGTAACAAAGGACGATGCTAAGAGAAGAAACAGTGTTAGTACCCTCACTCTCGCTCATTAAAAAAAATAAAAAGAAAAACGAAAAAAGGAATAAGAGGAAAATTACGAGTTGCCTCTTGCACAACGCTGGTTTATAAAGGTCCCGCATGACCATATACCTCCACTTCTCAGATTGGAGGGGCTTGGCAGTGAGTGCCACTCTCATTAAACATCTTCCTTCTCCAAATGTTCTTGATAATACCTCCAGACGGTGAGGCAACCTTGGGTGTAGTTTGAACCTTCTCTACACCTACCTCATCCAAAACCTCAGCCCTGTAACAAGATTGTTCAAGCATAGGTGCCTTAACAACATTGGTTAGTTTAAAAATCACTTTATCATCACCAACACTCAGAGTTAAAGACCTTGACTTAACATCAATGACAGCACATCAACTATGGTCAATTTCTTGAGTACACATCATGGGTCGTATCTAGGACTCATTGCCATCTCTAGAACAACTTGACTCAAACTTGACTCAAGAAACGTACACATCATAACGCTGTAAAATACCAAATCAAAATTAATAGTTATAAGCAATGGTAAATTTCTTGAGTAATTGCTTCTTTAAGATGTTAACCAACTATGATCAATTCCATAATATTAGTAGTTACTAACTAATAAGTATTTTAATATTTTAGAATTTTAAGCAAATTTTTTGTGTGTATATATATAAATGGGTATGTGGGTCGGGTCTGGATCTGGGTGAGCCATTTGTGGACTCGGACTGTATATATATAAAAAGTTGAACCCAGGCCCTTATAAATGGGTCGTATCTAAGACCCATTGCCATCTCTAGATATAAGTATATAACCCTAATGTCATTTCGCTCTCCTTTTCATTATTTCTCATATCATCAGAACCCGAACAAGTTTGATCAATTAGATCTATATATTAATATAAAACCGAGAAAAGTTTTTCATGTGTCATTCTGTCATTGATAGTGACATGTGTCATTACCTTAGCCATTATCCAACGTGTCAGTTGCTGGCGAGTTTAATCAATTAGGAAAGCAATATTTATATTTCTCTTTACATTTTATAATGATATAAGATCTTTAGATATTTAGCAATGTGATTGAAATCTAGTTACCTTGATTGTAATTTTCATTTATTTTACTCTGTATACTATTGAAAATTTTCATTTTTTTATACCATTAGATTTTATATTATGGAAATAAGTTAGTGATTTATTATATAAACTTCACCTTAGGTAGTAATCAAACTATCTTTTGGTATCTATACTATACTACATAGTAAGGTTGCGTTAGGAGTGTTTCCTAATTCTAATTAAAATTTATTGGTGTTTTATTTTCTAAGTCATACTCCCTCCGTTTCTTTTTGTTTGTCCCATTTACTGTAGCTCCAAATACCAAGGAGAGTGATGTAATAGACATGTGGGTGGGGACAATAAAAGGTACATGTGGGACAAAAAAGTGATAAAGTAGGGGTAAATGAGTAAGATAATTTTTCTATATAAGGAAAGATGAAAAAGTAGGACAAACAAAAAGAAACGGACTAAAACGGAAAGTAGGACAAACAAAAAGAAACGGATGGAGTGTATGTTATTAGTACCTGGGCAAGAATTCATCTTGACTCTAATCTTATTATGTGTTCTCTTCCTGATAAATTGATTCTACGTAGACAAAATTGAATAAGCTTGTCATTTTCCAATCATATAATATCAGACTATCAATAAGAATACTCCATTTTTCCTTAATAGGAATACTTGCTTTTTTACGCGAAACACGAAAATGTGCAAAAGGTAGAGAATGATAATAAAAGTAAGAAAAGGTGAAAAAGGTAGAGTGAATACGGAAACAAAAGTTAAGAGAATATGTAACAAGTAGGTAGATCAACTTAACAGATATGAATAAATAGCAAAATGTCCATATTAAAATAAAACATCAGGGGTATCTAATATGACTTTATTAGGATATATTAACATACTCTCATTGGATCTTTAGTCTTAAAATAATCTATAATTTTTTAAAATAATTCTGAATATTCCGATGGATAGTTTTAAATTCGAAATTAGATTTTTGGAGAAATCGAATGAGAGGAGAGTAATGAGCATTTGGAGTGTGGCTAGGCCCCCTAGCTACTTTACTTTAATGCTATAAAATAAATTTAATCAGTTTTTTGGAATTAAAAATTTTCACCTAGAAGTGATTGTTCTATTCAATAAACGAACATGAAACCCATAAATTTAATTTTTTCCATAAAATTGTTTAATTGAAAATCATATCCAATATAACATTCTTAAGATGAATATCTTTGACACAATATCGATAAAGCATGGCTATTTTATACTTCCTTCATTTCGCAATACTCGCAACATTAGAATAATAATCAATATTCATCTTTCAATCTTATATTATATTGTTTTCCAATTGTATAAGAAAAAATATAGCCTAGTAGAGTCTTATTTGATTCGTCTTAATGCAACTTTTTATAATTTTTACTTATCAATAATTAGAGATATTAAAGTTCAAAGTAATGCATTGGATAGTGTGCAAACAAGAAACGTTGCGAGTATTGCAAAACAGAGGAAGTATGAAGTTATCCTTGATTTTTCTAAAAAAATTAATTTTTATTTTTTTGGAAATATTATCAAATATATAATCCATTAAAATATTTGACACGAAAATTTATTATACCAAATGATCAAAACAACAAAGTTTAGTAATCCAATGTTCCAATTAATCATAGGTTTTGCAATTCCATTCATTTTTTGTGTAAACTTATCACACTAATAAATTATGTGTAGTTCTTTAAATAGGGTTTCATTATTGCAATTGTTTCTCTTAGTTTAGTTTATTCATTTAAAAAAGTGTAATGGGTTACAATAATGAGTTTGGAAAATTCATGGTTTAGAACACTAGACATATTAGGGTTATCACTTTAACGTTTATTAATCATAAGTTTAAGCATTAATCTTACAAAATCCTACAAAGTGGGCTTGCCTTGAATTAGAGCTAATAAAAAATTTCTCTTATGATTCTATTACTTTGTCTCTTTGTGTTTTTTATACATTCCTTTTTGGCCCATTTCCAAAAGTTCTTTCTACTTCAAATTCTTTCCATATTGAGTTTTTTTTTTCATTTAACCCTCCGAAAACCACATATGTACTACACATTTTTTTTTACATGAGCTTACACTAGATTATTTTCCTATCGAACCATCCAATTCATCACTCAACTTACTTTTTCTCATTTTTATTTTGAAAAAAGTAGATTACAAATATTTCTATACAAATTTATCTTCTCCAATTTGCCTTGGTATTCCCCTGCTTATGAATAGCAACAAAAAAATTGGAGGGAGAAGTTTGTTTATGTTTTTCTTGTATTTGTTTTAAGTTATTATTTAAAATAATTCAATTACATGTACTCCCTCCGTCTCAATTTGATGTTCCCATTTTCTTTTTTGGGATGTTTCAAAAAGTTCTTCCCACTTTGATTATTTTCCATTTTAAGAATATTTATTTCCCTATCTTACCCTTTAATAACCAAATATTTACTACACTTTTTTTTACTTTTTGTCTTGCACATGGTCCACTTTAGAATCTTTTATTTTCCACCACCCACTTTTCTTTCTTTCTCTTACTTTTTTTTAAAAGCAAAAAGGTATTAAAGTACACTTTACACAATATAAAATTAAAAAGATTCTCATCCACTTTAATTTGCAGTGATTTTCCCTCATATTCCAAATGGGAACATCAAATTGAGACGCAGAGAGTATTATATAAGATATATTTTTTAAATATAACTTTTAATAACGATGTTGAACACTGAATATGCATGTGAAGGCCTTGGTGGGTAGTAAGTAAATATCATCGGATAGACATTTAAGTCAAGTTTTTGTAACTTTTATGTAACTACATTGGGTAAAACAAAATACAATAAAGTAGAACAATAAATTTGAATTTCACGAGTTATTAACACATAATATGTACTAATATAATGACACTACTAGACTATAGACATTCTTTTAACTTAAGACTAAAATCTCTCAAACAATTATAATTCGTTTTAGTCTTGATTAAGTTTCATTGGGTTGAATTATTATCAAAAAAATCCAAAAGCTTATATGTTCAACCGTTTAGATGGAACCTCTGGTATCCCGTGCATATTTACATGGGCATAAATCTAATTTCCATTATATACACTCCGCAAGTGTGTGAATATGAGTTTTAGAAAGGGTGTTACTAAACATAGTTTGTATTTACCACCTCACAGCCTGTATTTTATAATAAATTGTCCAATTTACCCTTACTTACATATTTTGGGTCGGATTTTTATTTTTTCAAAAAAAAATATAAATTTTTTAAAAATTGAATTTTCACGGAACTGGATGCCGGAAACTCCATCCATTTCCGTAAAAATTCAAAAAAAGAATTCAAAAAAATTATTTTTTAAAAATTTAATTTTTACAGAACCGGATGGAGTTTAGTACCGAAAACTCAATTCAGTTCCATGAAAAACTGATAATTTCACGAAACCGGGTGGAGTTTTCGATTCTCAGACCGGAAACACCAATTGAAAACTCAAATCCAATTCTGGGAAAATTCAATTTTTTATAAAAAAAATTCATTTTTTTAAAAATTGAAATTTTACGGAACAGGATGATGTTTCCAGTAAATTTTTTTTTTTTTTTGAATTTTTACTAAAGGGATTGAGCTTTTTGAATTTTTATTAAAGAGAATGAGTAAAGAAAGTGAGGGTAATATAAGCATTTTGTACCACGTTTTCATATGTATACGAGTTGTGACCTGGTAAATACGAACTATGTTTATCCACACACTTCAGAACTAATGCTAAGAAACTAAGCACTTGTTTGATCAATAGACAATACACGTAGAATACAAGAACGTGTACAATAGATGGACTTCTGAACTACCTTTTGTATGATAAAACCCATGAATGTGTGCAGTAAATGGACTTCTATATTAACAACACCCAGTGGCGGATCTATGCTTAACTTAGTGCGGTCACTTGACCCTACTTGAGTCGGTAGAATTGTAAAATTTCCTTAAAAAATTTCGATTTTTTGAAAGTTATCCCAAAAAATTGACCTTTTAACCCCGATAAGATATAAAAATTAAGTTTCGACCCCACTAAATATTTTTTCCGAATCAACCTTAAGGACACTTACATCAACCAAGTTGAACAATCCATATTTCTCAAACAATGGTGCAACTTGCCCATAGCCGTTGTCAGTGCTTGTGCTTCATGCGATCTGCATGACTACATGAAGTCCACCATGTGCATGGAGAAAAAGGGTCTATACTACATGTGCTGCGGGAAGTGGTATGATTTTGCATCATGAATACTGGTTTTCTTTTCATCAGGAGATGGAAAGAAACCCGATAGGAAAACAAATAAGATTCAACATGTTGCATCAATTTGCAATTATACTTGTTAGATCTGATTGGCCCACCATCATCACCTTTTGATAGATAATTCTTGCCACACCATGTGCTGGAGAAAACAAACTTGTGATCCTACATCGATGAGTGAAAAGGAGAATGAATGACACATATATAAGTCTCATAAGCTACCCCACCTATCACCATTGGTTTTAGAATGGAACGTCATTTGAGCTTATGTATGGTCAGCCTCTTTTCCGGTGTAGGCTAGGTGTAAAGGCCTAATGAAGTTTACTATGGTATCAGAGCGAACGATCATCCTACCCCATTATCAGTCCCAAGTAAGGAAGGTCCAATTGTCTCAAGAGTGTTGGAGATGATTTGAAAACTGTTTGGAGCACGTAGCCCAACAGTACTGTGATTGCTGTAAATAAGGGTTATTTGAACTTATGTTGGAAGTCCGCATTGAAGAATGATTTGGATCCTACATTTTGATTGATGAAAGGAATTCTAGGGTGGGACGGGGATTGATAAATAAAGTTTAGAAGGGTGAAGACAGAATGGAAAAGCGTAATTGAGGGAAAAAAAGAACAATGGTTGCATTAGTAATTACAGGTTACGTGTAGCATCTGCAAAGTAGTGCACTTCTTTCTAACTGATTTGCTCCACTCCTAAGACCTAAATACCTTTCAGGTTTCTCAAACACAAAGGCCCTGGCATAATCCCCCTTTGGCCTGCCACTGAGTGGATGACAAAAATTCTCATAAATACTTTAAGAATGGTCCTATGTGCAATGTAAGACTTGACAATTGAATACCTGACATACGCTTGCGATGACAGCTGTAGCTCACAGCTCTCTATGTTGAGTAGGATGATTAATCTAATTTGTGATAAAAGACCATACTGAAAAATCCACCTTGGTAGTTTAACTAGTTTATATTAACAAACCTACAAATCATGCACGTCACGACCAAGACGATCTGTGGATTTACTGGCATGAAGTCAAGTAGCTTCAATTTGAAATATAGCATTGCCCAGAAACAATTATGAGCAATTAGGATATCTCAAAAGATTAAGATGACTAGGTAGATAAACTCGCTTGAGTTACACAGATGCCTCAGTCTGCAGCAAGAAAATATAGTAACCTCCATGGCATGCACCTTGTAAAGACCAAATTGGCTGACACAGAAAGAAAACCACCCAATTACAAGTAATCTGGTAGATCAACTTACAAATGCACATTAATTAGCATTGAAGAGATAAAGGAAGGAATTACCCTTATCATTCTGATTACAATCTCTTCAATTGCCTACAACGTTGAGTCTGCATCTGGTGACGTTTGTTTCATCTGAGGATTAAATCTCATCTCTTTCCGACACAAATCATTTGGGACATCTTCCTTATGGGAATCCAAAAATTCCTGAGGGATATCTGATCCATAGGGAAAGAGTTTACGTGCATTTTCAGAGCTCTTGCCCAAGAATCCAACTGGCAGGCTGCACGGAGAGGCTGTTTCTTGTTTGGTTGAGACTTTTGTCGACGTGGATGACTCTAGTGTCTCAGAATGTCTAACCGACAACTTGCAAGGTCGATGGAAGAGCAAGTGAGCCACAGCTCGATCTATATGGTTGGTCTCAGTCTCGACATTTGTATTCCCAATAAAGCTGATATCACATGTATGGAGAAAAGGGTGTCGTTAAAATTTTATATTTTTGTCATCAAGGAAAATCACTTAGTAACGTTTTCACTTTGCTCTTCAATTTAATCTCATTTGTTCCTGTTCACAATCTAAATACTGATGCAAACAATTTCTGGCTTCAACACCAAAGTAAACCTGATCAGAAATTTGTTGAAGATTACAATCCTGAATCAGACCAAAATAGATCAGTCAACTGCCATGATCATGTCACATATATTACTCGAGCTCTTTCAATTCTTGAATACACAGCAAGTGGGAAGAGTAGTCTTTGGAGTGAGGAGACACATCTTTCAACAGAGTATGTAGTTCTAGTAATCTATGTTATCTCATAGAATAGGAGCACGACAAACAAAAATCTAATTGAGCGAGGACTAAAACCTGTAAAGCTCCAAATAAGACAAGTCACAAGAGTAATTACCAAGTTTTGACAAACTCCTGAATAGTCTTAATTTTAGTTAGCTAGGTTGTACACAGATGTACTAAGGATACACAGTTATATCTCCCTTATCTCTCCATTAAAACGACCATAGTAAAGACCTTTTTTTTTCTCCATGTGATATATTTTTGGTCGAGGGGATGCGCATTCTGAAAACTTTCTTTTAGAAGGCTTTTATACGATGGAGAACTAACACAAATTAATTCCTTCTATCATCATTTCACCCATGTGATAACCAAGCAAACTTGGATATTTTGGGAGTTTGTCGAACTCTAATTATTTTATTCTTGTCAAATTTTTACTTCCTACATTTTTTATTATAATCACTACACATTTCTCTTATGAAAGTTTACTACTATTAATTACTACATACCCATTTTAGTATATTTCCCCTCTCACATATCTCGTTCTTCACATAGTATTGGAAACCACGTCTCCCACACATTTCTATTCTTCTCATTGCCTTACTATATTTTCCCAAGCTACATATATTGGTCAATAAATAACAGAGGAATTATATCATACGGAAATAACTTTTTATATCGTGAACACAGTGCCTAAAATATACACCCATGTAACAACCTAGCAAACTTCAGATATTTTGGGAGTTTGTCGAACTCTAATTATATTGTTCTTGTTAAATTTTATTACTTCCTCCATTCTTTATTAATTACTACATTTTTCCTTTTATAGGAGTTTACTACAAATCACTATATACCCATTTTAGTATAATTTTCCTCTCATATATCTACTTTTTCACATAGATATGCTTGTCTACCACACACGTGAAGATGGATCGATAAAAGAGGACCTATATCATGTGGAGAGAGATAGAGAAAACCCATCACCAAATAAGAAAGCGTTGCATTTATTTTGGAACTTCCTAAAAATGGAAACAGTGGTCCTTAATGTATAATGGAGGAAGTATAATTTTAAATAGTTATTCGTTCATCATATAGCTTATATTATGATATACCAGTCATACTAGGTTGAATTAACACTTTTGAAGCGAAAAAAGGCTAATGAGTTTAAAATCCATTTATGTGAATTTTTCAAAAAAAAAAAAATCACACTTCATTGGTCACGATCCTATCCATTACAAGCACCTTACGCAATATCGTACAACCAACACAGCGTAATATGACCGGGTCCTTGACAACTTTCCTTGTAAAGCATACAATACAATATTAACCACTACTTGATGGTACCTATTATAAAAATAATATACTTTAACAATTCGATAATGGCAGATTTTTCCAAAATGACATACATTTTTGTAGCACAACGAGTGTAATTCATTGAAAAGGTGAAACCTAGTCCTTCTTTATAGTCATTATTTCAAAATTATATGCACGAATTTTCCACATTTCGGATTGCCGTTTGACACTATTCATCAACATCGTGCTATTGCTATGATGAAAGATGAACAAATCAGCAATTAGATGAATAAAAAGAATCAAATAGGTATAACTTGCTAACCTGTCATGATTGTCTTGCTTTGCAACATCAGGTTCATAACTCCTCTTAGTCCCACTTGTATCGCTAGCGTAGTGTCTTTGTGGGGCACTACAAGCCAAGCGGTATAAGCTGTCTCTTATACACAGTCTTATCTTCATATCCAACTGCACAAAAAGGAGGGTTTCTCTTGAGATTTACTTAAACATTATATAAGAACATAAATATTATACTTGCTCTGTCCTGTAGACTCGGTAAATACTCTCAAAATAGATAAAAAAAGGAAATATGTACTTATTGCTTTGCCTACCACATTAACTACTCAGTACTCACTTATGCGATACCTATTCAAGACTCCGATGCAATTTCAATCATATTTTCGGAATTTAACCAAAAATTACGGTACAAAGAGTGTATAACATTAACGTACTCTTGATATAATATCTTGAAGCTGGTATAGAGCTGTATTCTCAACTGAGTCGTCATCGATGTTGGAAATTGTACTAGAATCCTCTCCTTTGTTTGGAGAACCTGGATCATAGCCTGGTAGAATGCTTAAGGACTCATCAGCGTCAAGGTCAGTAATTTCAGTATGCCGGGCCTGATCTTCATGGTTCTTGTTACAAGAAAGGGAGTGATCCCCACTTGAAGCTTGGTGACCTAATCGCTGCTTCTGTTTCTTAATAGCAAGCATTGCCCGCATTTGCTGCCGCCGTCTCAATTTTTCAATTTTCTCTTGAGGTGTCATCTTTGTGGGTTTTATATTAGTCTCCACAGGTTTGTCCAAAGTGATTACAACACCATGACTGGCTTCAGAACCAGATAGAAGAGACTGAAGTTCATCTATTGTTTGGTTTCGGCGAGTGGTTGACTGGATATTGATTGGTAAAATTCCCATATGCATAAGGAGCACCATATGGAGTTGAATAATATAGGTGGGGCCTAGGCCTCAATACCTGAACTAACTGTTGTTGGCGACCAAATTGTGGAACGTCTGCTGCAGAAAATGGCCATGTGTCATATACATCCGGCAGTAATCCAGAATCAGTTATTCTGTCAGATGCTTGCTCATGTCTTGACACACTTTTAGACCATTTCTCCTGTAAGGGGACACCAAACGTCAACGGAGAGTACACATTTCAAGCATCTATCTAACTCCAAAGAAGTTACACATTATGTTGCAGATGACTAAGAATTTACTATATCATACAACAAATTTTCCACAACATACGGATTTTTCTATTTTTATGAATAGTCTTTTTACTGCTACGAAGTAAAGATATCAAGGAGGCTATCTCTTCTTGCAAATAAGATGTTTAAATTTCTTGCTTCTTTGAAAAGAAAATTTTCTTTAGCAATTTAAGCCCAGACAATAAAGATATTTTTCAGCCCAAAAAAGATAAAATAATGATATACTATTGGAAAGAAAAGATAGCCTTGGTTAGTATAATACACTAAATCATATCATCACAACGCCAAAGCTCATAAACATCTACAAGAGCCTTCCATGAACTGAGTTTCCTTGAATAAGAAGACCACTTTAAATCTTCTCAGCAGACCTCGTATTTCAAGTGAAACAGTCTAGTATGATTATTTGAATATGTTTTGCAGCTCTTAGTATTGTTTCAGCAGTTATTCCCTCGTTTTATAAACTCTTGAACACGTAAAGAGAAAGAATTATGGGCAATACACTCGTAGAATGGATTGTGAATCTTGAACAAAAGGGGGGTAATAGTCCTTGAACTATGACTCTTACACGATTAGTTGACATGATGATGTCGTCCATGTATGCCACACCGTTGTTATAGCGCAACTGCCAACTGAATATCATTGTAGTTCTCGAGTAGCATGGTATGGCTATGAAGTGGTGAGGTTAGATCATACTGTAGGAAAAATTTTAAAAAGGAAACAGTGTGTCTTGTGTCTTGTGTGATGTTGATTTAATCATGCATTAATCCTTCAATAAATTCTATTTCTTTATTAGTTAATAAGGTCATAGTTTTATCCTTAACTCTTAAAGTTGGGAGTTTTTACGTGATCCGGGAGTCTATTTAATGAAAGTAGTTAAAGTTACTTGAATTTGATTGATTAGCAAAATAAAGTGCAAGTCCGAAAACACACTTAGAAGCTTCAGATCTCCCATTAGATATGTTTTAGTAATTGTGCATTGTTGTAATTAAGAGAGTATCTCCCAAAGATCTATCCAAAGGTCCGCTATACATTGGTCAACTAGTCAAAGTTCTATCTTTAATTAGGCGTGTGGAATAGATTAGATTTGATCTTATCTTATCTTATCTTATCGTATCTTTTCTTTTTAGTTGAAATATAGGCATTTGATTCTACTCTATCCTCATTTTATGCGTGTGATTAGTAGTCATGTAAGTTAGGTCCTAACTATCTTAGAAGTCTTTGTGGTTTAAAACTTTCCATTTTATTCATTAATATACAGGAGTATATTATTCAGCAAATTTAGGGGCTGTTCGTTATCGTTTTCTATTTTCAATTTTCAGTTTTTTGAAAACTAAAAACCAAAAACACGAAACCAGAAAAAGTGGTTTTCATTTTTTAGTTGTCAGTTTTCAGAATCATCATGTTCCCAATAAATTTGACTAATTTTATATTCATTATAGGACGTATATCATATGACTTTGAAAATAGAAAATCCAAAAAACAGAAAACCACAGTGATACCGAACGGACCTTTAGAGTTTTGTTATTGAATTTATGTTCATAAACTTAAATCAAACCTTCCACTAATTTTCTAGACTGATTATTAGCTATCATTAAACTACTTTATTTAAGAGTTCAGGAGTGATCACTTAGTTTGAAATATCCTTTCGTTACTTAAACAATCTTTGGACTTACTAAACCTAGCTCGGATTTCCATTGATTGTTTGTCTTGATAGCTTTTACAATCACATCATTAGATTTTCCAAGAGGGTGAAAATAGAAGGATTCTACTTAAAATCCATTGGCAAGTCGTTCATCATTGCGATTTTTCCATTGAAAATTTCTATCTTTTTGGTTGGGTCTCCTTTTTTTGTTAAGAAAACGTCCTGCAGGGCAATAGTCAAAAAGGGAACAGGAGGTGAGTTAAAGTTGAATCTCTATACTTAGGGAACATGAGGGGTGTACATCAAAAATAAGAAAAGAAAAAATAAAATAAATTAGGGAAGTTAAAGTTTCTATGTTTAATTAAGTTAATTTTTTTTAATATTTTTTATTTTCAATCATAGCCATTTATTTCAAACTAATTTCCTTTGAGTGATAAAGTACCAAAAGTTCCTTTTCATAATTGTTTTTCTCTCCTTTTCTCGCTCTAAATAACACCTTCCATTAATCTTTTGGGAGATTTTTTGTATTCTTTGGCGTTTTAATTTTAGATCATTATTGTTAATATGTTCCCTAAAATTTATTCATATTCGTTTTATATATTTTTAAATTGTTTCACTCTTTAAATTCTTTTGACATTACAATTACAAGCCTGGAGAAAATAGAAGTGAAAACTAAAATTTAACGATTACTTGTTGAGGAACAGGAAAAAAATATATACACTTCAATACAGTTTCTCCATGATTCTTACATATTACTCTTTCACACGTGCATATGGATTGAAAGAGGACTTTGTTTTTCATAAATAATTAAGGTAATAAGATATGACAATTAAAAGAGAATTATCTATTATCTCTATTATAATGGAGGGAAAGGGCTTGGTGTCCACGTGAAATGACAATCCTACCCCCTTCTTTTGCTAAAATTTTTAGTCTATAAGGTAAGGGGCAAACCATAAAAAAATTTTAAAATAAAATATTACAGACTTGATTCGAAAGCTAGAAGAGGGTAGTTATTTCACTTCCGAATTGGAGGTACAAGTTCTAAATTCCAGGCTAATTTATAAATTTTGTTCAAGAATGAAAACTTAGATCATTTTGAAAATTTGTGGCACGCATCGCGCTCATACAACTAGTAAACATAAATGTTAGCTTCCTTGGCCTATTGGGAACAAGCGTTAAGAACATAGGGCTAGAATGGTGCAAATGCATTTTGGTATGGGTTTGCAGTGTAATTAATGCTCTAATCAGTTGCACTCTCCTAGAGGGAGGATTTGGATTGAGCTGAGTAGAGGAAAACCTTGGGGACTCAGCTTTTGGATCTGAATGTACCGGTTAACCTTGGCTTATTTCTAGTGAAGTTAACTGTGTGGCGATGATAGGATTTATGGTACTACTATTACTACTTTTGAGATTAGGAATTTTTAAGGATTTTCTTGCTCAAGCTGAGGTCTTTAAAATTAGTATATTGGCAGCTTCTTCTCTTGGAATAATAAAATTACTACTCCGAGGGAGGTCTTGGGAATGCTTTGTGGATGCAGGTTTTTGGGCATGTTAATTTCCATTTTCTGCCTCCTTCCCTCTTTGATCATAGCCCTCTACATTATAAATGTTTGAATGATAGCTAGCAGGGAGGTAGACCTTTCAGGTTTTTGAGCTCCTAACTCATGAGGATTTTGACTATGAGGTTGGTCTTAGCTTAAAATGGTCAAGCAGGGGTTGAAGGCTTCACAGATCAACCCTTTAATTACTTTTCTAGAATAATTATTAAATATTATTGTATTACTTAATTCACTTCAGGAGTGATTGGAGTCAGCTTAAGATTTAATACTAAGAATTTAGAAGTGATCACTTAGTTTGAACTATCCTTTAGTTACTTAAACAATTTCCGGAATTTAAACAAAATAAGGTCCTTTGTTTGGATTTTCATTTATTGTTTGGCTTGTAGCTTTTGGAGTCACATCATTGTGATCCTATGTTTCTAGTGGAACAAAGAGAAAGGGCACAGATACCAAGGAATCTAGAGAGAGAGTTACGGACCACACTTAATTCAAGAAAAACAATATAATTAATCTAGAATAATTGATTGACCTATTCACTTACCACTACACCCGACCCGAAACCGACCTGATAAAAATGGGTCATGAACACGAAATCACGACCCGGGACCTGAACATAACCGAACCCGAAAGAACCGGGAAAAACTGGGTCACACCCAACCCGACCGAAAACCGACCCGACCGATGCTTTTTCCAGGTTTATAGTTGAATTTTACACCATTTTGGTCTTCATCTTGGGCAAAATAAAAAGGTATATCATATTTTTGTACCTTACTTTTCACATTAGACTTGTGATATCAGTCATTTTAGTTAGTATTATATACTTATATCTATTGCATACACAATAAACATTTATTTATATATGAAATGTAAAGAATAAATAGAAAAATTCATGGGAAAAGTAGAAACTAAAAACACGGCCTTGACCACCCGCCCGACCCGAAACCATGGTCAAGGGTTTGTCAACCCGTTACCGAAACTGACCCGACCTGGAATTGCCCCCGAACCCGAATCTACCCGACCCAAAACCGACCTTTGCCAGATCTACTTACCACCCACCAACCCCTCCCCCTACCAGCAGAACCACCACCACACTACCACCACCACCCCAGAGCTACCACCATCATCGTCGGCCCGTCGCAACCACCATTAAATTAATCTCATTCATTCACCACCAAACGTACATCATCACCTGTAACACAATTCTCTCTCTCAACGGCGTAGCAAACATGTGCCAAGGAACGCCACCCCCACCGTCTCCACCATCCACGACTACATCAACCTCAACATCGTCACTTACAGCCGGTTGAATTTGCCCCAAAAAAAACACTAGAGAAGCAATATCTGGAAGAAGACACAAGAATAAATCGAAGAAGAAGAAACAATTAGCTTGAAGAAAAAGACGCAACAATAGCAGATGTGTTGCTCTTTCTCTCATCATTTGATTCTCACTTTCTTTTTCTTCAATACGAAATTATGAAAGAACTGGAAAGTCATTCAAAAACCAACTCTACCATGGATCTCCATGAAATTAAAATTGGTAACAAGTGATGATGATGATCCTCCTTCTTTGAGTCCGAGAGGGTAGACCCAACAATTTGCTTCACTTTTTTACAATTCATCGAATCCACCACAATATAAAATTACTTTGATAAACCCACCATAATTTTATATTGAATTTTTTTTTAAAAAAAAAGAGAGCCTAACCTAACCATGAGGCAAAGATACAATGTGCTTGTTGCTTTTGAAGGCAAGAAGATGTAAAAGTGATGTAGGTTCACTCGTCAATGAGAAACCAACAGAAAACGACTTCATTTTGGGATCAACACAAGCAACATGCGTTCACGTATTATGTATTGTTTTTATTTGAAAAAAGTTTGTATTAGAGGTAATTGTACGTATCTTTAGTTTTAGGGCCAAATTTCATGTGTGGGTAAAGTGTTGGGGGTTAAACACTACAATAGTTAGTTAAGGGGCTTAATCCCACGTTTGAGCAAACTTAAGGGGTGATTTCACCACTTTCGCGCTTATTAAACTTACAAGTGCAAATTTGAAATAAAAAACCAATTAATGTGAATTGGAAATATATCACGCCGCGCTAAGTGTGATTACTAGCCTCTTCTATGTCATTGCGACCATTTATTTTTCTTGCCACAACCCCACCACCAATGGAGAGCCCATCTAAGCTCCGACCACCCGCATATTTCAAATCCTCACCTACTCATATACCACTTACCATCATCCCTGCTCCTTAGTCACTCTACTCCATGGCAACAACACAACACACTTCCAGGAATAAGGGGAGAAGAAAGAAGGCATTTTTAAACCCATCAACATATGAGGCAAATACGCGGGCTAGGAAACCACATATGCCTCTTATCAATATAGGGATTAAATAAGCAAATTTAACGCAACCAACCCCAAATATCACCCCAACTTAATTCACTAATTCAACCAAAGGAATAATTGACTTTGCCTTCTCTTGCATTTATGCATGAAGCATTATCTATAATTGAGGAAAAATTTTAAGGTCTTCTTGTGAAGCTTAACTTGAAAATGGAGACTTCCTAGTACAGTATTTTATTAAAAGAAAATTTTAAGATGAGATTAGGAGACAAGTTTACGGGAAAGGGAAAGAGGGAATTCAGGGGGGGTTGTTTGGATAGGGGTTTTCAGGAAAGGGAAAGGGAATCAGATTTTGGGTTTCCCTTGTTGTTTGTTTGATGTTTTTTTCCTTTTCCTTTACTCAATTTCAGTTTTAGTTTACCCCCAAACCCCTCTATACTGATTCCCCTACCCCCTAAGGTTTTGGATTAGAAATCAGCTACCATTGACCACTACCTCACCACCATTGACCACTACCTCAACACTATTGACCATTATTAACCAACACCTCACCGTTGTTGACCACCCTTAATCGCCACAACAACCACCTGACCACTCTTAACTAACCACAACCACCACATGACCACCCCCAACCAACCACAACCACCACATGACCACCCCCAAACCAACGCCAAACTTACCAACACCACCCCCTAAACCACCTCTCCTTCAACCTCGACAACCCAGCCAGCCAAAACCCTCGAAAACCACTCCCACCGAACCCATAACCACCCCACCACCACCACTAAAAGACACCCCAGTCCACGAAATTAACTTACCCAGATCTATCCTTGGCAGCCGGAGAGAGGGGGGAGACGAAAGGACGCTGCAAAGAGGGGGAGAAAAGAGACCGCCGGTGAGGAAGGAAAAGGAGAACGCCGTCGACGCCACCTGTAAACCAGGCACCGCCGGTGAGTGAAAACGCGAAACAGGCACGAAATCGCCGGCTAAAGAGAAAGGGAAGGTCGCGGCGCCGATAAGAGATAATGGGAAGGTCGCCGGCGCCATTAAGGAGACATGAAGAGCCAACAGTTGTTTACAGCACCACCATGGAAGGAGGGTGAACGGTGAAGGATTGAAGCCCTTTCCTTCCCTAACCAAACATGTTGGGGAATGAAGGGGTTTTAGATTCCTTTCCTTCCCTAACCCTTACCTGATTCCTTTCCCTTTCCCCCTTATCATAGTCACCAATCAAAGCATTCTATATAAGACATGGGAATGTGAAGAACATATCTCAAGATCAGCTTGACAATGCTAACTGTCTGTACCTTGTCCTTTACCAAGCTTGTAGTCCCCATAGCATAATCTTCTTGTTCCACATGTCTGCCAATTGTTCGTCCAGAGTAAGGTGAGATATCTATTTTTTGACAGCCAGTTGTTAGTTGTTACAGACGGGCTTCCGCTATGCAGATATTCACAACTAAACTCATAATTACCAGAGGTGTTTCCTAGTGCTCCATATTCCCAGTTAGTTGAGCCTAGAGCTGGAGATGAGGAGTTAGCTGCTCCGCTTGTGAGATCCTTAGGCGACCATAGCTCATCTGTGCTTCCAAGACTCGTGTTTCCTTCTAGGTCATCGTTGCTGCAAAATCATCACTTGTGAGAATACTCTGTCAGATGGATATCCTCACAAAATTTCAGAATTTTGTTATCTCCATCATAAAAGTTCTTAAACAAAAAACAGAACAAAGGCTAACAGAAACAACTAAACCAAAAGAATGAAGGCATAAGGAATAGTCAAAGAGATATCACACGTACAGAAGACGAAGTGAATGAGGCAGTGCAGATAACAAAATACAAAAGCAAAAGCTAGAAGCAGGGACCCCTAGTTTGGTGGATGAAACAATAATTTATTTGGTTCTGCTTTAACATGCCTCGAGCCCTCGACCGTCAAAGCTCCATATCTAAATTTATCATTTAGCTGAGCTAACATCCACCTTAAGTGTAATTACTTCCTTATAGTACATATTATGTGATAAATTTTTTGTGTTACGTTTCCTAAACTGTATCTATGTAGGTTTCCCTTTGTGATGTTTTGTATCTTTACGTTTCCATTTGTAATCTTATGTGTTCTTTCCTTATTTAACGAAGATATTTTTTCCTTTTACTACTATAATATACTACCTCCGTTTCATAGGTATTGCAACCTTTGACTTTTTACACTATTCATACACTCCCCTTTGACCTTATTTTGTGATTTATACATAAGGATAAATATAGTCACGTGGGATTGTTAGACTCGTCACGATATATGCTTAATTAATTTGAGATCTTGTTAGATTCGTCTCAATATATGCTTAATTAATATCAACTTTGTATAATTTTTACTTAAGTTAAATTAGAGATATTAACGTTTAAATTAATACATTGGGAGGCGTAAAACTTCCTATGTTGCAATACATATGGAATGAAGGTAGCATTGAGGAAAACAAGACACTCTTAAGCGATTTGCATATATTCTAGTATGGTATGATGGTATCAGAGCCACAGTCATGACCTGATTATGTTATCTTCTCCCTGTTTAATCTAATTTTAAACTTTATGGCAATGAGATGGCTTTTTAGTATTAAATTTTAACTTGTCCCACCATTAGCTAAGTTGTTCACCACTTGTTTACCCTCTTATGTCTTGGGTTTGACTGCCAACTCTGAAGCCGATTGGATGCCCCGACACTATTACACTTTTTTGGCAATAATCTCATTTCTTAGTCTTCAAAACACCAACCCACACTCTCTTCCTCTAGTAGTGAAGATACACACACTCTCTTGCTCTAGTACCGACAATGTAGTTGTATAAACCTTTTAGATTCGGGATTTACTCTTTAAGCTTCATGGTCTGCCGAGCAACTTTGATTTACAATGACAAGATTCGTGCAACATAAGTGAAACCTATTTATCTTTCAATCATACGCAACAAAAACATTTTGAACATATTGAGGCAGAAATATATTTGGTACGAGAAAGAGAAGAGGTCTTCGTTCATCAAGTTCATGATATTCATGTTCCTTCCTTGTCTCAGACATCTTCATTGAGGGCCTCACTTTTCATCCTTCCAGTGGGATTGATATTAAATATAAATTTTTGAGTATTTTATGTCTTATGTTTCCTAATTTATATATCTTTAGGCTTCCTTATGTAATCATATGTAATCTTTCTTGTTTCCATATGTAAATCTTCTGTAATCTTCCCTTATTTTACTATTATGTGTCCTTGTATTATTATATACATTGAGGAATTCAAGACACTGTCTTAAAGGATTCATATATATTCTAACACTTCCTATACACTTAAGCGTGACCATGCAAATGATCACGGATATGTACTTCACCACCCACCTACAATTTACGCGACTCCGTTTGTCACGCGAAAACTAAAAGTACCATCAAAATGACTTAATGCTTTTCTCAAAAAGGTCTAAGACAAGGTGATCCAATGTTACCCTTTCTTTTCGCTATTGGGATGGAGTACCTTTCTAAGTGTTTTAGTGAGCTTGGTGACAATGCTAATTTCAATTATCCCTATATGTGAGAAAGTAGCAATTACTCATCTAACGTTTGCATCTGCTTTTCTCTCGAGCAGACTCTTAGTCACTTCTATTTCACTATACTTTAGAGGTGTGACTATGTTGATGGAGGTTTGCATTTTTATAAGGGTTTGCTTCCTTTAAAAACCTGGGTGTTCCCCTCACATCCAAAAAGTTCAGAAAGTTTTGATAGAATCCAAACTTGGTCTATTGGATTCCTTTCATATGTTGGTAGTCTTCAACTTGTCGAAGACTACTTTGGAATTCAGACTTACTGGACGATCTTTGTTCTTCCTAAGAAGATAATTCAACTTGTCAAAGTTTGCTAATATATACATTTCTTAAATAATTATCAATTAAATAAATTACACATCTACATAATTAATCAATATTTATTAGTTATTAACAATGATTATTTATGCATTAAATTTATTAAGGAAATTAAATTATATATTACATTAATTACCAATAATCACCTTAACGGTCCAATTTATTAACATTTTTTTATAGTAATTCATATGTAGTGTAGTATTGATATTAGAAGAAGAGAGACAAAAATGTGATGGGATACTAAAAAGTAGGAGAGATAAGAGAATTGAGAAACTTTTTAAGACCATTGTTAAGCCGTGAAAAAAAGCTCATTTGGGTGATGTGGATGAAAGAGAAGATTGAATTATTTTTTCTCAATATTAATAGCAGGTAAGGAGATTTTAAGTGAAATCTTTATTGTGTAAAATTATTGAGAGAAACAAGATAAGAGAAGAGAGACTTCACTAGAGAAAAATGTTGTTGTTGAGGAACCTGAGCCTTTAGAGGAAGGAGTGACCCTAAGAGAGATTAGGTTGTAGTGAAGTGCTTGCCTAATAAAGTAAAAGAGTTCGAATCAAAATTGCTGATGGTCGAGGTCGATTCTCCCTTTTGGAAGTTTTTCCTCGTAGGAAACCTTTGTTGTTCCTTCGTCCTATTCTCATAGCTCTTACTTAAATTCCGGCAAAAGTACGCTCATTAGCCACGCATACGATTGAACCTCCTCTCTTGTACTGTTACAAGAGGAACAACAGGACCATTCCTATGTAAGCTTCAGGAGCAAAAAGGGAAGAAGTTCCTAGGGAGATCAACTTGCCTAGAAATACTTCGGATGCTCGGAGCAGAGTGATAGGATGTTTCACATAAAGGTGTGCTTTTGAAGATACAGCAGTTTACCTTGCTTCTGTTACGTGTTAGGTGTTACGTGTTAGGTGTTAGGTGTTAGGTGCCAATCTGTGGTGGTTTTCTTAGGCCTGTACTCGATGATGTCTAGTATGATTGGTGTGCCACTTTATTTAGGATACCTTGTCCTCTATATTGATACCAATTTGCCTATTTGATAAATTCCCCTACAGATGAATCCAGCAAAGGAATATCGTTTCCTAGTTCAGAAATCTCGCTGCCCCATTCCCATTTCCGCATTAACCAGAGCACATTACTTGAATCAGTGAATGAGGCAAGAATTTACATCAGCATGGTCAGTGATCAAAGATATCTTCCAAGTAAAACCTAATATTTAATTTTGTAGATGAACTAGACATATATGTTGTAATTTCTAGACAAGAAAAAACTGGTATAGTCCATGGTGTCATTTAGTTGGTGCGGTGGTAAGTCGTAACAGGTACATGAACAACCAAATTCAGAATGTTGCATCCAAGTTATCCTGGAATTGTTACAGACCTTTATAAAAGATGATCTCCAGGGATATCAGACCATCATTGATAAATCTTGGATGTGATCGCAATAACGGTAGCAGTACCAGTTTTGAGGGTAATGCAATTGATTAAAAGTTGTCGCGGCCCTACAACAACAACAACAACAACAACAACTAAGCCTTATTCCCAAAGTGATTTGGGGTCGGCTAACATGAATCGTCAACTGAAACCGTTGCCAAAGGAGATGGCATCGACAAGAGTGATAAAAAGTATTTAAAATGTTGTCGCGGCCCTATGCCGCATTAAATCAAAACCTTTACAATGCGGGTGTACATGCATTGATGGGGCTGATATTTAGTACCATGGATCAGATACCAGAATTTATCTGTTTATAGAGGAACGTCCTTTACATCACAGATTCTCTTAGATATGTTGAAATGTTTCTTTTGTTTGACCCTCAAAGACATGCACACATAAAAATACCAGATATGTTGTATAATAAGTAAGGTGGCAACTGTCGGACCACAAAATGAGGCAAACTAGACAGCGATAGGCATGCCTGTACTCATACAACTGGAAGCTGGAAGCAGCAAGGAGCTTTTTTATTACCTGAATATCCGATCAAGATCATCAAAACTCCCAATGCTAGCCCAACTATTGCTTACAAGATCACCAAGTTCCTTGTCCTCATGATGATTCTGGGAAGCCTCAGGATCAATATCAAGCTGACTATTCTTGGCTACAAGGAGATTGTTTTTTTACCAAAATCAGAAATCACAAATCAGAGAAAATGATGAACTCCAAAACTAGCAGAGGAATGTACATTGACAAAAGTGCTACCAAGTGCAAGGAATTTCTTATTTCTTATTACAAGTAGACACTTGGAAGTGGCTGATGTGAAAAATTGTGAGTGCCTAAAATCTCAACTCTCTTTCATTATGGGGCATAACAATTTTCAGATTCGATTTCACTTAGTGCAATTTGTGCAGCCAACCTGATTGAAAAAGAGTAATACTTCACAGCACTTGCACAAAATAAATCAACAGATTGAAGTGCTGATAACATCCAAGCATAAATTTAGAGGCCGGCCTAGGATTTTAGATTTGAGGGGTCCTAATCAAACCAACCAAATACAAAATGTGTATAAAACAAAGATTGAACAAATAATCCAATGACACATTAGTGACAATGAGAAATCGAGTTTTAGTAATGACAACTGCGAACTTTATATTATTCACCTCATTTATTAAATTACTCTATCCATCTTTTAAGTAGATGCAAGATTTTGGCTCTTCTCGTATGCTACCAAACACACAGCTTTACCATTAATTTCTTGAAACATCTTGGCAGAAATAGTAAAAAAGCAATATCGTTAAAAACGAGAAGTAAAAAAAACAAACGAAACATCTTAGTAGACGTAGACTTAAAGGAGAGTCGACCCCCCCCCCCCCCCCCCCCCTCACACACACACACACTAATAATAGAGATATTTAAGTACCTATGCATTTCCATATGAGCCCTATGAAATGTGAAATCTCTATGCAAAAAGTAAAGTACTTGCTCACCATTGTGCTGCTACCCCCACCCACTAATAATAGAGATATGTAGTACCTATGCAACCATCATCGGGTTTTGAAGCAGACATTAAAGGCAAATCAAGTTGAGATCTGACAACTGCTGCTGAAGCAGAAAGACCATCAGTTCTATCTCTTTTACTTCCATCTAAAAACAACTTAGATGTGGTTTTTTCAGAAGCCTTGCTTTCCGAGTCTTCCCCAATCAATGACTTTTGGTCATTATCGCCATTACTGGACAGAACCTTTTTCTCAATATCTTCTGAATAAGGCACAATGTGGTCGTCAGCTTCCCTACCTTCACCCCATATAATATTTGCTAGCTGAAAACACATTAATAGGAATCAGTTAATCTAATAACATTAACATTTAACTGGAGAAAGAGAAACCTACAGCATGCAGCAGCAAATCTGAATTGGTAACTGAAAAGCAAATCAACGTATATCGTGTCATGTAGACAAAATTCAGAATTTGCAAGGACATTCTATTATTTCTTTAAACTCACTCCCAAAAATAAGGTGTTCCCAATATATATTATGTAGTTATAATGATCTGATCTTCACTATAGCTATGGTGATTTTGCAACTAGGCAGACAAAAGTTGCAACTTCCCTGAAATTTGTCTTACGATTTTCTAAATATTTTTATTAGTTTTCTCCACAACTGTCTCCCTCTTTACATCTTTTTTAGCCCTCTTCTATACGACTTTCTAAAATTTTGTTTTCATATATGCCTATTTTGATTTTCACCTTAATCCTCCTTCATATTCTTGTTCTTCATGTTTTGTCTTATCTTACTACTTTCACTTTCTAATTTTCTTTGTTTAGTCTCTTGAATTTATTCCTTTGCTTTTCTTGTATAGCCGGTCACTGAGACAATATCGTGTCATGATTCTTGTTCGCTGGTCCCAAAATTTTTGTGGGACCTGAGGCTTTGTTGTTGTAGAACATCAACATCAAAATCTTCCCAATACCTCTGCAAACTATTCTTTCTAGAGAACAAACGACGAAGGGTTCAAGTACCCATTAGAATAATCATGGGGTTATTACTTGAACATTATGCAAACAAGTTAGTGAGCCATTTTCATTAGTCCATTTTGATCCAAATGAAAGATATTAATGTTTTGCGCCTTGGAAACAGACTAGAACTTCCGAATTTAGTTTTCTTAAAAGTTTCCAATAGCTGCAAATTTAAACATCATGTTAATTCTTCACGCTAACACATAAACATCGATCTCCACCCAAACTTTATAAAAATGACCATTTCAATTACTTGAAACATCAAAATTGCTAATATCACTTCCTTTTACATACAAATAAGAGATATTCTTAGGATTTTGGTCCAACAGGGTGAGATTCAATAACACGGTATTTGGAATGGGTTGTTTGAAAATGCAATTCCACTAGTCGTGGATGACGGGATGGTATGTCATACTTAATGGAAAGGAGAAGAGATAAAATTTCAAGTAAAATTTCAATGTTCTGGTCCTTCAAGACCTCACTTCATTTGTTATGAACAAGGAAATTATAATACCAAGGTTATTAGCGCCTCCTAAGAACCACGAAATCCAAGGAAACTATGCTCCACTTGTGCCTTCTCTCCATTATATACATGCTACCTCAAAGGGCAATCACCGCCCTGTCAATGTTGGTTATCGTACTCTCACCCTGAATCACCTTAAAATTTATGTAATTTTTACTCTGAGCATTTCTTACTAAAGAGAAGTCAATATATGGATCGCATTACTTTCATTCTTATAAGTCACTAGGTGGTCGAACCAAGTTATTATACTCATATCATATCTAACGCAAGATCCAAAATTTCATTACCTACTTCATTCATGTCTCAAAAACCAAATAGTCATTCCAATCATAGCCCACATGTCCATTAAAATCACCACAAATGATCAATAACTCGCCTCGAGGAACATGTTGCACCACTTCTTCCAAGTCCTCCTAAAAGTCTTGTCTAATTAAGGCATCCAGTTCTACTACGGTGTGTAAGGCTCTTAGTTTTAAAAGGCGCGAGGTGCACCGAGGCGCAAAAGGTCCCTGGAGCCTAGGCGCAAGGCGAAGGCGCATATGCCTTTCGTAGACGAGGCGCACAATATTTTTTATTTTTTTAAATTTTATTTATTTGTATTTTTTTGGTGATAAAATTTTAAGGAAGGACCCAACTAATATTAAAAATCCAATGGTACTGTTACTTCTATTAGAAAACACAAGGGGGGAGGAGGCACGTAAGTGGGTCCACCCACTTAGCCTCTCTCTTAGCAGTTTCTGGAAGATGAAAGAACACCCAAAGACCCAATTCAAATCGAAGATAAAAAGAAGAACGCCCCAACAGTTTGCCGGCGACGATGGCTGCAAATGTGATCCCTAGCTCGCTGACTATGCTCGTCGGCAAGATCTGTCACCACCGGTGTCACCACCGGCAACCCAGCAGCCGTCAAGTACCTCACATGCGTGAATTAGGGTTTCTTCAAATTAGGGTTTTCAACTTAGGGTTCAATTCAAAGGAATTTAGTGAAATCAAATGAAGGGTTTTACTCGAATTTGAGTTCTAAAGCCTAGGTAAGTTTTACTTTTGTGATTTTTTTACTCCAAACGCAAATCTTCTCTTTTCTGTCCTATTTCTACTAGAAGCGGCAACTCTTCAGAAGCGCACCAAAAAGCGCGCCTATACGCGCCTGCCTCGCCTGAGGTTAGAAAAGCGCCACCACTAGTGCCTCGCCTCGCTTGCCGCCTTGCCGCCTCAGCCGCGCTTTTTTAAACTAAGGTAGGGGTGTAGGCACTCGTAATAAAAAAGAAGTTGGGTTTGATCTCCTAATCACAAGCTTAATACTCATAATTCGATCACTCATTCTAGAAACCTCAGACTACGTCACCAATACATTCCCGATCAATGAGAATACCCACTCCATTCCTCCCTAATCCTTTTTCAAGTATCGAATCTTAGTAACTCGCATAGCTATTTCTCCTACCTTTTGTCTCACCCACTTGACCAACTTGTGTTCCTGTTAATACATAATGTTAATTTCTCTCCTCCTCATAATCTTACGATTCAATTGGTCTCCTTATTGGAGCCCGACAAAGATTCAATGATCCATGCCCCAAAATTCATCATCCCACCCTTATCATTACCATGGACTAGCTTCTTATCCCCACCCATCCGTCCGGCAAACCCTTGCAAATTTATCACCACCCTTCTATGATATAATTCTTTCATTAGAAAAAGTAGGGTTTTCTAAGCTTTTCGTCCAGCGCCTACTAATTGCTTAACATATCCTTTCACAAACTAATGCAAGAAGCTTACTTATCTAGTAGTTGCTACAACAAGAAAGCCAAATACAAATGATGCAGGAGCATCTATTACAACTCAAGGTCTTCTTAATCAAAGAGAGAACGAGGAAGAAATGGCTAAGGAATTACAGTTTTTAAGCTTAACTAGCTTGGTTCAACCGAAGGTGCTTCTTAAGCAAGTTCACTAGGCTAAATCATCCTCTAATCTCATCTTATGCACGATTTATTATGCTAATGATCCCCTATACATCATTAAGTATGACTAATCAAGCATAATGAGTGATTAAATAGCCTAAATAAGTTGCTTAGTTAAGTCGAAATAAGTTTTAGCCAAATCAGTTTTTTTGTTCCTAAGTGTAATGTATTTGTCAAGAATTCTGAGTTTTAGTTGTCACCTCAAGCTTAGAGTGACCTCATGGATGAATACTACCGGTATGTAAGCTTCACATGGGCAAAAGAACAAAGAACAGATGAGAAATGAAAGCTTCGGAGTGAAGGAAGGCAAAACTGCCCAAAAACGTGATTCAGGCTTACTTTTCTTCACTTCTCGGCTCCTGCAAAGCCTTGAAATTTTGAAGATATTTTGGTTATTATATCTAGTTTAATATTTCATAGGCCAAACTTCTATATCAACTCATTGTATCAGCTCATTCAATAAGAGTTTTTAGCCGTCTTTTAGGAAGAGGTGCTGAAACAGAAACAGTTTCTATTATCTGCATATCTCATTTTACTGCTTTGATTAGGTAAGCAAATGACGTCTAATTGAGCTCATTTTTGGACATGTTGTTGCTTATAAAGTCTAGGTTGTAATCCTTTTGTAATCAGATTAATTGAGTAAGAATTAAGCCTTTTATACTTGTTTTACTAAGCTGTGCGCATAGTAAAAATTCTGGTCGATTTTGGCCATTTCCAAAATCTTTTCATTTCTAGCTTACTAAAAGTTGATTTAGTAATTAGAACTCAAAGTAGGTTGATGCTAGAGGCTCATTGTTATAGTATAACCTAGATTGGTGGTTCTTTGGTTAGTGGCAAGTGGTGGTAGCTCGTTAAATCGAACAAGGGTAGCTAATTGAAACTGATTGTGATTGTTTCTTTAGTTCTTTTTAATTCGAATGCTCTTGGTTGCGTATCTTTTTATGTATCATGCTGACAAATGTTTAATTTTATAGAGGAATGGCTCCAATATTACCTCCTGAATATCCGCAATCAAAAGATGAAGTTACTTTGACAGAGTATTTTACTAGATGAAACCACTTTCTTTTTCCATTCACATTAAGATATTAGAAGGTCTCCCATTTCTTATGTTTTCCGTAGATATAGCTATGACTTTAGCAATTTTGATATCCTACCCGATTGTTATATCCTTTTTCCAATATAATTACAACAAACCAAGTTAAAATGATTTCCACCTCTTCCTTAATTTTCCTCGGTGTATTCTTCCACATGCACAAAATTGACAACTTAGGCCCCGTTATTTTGCTGTTATTTTACTGAACTGAACTTGTTTTTACTCATCCGAACTTATTTTTACTGATCCGAACATATTGTTACTTAATTAACATTATTGGTACTGAACTACTGAATTGAACTTCTTTTTACTGAACTTATTTTTCCTTCTTTGCACTACTGATTTTTAAACTTAACTTATTAGTACTAAACTTTTACTGAACTGAACTTATTAGTGCTGAACTGAACTTATTTTTACTGAACTGAACTTATTTTTACTGAACTAAACTTATTTACGAGAACAGGGCCTTAATCTTTAAAAGGACGAAAAGTCGAAAGAGGACACATCTTTCACTGTTACCTACTTCGCCACCATAAGCACATGCCTTTAATATATAATAATCAATATATCTACTAAAAGAAAATAATTTCGCATGTGGCGCACTATGTAAGATATTGAAAATTTTTATACTTTATTAATTAAAGAGTGAAAAAAGAAAAGATGAAATCAATGATAGAGTTTAGTTTTTAAAAAAATTATATTTTATTGGATAAAGAGTGAGTAAGAGACAAAGTCAATTATATAGTTTAGTTTTTAGAAATTTTATATTTTATTAAATAAAGAGGTGGGAGAGTCAAATATAGAGTTTAAAAATAGATTTCAAATTTAAATAAAGAATTAAAGATAATCATTATACATAAAAAGATAGTATATAGTTTCAAATAAAGTACTAAAAATAATCATCATACATAAATTATCAATAAATTTTGTTTCAAAACAGTATGATGTTTATACCATTGAAATCACTTCGAAAAATATTTCAAAATAAGATCCATATGTGATATACTCCCTCGGTTTTTTTTTATTTGTCCTACTTTTTGTTTTTGTCCGTTTCTTTTTGTTTGTCCTACTTTTTTATCTTTCCTTATATGGGAAAATTATATTACCTATCTACCCTTACTTTATCACTCCTTGGTCCTACATATACCTTACAATTTTCTCTCACCTACTTTAATCACCACATTTGCTATAAAATAAGGGTATTCTTCAATTGTTGTCCTCACCCACATGCCTATAACATCATATTCCTTAGCATTTGGAGCTATAGTAAATGGGACAAACAAAAAGAAATGGAGGGAGTAGTTACATAATTTATAAAAATGTTATAGCCCTGACCTTCACAACTACAAGGTTTGTTCAAGCATAAATATAAACTTTAAGTGAAAAATACGTAGAGTATAAGTTTAATCAATACAAATAATTAAATTTTAAGACAAAAAGAATGATAAAATTTATTTTTTAATATAACTAAGAAACAATGTTAATTATCATAAACTAAATAAAATTTTAGGATCAATAACACCAATAATAAGACTCGCAAAATACTAATAATATTAAAATTTTATATAAAAACGGATGGTGCAAAAAAATAATGTTACTCATGAATGTTAGAATTATTTTTTCACATAGTACATTGAATATTATCATAATTATTTTTAGGAAAAATTGTCAAAAATAAGCCAACCTTTGTCCCGTATTACAGAAATAGGCCAACCTTCTGAAAATCCAGAAATAATACAACCTTTGCATTATTTTTGCCAATTTTGGGTCAGTTCACTTGTAACCAGTTTAACCGGTTAACAAAAATATTTTTCCTTTTTCTTTTTTCTGATTTTCGCATTTTCTTTTTCTTAAACTGATTTTCTCATTTTTCTTTTGCTTATTTCTGTTTTTGTCATTCATCTCTCTTCTCCCTCATCTCTCATCCATTCATTATCATCATCAATCTTCATCATTGTCGTCTCCAAACCGGTTCATTATCATCATCAATCTTCATCTTCATCATCATCATCACCAAGGTTAGTTTAATTTGTTCATTTTGGGGTATTTTTGAGTTCGAATTCGGGGGATTTTTGGGTTCGGATTTGGGGGGAAATCTGGGTTCGAATTGGGGGGATTTTGGATTTGAATTTGGGGGATTTTTGGGTTCGAATTTGAGGGATTTTTTGGGTTCGAATTTGGGGGGATTCTTGGGTTCGAATTTGGGGGATTTTCTGGGTTCGAATTTGGGGGATTTTTGGTTCGAATTTTGGGGGAAAATCTGGGTTCGAATTGGGAATTTTTGGGTTTGAATTTGGGGAATTTGTGGGTTCGAATTTGCTGGATTTTCTGGGTTCGAATTTGGGGGGATTTTTGGTTTTGAATTTCGGGGATTTTAGGGTTCGAATGTGGGGGATTTTTGGGTTCGAATTTGGGGGGAAATCTGGGTTCGAATTTGGGGGAAAATCTAGGGTTTGAATTTGGGGGGAAATCTAGGGTTTGAATTTGGGGGGAAATCGGGGTTTGAATCTGGGTGGTCAACGGCTGGCGGTGGAGGTCAATGGTTGCTGGTGGTGGTGTTCTACGGCTTGCGGTGGTGGTGATGAAGATAGATGATTGATGATGAATGAAAATAACACACAATATTTTTCTTTTTCATGAAAATAACCCAGCTGATTATTGATGATGATTGATCAATCTTAATAGAAATACTTGCGGTGGTGATAAATGAAGATTGATGATTGATGATGAATGAGGATGAATGATATTAGATGATTAATGATAATAGATGATGCAAAATTGACGATGATTAATGAATTGATGATAATACTTAATAATAATAATAATAATACTTAATAACAATAATTATTAATAACAACAATAATTAATAATTAGTAAAAATAAAATATTAAAATTAGTGATAATAGTGAAAATTAGTGATAATAGTGTAATTAATTAGTAATAATAGTGAAAATTAGTGATAATTGGGTAATTAACCTGAATCAACAGGTAACTAACCGGTCATTTTGTACACTGACCCAAAATTGGCAAAAATGATGTAAAGGTTGTATTATTTCTGGATTTTCGAAAGGTTGGCTTATTTCTGGAATACGGGGCAAAGGTTGGCTTATTTTTGGCAATATTTCCTTATTTTTATCATTATTAATTCTCATTATTTTAGTTCAGATGCACGGGCCTTTAGTCCTAGTGTTTCATTGTTAGGTTACTAGTATAGTTCCTCCGTTCTTATTTTAGTTACAACATTGGAAACCTTCATGCATTTCAATGCACAACTTTAAACGGTTATATCTTTAATTGCTTTCAAGAAAAATTTACAAAAAGTGGATATTAATTAAGTATATATCGAGACAAATCTAACAAGATTTCTCATGAGTCATGACTATTGTTGTCGTTATGTATAAATCAAGGGACAAGAGAGGCTTTATGAATAGTGTAAAAGTTTGCTATTTTCTTTTTTTTACTCGTTTCTAATGTTGCAATTATAATGGAACGGAGGTAGTATTATTCAATTCTAAAATGAGCACAAAATAGAGGGACTCCCTGAACCGAAATGATCAGGAATCTAAAACATAATTCCAAACATTGAACTCCACAGGTACACAAACAAAAATAAAAAAGATAGATAGAATTAGAGAATAGGGTAAAAAGAAAAGAAATGATATATACCTCTTGTTCGTCCCAATCAAACATCTTCATGCGACAAAAGCTTTACCCCATTCTCCTCGATAATTTAAGCTCAGATCAAAATATAACAAAACGGAGAAGAAAGCAGAGATTATTGAACCACAAAACAGCAACCGCAACACCAATACCAACACCAACACCAACACGAGTGGGTTCCAAAGAGAGTAGAGGAGCAGGAAAGTTGAATGGAGAGAGAGAAAAAAGTAGAAGATTGACACGTGTAATCAAAGTTTGGCTGAGAACGCCGCATCTAACTTGTGGTCTTCCTTCCTTCTCAGTTCTCCTCTAACTTGTACCAGGACCAGGAGGACCAACACTAAATCATTTCCTTTCCCTTCATTGGTTTCGTTTGCTTGCCCCTGCTTTTCTTTTTGACCTTATTACGTGTCTGCCCCCATATTTTAGAATTTGATTGTCTTATACCACGTCACCTATTTCTGTTCTTCGGGTCTCTTCTCCCATCTTATTTTCAGTTCAGTTCATTTCAGCTCTAAACATACTTTTACTATCACATACAACTATTCAGTTTTGTTATGTTGTTTTATGCCGAAAAGAACACATTTTTCGTCTTTGTGTATACATATCTATACTTACTACATAATAAAATCGTGCCGAAAGGAGGCACCACATTCCACATCATTATATATATAAATTTAGTAACCTAATTTTTAAAAAAACAATAATGAAGAAGAGTAATTCTATCCTCAATTAAAAAAGTTACATTCCTTATCTAAAACTACTTTTATAGCAAATCTCATAAAATTATAATTTTTGAACCGTTAGATTAGTCTCGAAAAATACGTTAAACAAATACCAACTTATGAAATTTGTTTTCTAGAATTGCAAAAAATCTTATCTTTTACCTATTTATAGGACATGTTCTAGTCGGCATAAATCAGCTGAAGTAAAGAAGTTGAATTAAATTGAGTTGAAGTGAACCAAAAGGAATAGTTAATACTGAGAGTAAGGTTCCGTATTGTTCAACTTATTTTCAGTTCAGATAAGTTCAAATATGGACTAATAACATCGTATAAGGTCTGATAAGGCCGAATAAAATCGAATAAAGTCTAAAAAGATTTCATCTAATAAGGCCTAATAAAGTCGAATAAGGTCTAATAAAGCCGAATAAGATTTCATAAGGTCAGAGAAGTTCAGATAAACAAAAATAAGTTGAAAATAACAGAGCATAAAAGTATATTCAAGAGCTGAATTGAACTGAAAAATAAGCTAGGGCGAACAGACCCATTATGTCGGTAAAAAGTATCAAGTCTACTTAAGTCGGAGGTCTATAAAACAAATAACTTACTTTCCTTATGAGTATAAAATTGCTACTAATGTACAAATTTAAAATTGATCATAAATCCCATATCAAACATCAGAATGAAGAATAAATAATATTTTTTAAGACTTGAGTTAAGTCTTAATCAGATGATCTTCTCATTCATTTAAATTTCTTATTTCGTAAGCTTAAAAAACTTAATTATTCTATAAGCAGTTAGGAACAATATTTATTTTCTTAAAAATAACGTCGACTTAAGTTAAAGATGATAATAATTAATCAGTTCAATTACATTCAGAAAAACAAACAATACTTAATTTGCTTGGGTTTACGTTCATGTTAAGCCTAAATTATTCAGTTATTCAGTTAGTTTTAGAGTCAATATGGTTTATTAAAGATACATAAAATAATAATCAACTAATTGAGAAACCTCTTTTTGATGGAAAATAAAGGATGATAGTCTTTTAACATTTACAAAACTGATGTTTAAAATTTATATTACATATGTTTTTCCAGTTAACTTTCTCAAATAAAATCGTAAATTAAAGAGATTAAAGAAAAACCTACATTTTTTAACAACCACCATAATTATCAAATAACAAAAATTGGTTTTCTAGAGTTATTAAATAAGTTCATATTTCATCTATTCGTTATATGGCCTGAAATTATTAGATATCTCTATTATATAAAGGAACGGGTGGGGGACACCAAAAATAGAAAAAGAAAAAGAAAATTAATAACATGTAACCGAAAGGGAAGAGGAAACAAAATAATTCACAAAGTAAACATTCAAAAATAGAACCGCTCCCACCAAAACAGGAAGAGGAAACCGTAACTTTGAAAAAATGAGGAAAATATATTGCATTCAAAATTATAACGGCTCCCATTATCTTAAGCAGTTATTTGCACCACGCTTAATTCGGAGTGTAAATCTTTCATACATATAGTGATTGAAGCGGTTGACTGGACTCGGATACAAAACAAAGATGCAAAATTTCAGGTTGTGGCAAAGGAGGTTTGAAGAAATCTAATTAGGAACAGTTACAAGCCCCTCCACAATCACCATCATATATCATGCCTAATATCAAGTGTTTTGGACGAATTTAGTATGGACGGGCAATTCGTCGAGATGATGTTGTAAGGCCAACAATTCAATAACCTCGATTTTATTAATAACAAAGCAATAAGTGAATACAATTGAGTATAATAGCGATGAGTAAATAATAGCAAAATATGCCGTGAAGAATACAATGTAAACAACTAGGTATTTAATTTATACCCCCTCTACATACATCTTGTAGCCGTCATCTTGACCTAACAACAAATCTAAACGGCTCAAATCTAAACTAACCACCTCCTAAAAACAAGGCGTCCAGCTCCACACGCGCTTAGACTTAGTCTTCTATCCTCCAACGTCTTCAATCACGTGACGTAGGCGTGCCAAATAGTCCGTTATTTTAATGAAGAAAATGGGCCATCCGTTTTGTCACGTGAGGGCTGAATTTAGCGCACAACAATTGCTCCCAATTTCCCTCTCTTAGTAACAGTTGAGAAAACAAAAAGAGGAGGAAAATTCAAAGCATGGGGAACCGCACCAAATGAATGTCCGTAGTTAGAGTATTAAATGGGAGAAACTAAAGAAACATCATGTCATTCATCCTCCTCTCCACCCGCTGAACCAGGTATTCTCTCTCTCCTTCTCTACAATAAAAACGATACAAAAACATAATGATAAAAACCATCCGTAGAAGGAAAGATAAAAAGAAAAGAGAGGTGGGCGGCAGTGCCTGGTCGCGACCCGCGATCATTGTCGCGACTGGCTACTGCCTCCCCCTTTCTCTAAAGCTATAATATAAAGGGGAAGAGGGAAAAAGGAAAATCTTGGAAGACCTTGCAAGATGCTTCAGGTGGCTTGGCCGCTCGATGCTCGGAGCTCGGGATTGGAAGACTCGGAGTTGGCTCGGATGCTTCTAAAGATTTCGGAAGGCTTTGGAATGACTTGCCGCTAAGAACTTGGATGACTTGACGCCCCGTAAGATGATAGAAATGCTGCACGATCAAGACACACCAAAACTTGTAACACGACTCTCTAAACCTTATTAACATCAAATCGAACCAAAACCCAAACTCTAAACACAAATCGACACACAAAACCATTCAAAAATCGCTTAAGATTGGCGAATAACTTCGACGCATTAGTGTTTTGTTTCTTTAAGTGCAAAGAAACGAAGCTTATTCCTAGGAACTGAGCAATTCCAGAGGTGCTCTTGCGATTTACCAAGTCCCCATCATAGTCAGCATCAGAGTAGGTAACTAGATCAAATATATCACTTCAAGGATAGAGCAAACAAAGGTCGTCACTTTCTTTCAAATACCTAAGAATTCTCTTGACTGCTGTCAAGTGAGATTCCTTCGAATTTTGATTGGAATCTAGCACATAAACCAACACTAAAAAAATGTCGGGCCTACTTGCAGTTAGATAAAGTAAGGATCCAATCATATCTCTAAATAGTTGCTAATCTACAGTCTTACCAGTTGGATCCTCATCCAACCTTGTTCATGTTCCTATAGGAGTATGATTGGTCTTTACTTGTTCCAGTCCATATTTCTTCAGTAGTTCCTTAACATATTTTTGTTGATGAATCATTCTTCCTCTTTCAGTTTGCTTGATTTTCAATCTAAGAAAGAAGTTCAATTCTCCCATCATACTCATTTCAAACTCACTACTCATTAGTTTGGCAAAGTCCTTGCATAAAGATTCATTAGTAGCACCAAAGATTATATCGTCAATATAAAACTGTACTACTAAAATGTTTGTTCCTTTAGATCAAAGGAACAGGGTCTTATCAACTTTACCTCTAATGAAATCATGTGAAAGCAAGGATTTTGAAAGTTTTTCCATACCAAGATCTATGAGCTTGTTTCATCCCATAAAGGGCTTTATCTAGCTTATAGACTTGGGTAAGAAATTCAGGATTTCCAAATCCAGGAGGTTATTCCACATAGAAGTCTTCCATTAAATATCCATTTAAGAAAGCATATTTGACGTCCATTTGGTACAACCTAAAACCCATAAATGCAACAAATGCAATCAAAATTCTTATAACTTCTATTCTAGCAACAAGAGCAAAGGTTTCATAGAAATCAATACCTTCTTGTTGATTATACCCTTTTGCTAAAAGTCTGGCTTTGTTCCTTATGACTGAGCCATGTTCATCTAGCTTGTTCCTAAAGACCCATTTAAGCCCAATTACCTTTTGGTTCTTAGGCTTGGTCTCAAGATGCCAGACCTTGTTCCTATGGAACTCTATTCAGTTCCTCTTGCATGACATTTATCTAATCAGACTCTAGTAGGGCTTCATTGTGATCTCGAGGTTCTGTCATGGACAAAAAGTTTGGAATGCGCAGAAGTTTTAGAGTCGGGACCTTGTCTGAGTTCCCTTCTCAATGTCACTTATAATCAACTCCAAAAGATGGGAGTTCTTGTGCTTCCAAGGCTTTGGTTCAAACCTTCTTGTTCTTGTTCCTTCAACCTGAGGTTCTTCAATTGATTCATTCTCTGGATGCATTCAGGAGTTCCTTCATTTGCCAGTTCCCCCTAAGGATCAGGATTAGGAACAATCATCTCCTTTTCAGCAATATGCTTCTTATCAGTACCCGTAGGTGTTAGTTCCTTGTCAAGGTGGATTGACTCTTCAGAACGAGTCAATTTAACTTCAAAATCATTATCATAACATGGTTCCTATAGAGAGTTTGTTTCATCAAATGGACACTTTCCTCAACATACATTGTTCTCTTGTTATAGACTCTATATGCTTTACTATTTAAAGCATATCCTATAAAAATGACTTCATTACTTCTAGCATCAAATTTTCCTAAATTATCTTTACCATTGTTGTGTACAAAACATCTACATCCAAAGACTCGAAAGTAAGAGATGTTGGTTTTTCTTCCTTTGAGAAGCTCATAAGCAGTTTTCAAGGTAATGGGTCTTAGTATGACCCTATTGATGATGTAGCAAGTTGTGTTCACTACTTCTGCCCAAAATTTCTTTGGAAGAATGATAGTTATGAGCATTGTTTTATCCATGTCCTCCAAGGTCATGTTCTTCCTTTTAACCACCCCATTCTGTTGTGGTATCCTAGGAGCAGAGAAGTTGTGATCTAATCCTTCATTGCTGCAAAAATCATCAAACTTGGAGTTTTCAAACTCCTTACCATGGTCAAATCTTAAATGCTTCAATTTAAAACCGATGATCCTTTGAACTTTCTTAGCAAAATTTACAAATTCATCAAATGTTTCATCTTTGCTATGAAGAAAAGTAACCCAAGTGTATCTCGAAAAATCATCAATAATAACCAATACATATCTCTTACGTGACCTACTTTGGATGCGTACAGGACCACATAAGTCCATGTGAATCATTTTAAGTGGACTTTGTGTACTTACCATTTTCTTGGATTTGAACGAGGATCTGACTTGTTTCCCTTTACACATGCTCGTCAAACTCCATGATTTGGAATCTTGATTGTTGGGAGACCAACTACCAAATCTTTACCACTTAGCCTATGAAGTAGTGTCATGCTTGCATGTCCACACCTTTTATGCCAAAGGAATGGTTCATCTTCTACTCCCTATGTTTTTATTTAATATGCATGTTTTACCATTTTGGGATATTTGTTTTATATGTACCTTCCTACCTTTTTCCATAAATGGAAGGCGGGTCCACCTAATTATTACACTTCTCTCCTACGTTTTCTTTCCTTCTCTCTACCTTTTTCACTTTTTCCTTACTTTTACTAACCTTCTCTCGTACTTTTGCACTTTTTCCCTGGTACGCGCGCAAAAGCAAACATACATATTAAAAAAAACGGAGGTAGTATTACATTTAGACAAGTCAGATTGTTCCTGCGAACTAGGTTCACGTCAGCAACATTAGTGTTTTCCTTCCTTGTTCCTTCCAATATGTTGGTACCTGTACAGTTATTGCTAACTACACAACTCTTTTTAGTGAACGTCATAATATTCACATAAAGTAGAAATACTAAAAAGTAAATTAAGATATAAACCATCGACAAAAAATAAATGGAATGTGACTGCGATTTTCAATCTTACCTATTACTACTATAATACATGTAAGATTGTTACCAAAGGTCACATTTCCTCTTTTGTAACTAAAAGTGAGAGAAACTTTAAATATTTACCAATCTTACTCTTAGAACAGTCGCTATCGAGGTACCACAGGTTGTTCCCCGTCCCTTTAGTCTGCATCCACAACAACTAGTTAGTGGTAGGTACCCAGTCTGATTTGGCTTCCCTTATAGGACTTGAATCATCTGTAATTTTCAAGAACTTTTTGACGAAATAAGAATTCTTATCAACTCGTTCCTTCTTGGAGGAACAGTCAGTCACTAGATGACCACTTTTCCCACAGAAGGAACATTTACTGCTTGGAAGATCAACATATCTTTTTCTTCTATTCCTCTTTTTATGATTGAAACCAAGACCTTCCTTTGCTTTGTTTTGAAATTTATCAATCCAGTTAATTACATTAGGAAGTTTGTTCCTAATCCTATATGATCCCAGTTTCTTCTTCAGTACCTTGTTTTCTTTTAAAGCAATCTCATAATCGAGTTTGAATTTTTCAAAATTTATTCTGGTAGTAGGAGAAGGGACTGTTCCTTTACGAACAAAGAGTTTCAATTCTGGCAATTCTATATTCAAGATAAAATCATCATTTTTCACACTTTCAAAAGCTTCTTAAATAATTCTATTTCTGTCAAAAAGCATAGAAATACTTTTCTCATTATAAGACTTCGAGTCTCTAGGCCAAGTAGTGTGTTCTTTAGTAACATTAAAAGCATGTTCTACTTGATTCCTTTTTGAGAAAACTTCTTGATAATCATCTAATGTCTTAAGTAACATTTTAAGAAGTTTACTGTTACTAGGTTCTATTAGTTCCTCTTCAATAGAATTCAAACATACCTTATGGTTAGATGGTTCCTCTTGTTCATCGATCTTAGTCATAACACATAGATATGCAGCTATCTCATTAGACTGATCCTGCTCCTCGTCTGAGTCAGATTCCCCCCATGCTTCTACCATGTCCTTTCTCATGTAAGTCTTTGAGAAAGACTTTTGTTGTTCTGTGTCCTTCTTCTTCTTAGCCATTTTGTTCATCTCCATCTTGACAAAATAATTTTTGTCATAGTTATTGAGTGATTTTGAAACCACTTTACCCTTTTCGTTTTTCTTTGTTACTACAAAGTCACCTACTTCGATGACTCTCCATACTTGATAGTTTTTCCAGTATAGAGAGTGTTTGCCATTGAACATTGGTGGAGATTGGGTTGAGTAGCCTTTGTCTAGCTTTTCTCCCGTAGTTTTCATGTCTGCTAGGAACTGTCTCCTCAGTGTTAGCTGATTTTGGAGGAACGAGCTTTGATACCAATTGTTAGTCTAGTATGAACACTAGATCAATTACAAAGAGGGGTAAATTGTAGTTGTGGGGATGTTAGTCACTTTTTGTGGAATATAAAAACTCTTAAATAAACAAAAGAGAGTAAGATGTAAAGAGTAGGAACAAAGAGTAGGAACACAGGAGATTACTTAACAAGTTATTTTTCCAAACTTCTCTAGGAAGAAACCCTGCATTCTCTTATTTATAATAGCTTTTACAACTCAGTACAACTTATTATAAATCACATCTCACTCTGTTCCTCTAGGAATCTGACCCTGTTCCCAGTCACCGTGTTCCCCTGAACACGTCAGTTCTCACTGACTTCACTCGAAGTCTTCTCACTTGAGTTCACTCAAAGTCTTGTCTTTCTCTTTCTCTTTCTCTCTTGATTACATAATTTTTTCACTTGTAATTTCTCTCACCCAACACTAAAAAACGAATACAATAGGAGTAAATAGAATGAAAACTTTCTAAATATTTGAACTTGAAAGTCTTGAAATTCTTAGTCTTCATTCCGAACTTCCTTGCACTATTTATAAGAGATATCAGCAGCCCTAATTTTGCTCCACTAGGCGGTTATGGGTCCATGAATGTATCCCATTATCCGCCATTAAGTGGTTGTTATGCGCATGAGAATCTTTTACTCAGTGCACGCTGCCAATAACCACAATCTCCAACAAATCAGCAATTAGTTAGTTGTTGAGCTGAAGACTAGGAAGTTTGTAGGGCTTCCTAGATATCAGGAACTGACTAACTGTTAGTTTTTGATCTTCCTAAATATCAGGAACTGCTAACAAAATTAGTTTGTTGGTGAGTAAGACTTGGTTGTTACACCCTCCTTATAGTCAGCATGTTGTTGCTTGGTTGTTACAAGTTCTGTTAGCACTTCCTCCGTAACCGTAGTATGCGTTGGTTGTTGCACTTCCTAGATTATAGGAATTGATTTCCCGGTTTTTAGGAATTGACTGAATGGTCAGCACCTGGTCCTCCTGAGTTTTAGGGGCTGCAGTTTTGAGTTCGTTTCCTCCTTTATGTCACACAATATTGTTGCTTGTTTGTTGCACGTTTCATGACTCATTCAAATCTTGTACAACACTAACAAACTAACACTACTAATAGCATGGAAATTAATTTTATTCAATTTAATATTCCATGACATTAGGATTATTTCAAAGCAAAACTAATATGTATAATTATCGAGTGTTTAAAAATTTATTTTAAATAACTTGATTAGATTAAACTCATAACCTTTTCTCCACAAGTCATAATTAAATAAATTATTTCCATAAGTCACAAAATAGATAAATGACGGATAAATATAAAAATAAATCCTAAATAAAATCTAAGTATACGAAATAAACCTATGCCTTAAACATATAAAAATAAATTAAATAAATTCTAAGTTAAATAATAAAAGCCTATATTCAAAATATATTTTCTTTTGAGTGAATACAATAATTAGCTTAAGTAAATTGACTAGGTTAAACTATTAACTATTTCTCCACAAGTTAATATTAAACCTGTTGTAACATATTAGAAGAGAACATGTGGCCTAGTCAAAGACTGCCATGTGGCCCAATGGAATGGAGACACGTGGCTCACCCCCTCATTAACACTTGGCAGCATGATCAAGGGTAGTTGATGATGTCACCAAAACTGCAAACAAGAGGCCCAATTATTCCCTAAAGGAGGGAATAATCAGCCCAAATCCCCAAAAGAGGAAGAATGTGATTGTATAAGGGGCTCAGGACAATAAGACCATGATAAGTGTCTCCCTCCCATTGCCCATCCAATCACATCCCTCTATTCTAGGGTGCTCCTTTTCTATACATAGATACTATAAATAGCTCCTCATAATCAGGTAAAAAGGGACACAAACTTTATCTATTGAATACTGACTTAAGCATCAGAGAGGGAATCAAACCCAAAACTCCGGTTTGGTTTTCCCCTTTTGCAGGTTCGGGAACGAAGCTACGTCTCTGCACAAGCCTCCCAATATTATCAACCCTACATCTGTCCATCATCTGGATAAACATCGTTTACTAAAAGTTTACGTAAAACATTTGGCGCCATCTGTGGGGAGGCGCAGAGATGACAGATTGCAATTCGTCCAACCGAGGACAGAGGATGAGTCCCTATGTTCAGGTCAATGACACTGTTGATGATGAACGTCCACCCCGAGGACGAGCAGGGTCCTCGTCGGAATGATCCAATCGGGGCAGTATTGGAGCCAAATTCTGCTCTCCCGGTCACAGCAGCTCACTTGGAGAATGCTCTAAACGACTTTCAAGCCAAAATGGCCCAAGTCGTCCAAGAGCAGATTAAAAACAATATGCTGTCTTTTAGAATAGGCACTCAGCCGGATTCGAGGCCTACACCTAGGAGAGGAGCCTCCCAAGAGAATGTAGCTGGACCAAGCGGAGCTAGACGACCAGAAGAAGCTAGAAGAACGTCCAGGGGAAGGCATCCTGCCCGTAGTGAGCAACCACGTCGTCTAGACTGGAATCTGGTGGTCACCAACCCGGTGAACCGACCAGTGGATGGTCGTCGAATGGAGACTGACGCTAGGGAATACTTGGAAGCAAAGAGAGTAGCGGCTCAACAGAGGTCGGCTACTGGATCAACGCTATACTTGCAGGTCCCCAGTCTGAGGATTCGGAGTCACACTCTGGAGCAAGGAAGGACTCCGTCTATCTATGAGCCTCGTCAGGAGCGAACAGTGGTTCAGCCCAATGTTTACCGGAGGACTTCTCAGCAGAATGTTTATAGGCGGGGGTCCCAGGAGGTCAGTTCGTCAAATCCAGTCCTAAGGGAATGCCAGAGAGATACAATCCTAGTTGATGCACGTTTTAGGGAGCTACGCATAGATTGGCCGACGCCTTTCTCAGCCAGAATAATGCAAGCCCCTCCATGTGCTAAGGTTAAGCTACCAACCATTGATCCGTTCGATGGCTGATAGGTTTTAGTCGTGTCACCTAATCAAAAATAAACCTACGGACCTCTAACTAGGTAGTCAGTGGAAGCAGGGTCGAATCCACAGGGAGACAGAGTTTCTAAATCAAAATTCAACCAATTCAGCTACTCCAGATGAAATCAGGAAGGAATTAATTAAACTAAAGAATAGACTACAGAAGACGGAATAAATCGAGGATTAAACTATGGAATAAAAACCTAGGGTATTAGGTCGGTCCACCATGCTTATACCAATCAAATAGGGTCAACTACTATTAAAACTTAAGTCAAGAGTCGGGGGATTAGAGCCTATGTTGAGCTATGGTTAAGACTCAACGCTCATAGTTCAACATACGCCGCATGTTCACTAACGTAATCAGAACTACTGACGTGTCCTAGGCCTCTAGTCGTAAGACGGATCTGTGCAAACAACTATTAACCACAAGCAATCAATGAAATTGTACACTGACATTAATTACTCAATAAGAACAAACCACATCACAATCACCCTAATCAAGCCCTAGAAATTGATAGAAATCTAAATCGCAATCATGGTATAAACATGGCTTTCCTATCTAACACCCTAGAAAGAGAACTACTCACTCATAATCGAATTGGCAACAACAAAACTAATATGAAACCCTAAGAATTGCATCATGAATAATTAAATAATTAAACTAAGCAATCAAAGTAATTAAAGAGATAAAGAGTAGAGAAGAGTACCAATTGACGGAAAGCAGGAACTTTTATTGAAATCGAAATAGGTTTGATCACCTCTAAATTAATCTAAAGTGTTTTAATTAAACTAAAAGCAATGAAGAATAAAACTAGTCTAAAACCTAATGAAAGATGAATAAAAGATGATTCTAAAAAATGAGGAAAAAGGTATTTATAATACCCCTCAAGTCTAATTAGAAATCGGAAACAAAACTCGAAATCCGCATCATTAAGCGCCAGACCCGATCGGGCCCGAGCACAGTACCCGATCGGGTCAAATACAACTTCGCATTTTCTCGTCTTCGGCTGTGATGTAGCAGCAGCGCAGCAGCATTAGATGGACTTGACGCCCACCCGATCGGGCCTTGGTCAGCCACCCGATCGGGCCAGGCAACAAAATGGCCTAGTGAAAGCGTCTCTTCAGCATCTCTCTAACAAGACCTACGAGCAGCCCACCCGATCGGGTCGGGCGATGAACACCCGATCGGGTCTGGGTACATGATGTTCGCCCGATCACTTCGGGCAATGCTTACCCGATCGGGTCTGCAACTTTCATACCCGATCATAAATATTTCGCCCGATCGGGCCATTTCTGCCCGATTAGTGCACGGAAACCTCCTTTGACTCCTTGGCTCTCTAATCTTCATGTTTAGGGGTCTTGGGACCTCCTAAACTATCCATAAAGCTCGCGAGCCATCCTACGTGCCTTGTAACATCTCGTAAAGCCGTGGTTGCTTCCAAATGATTCGGGAATAGGGGAGAAAACTCCCTAAAACCTGCAATTCAACACTAAAACACAAAACCACAACTATATACGATAGTTAGCATAAAATAGCTCCCAAGAGCTCCAATGACGCACAAATTAGCTTGTAAATAAGGGAGAAAAGACTATATAAATACGTGATATCAAACTCCCCCAAGCTAAACCTTTGCTTGTCCTCAAGCAAACAGAACATGAACATGGAATAGATTGCCTCACCCCATAGATAAAAAGCAATTCAAAGCTCAAAACATTTTCAAGACTAAGAATCGTTCAAGCAGGCATAATTCAAGTTTGGCTAATCAAATCCATCCAACCACCAATCATTCAAGCAATTTATCAAATTCGAGCATCCACAAAGCATACAAGTCCTGAAAAGGCACTCACAAGGGTGTCACTCCTCTCAATTTTGTGGCAGGCAAAGAATGTGCCCGAACACTCACCAACCCGACCATAAGTACCCTTCCCACTTACACTCTCATGTGTTTAAGAAGGTTCAATGACGCTCATCCTAGTCAAGTCGACTCAATTAGCAGAAATACTCTTTAACTTTGACAAACTAACTCGAAATCAATCAAATGAACATTGCAGACACGAGCTCAAGAGGACTTTATAGGGTTGTAATGGGGCTTAGGTGAGAGGTAGGGGATACTTTTGGGTAATGTGGTGGAAAAACCAAGAAGGGGGAGCATAAATCATTCGAACAAGGCCTAAGATGGCCTACACAACTCCCAACAATCACCATAAAACCATGTAAAGTAACCCAACTCTCATAAATCAATGAAAAGCGCATAACAAGCCCAATTTTCTAGCAATGGAGCGAATATTCTTTTATGAACGTACGTGAATGAAAGAACTAGAATTCTTTTGAATTTTCATTTCATTTTTCTTTCATTTTTCTGAACTTCATTCACGCAACTCTAAACTTGCTTTCTTTCTTTTCTCTTTCTCACTCTCAAACCACAGCGAATACACTTTTAAATTCCTCAAAAACCAAACTAAACCAACAAACCAATCTCAAACTCAACCCATACAAAAGCTCCCCCAAGCTAGGCTTGGAATAATATCAAGTGAAGGCTTTTGGCTCATAATAGGGGTTTAAGTAACACGAAACAAGTCATTAGGCTCAGCGGGGCTAAGGAGGATAAAAGTTTATCAAAAAACTCACTCTAAAGCTCAAGAATAAGACAAAAGAACGCCTCTATCACAGCACATGCTACAAGTCATCTAAAATCAGACAAGTACGAAGTCAAAGTCAAGATCAATCCACTAAAGAGGAACTAACACACAAGAATAGACTGGATAATAATATGAATCCAATAGGCTACAAAGAGGCCTCACAGTCTAACCAATTCAGGTATGCAGCACAAAGTGGTCTAATATAATCCAGAAATGCTCGAAATCATAGCAATCAAACATCAAATCATAGCCTCAAGATCACAAATGCCCAGCTATCCAGAAAACAAAGTCAAAACAATTTCAAATAGAGCACAACAAGGGGCACAGGGAGGCAACTAAACCAGTCATGGGAACCATATTTTTTTCATTTTTTTCAGTATTTTCCGAAAGCAGTAAAACTATTCTAGAAAGCAGTAAAAGAGATAGGGAATACAAACAAAACTCCTCCCCCAAACTGAACTTGGCAGTGTCCTCAATGCCAAAAGGTGATAAGGACTATGCTAAGAGGAAAAACAATGTTAGTACCCTCACTCTCGCTCACAAAAGGAAGAAAAATAAAAAGAAAAGAAAAAGGGGAAGAAAAGAAATACGAGTTGCCTCTCGCACAGCGCTGGTTTATAAAGGTCCCGCACGACCATGATCCACCCTCTCTCAAATAGGAGGGGCGTGGCAGTGAGTGCCACCCTCATCAAAAATCTTTCTCCTCCAAATGTTCTTGACAATGCCTCTAGACGGTGAGGCAACCTTAGGTGGAATTGGAACCTTCTCCACCCCTACTTCATCTAAAACCTTATCCCTGCAAAAAGATTGTTCAAGCATAGGAGCCTTAACAGCATTGGTTAGTTTAAAAACCACTTTATCATCACCAACACTCAGAGTTAAAGACCCAGACTTGACATCAATGACAGCACCAGCAGTACACAAAAACGGCCTACCCAAGATAATAGGGATTTGGGCATCCTCATCCATATCTAATACCACAAAATCAACAGGGATATAGAATTTCCCAACCCTAACAGGAACATCCTCTAAAACACCTAGAGGGTATTTTATAAAACGATCTGCCATCTGTAAAGTGATTTGTGTGCATTTAAGGGCTCCCATGTTCAGTTTCTTATAAACAGACAATGGCATAACAGAAACAGAAGCACCTAAATCACACAAAGCCTTATCAATAAAAATAGGTCCAAGATGGCAGGGTATAGAAAAACTACCAGGATCTTTTAACTTTGGTGGGCTTTTATTTTGAATAAAAGCACTACACTCTTCAGTAAGAGCGACACGTTCTACCCCACCAAAGTCTCTTTTCTTAGTAATCATGTCTTTCAGAAATTTGGCATAAACAGGCACTTGGGTAATTAAGTCTGTGAATGGAATCGTTACCTCAAGGTTCTTGACCATAGACAAGAACTTACCAAACTGCTGATCGACCTTGGACTGTTGCATCCTGTGAGGAAAAGGTAGCCTTGGTGTAAAAGGCGTTTCAGAAACCTTCTCCTTTTTCTTCCCTGTCTGTTCAGCTTCTGCAGACAAATCGACTTCAGACGTCGAATTCTTTCTTTTTCCTTCCTCTACCACCCTCTTCTTCCCTGCAGTCGGGATAACCTCATCAATGGGCACTGGAGGGGCATCATATGCAATGCCACTACGAAGAGTGATGGCATTCACATGTTCTCTCTGAACTGGTTGCCCTGGCAATTGTCCCTGCTGCCTCTGTGCATTAGATTCTGCCAACTGAGCAACTTGAGCCTCGAGAAGTTGGATGTGCTTCTCTTGGACCCTCCTTGTTTCCTCATTTGCCTTTTGCATAGACAATATCAGTTTTATCAGTTCAGAATTGCTAGGCTCTTGTGGGTTGTTTTGTGGAGGTGGGGTGTGGAAATTTTGTGGAGTTTGGAAGTTATTGGGATGATGGGAGTTTTGTGGTGGTGGTCTTTGGAAATTTTGTGGGGTTTGATGGTATGAAGGTTTAGGGTAGTTTTGTGGAGGTGGAGGTTGATGGTTTTGTGGGTTTTGGTAGTTATGTGAAGGGGGGAAGGTTTGTGGTCTTTGTTGGAAGGCATTGGCCTGCTCCATCTGAAATTGACTGAACTGACAGTCATGCCCAAAGTGACCCTGAACACCACATACCTCGCAGTAAGATGAGGTAATGGGTGCTACTGCAGACATAGCATTGATGCTCATGGGTGGAGGTGTCGGACTAGAAGACTTCATTAGCTGCTGAGTTAGTTGCGCCATCCGAGATGTAAGCAATGAAATAGCGTCAACTTCAAGTACCTTCTTAGTCAAACTCCTAGATGATGTATGGTCATTGGCTGCAAGATTTGATATGAATTCATAACCCTCATCAACTGCCTTGTCTAAAAACACTCCTCCTGCAGACGAATCAACAATACACTTCGTCTGAGGCTGCAGACCATTGTAGAATGTCTGCGTCAAGAACCATTTGTCCATATTATGGTGTGGACACTCTCTCTGTAAATCTTAAAACCTAGCCCACGCTTCCCTTAATGTTTCATCAGGCTCTTGGGAAAACGTGGCTAGTTTATTTCTGATTTCTGCTGTTTTAGTGGGTGGGTAATACTCTCTCAGAAATGCAGCAGAAATCTCACTCCACTCAGTTTCTTTCACATCGTTCAACCATTTTTGGGCTCTATCTCTCAGTGAAAACTCGAACAACATGACTTTGAGTTGATCTGGAGTGACGCCGGCATGTTTAACGGTTCGACAAAGTTGTTGAAACCGTTGCAGATGATTTGCCGGATCTTCAGTAGGATGCCCACCAAACTGATTTTGCTGGACCATGCTGATGAGTCCAGGCTTGATTTCGAAATTTGATGCGGCAATGGTGGGCATAGTAGGTCCAGTGGAGAGACCATCTGGGTTGGGCACCCCATATGACTTCAGTGACTTTGACATGGCTGAACTCAAGGTGTCTGTTACAGAGGTGTTCAGCTGAACAGACTGCTTGTCTTTCTGCTTTATCTTTCGGATCCGCCTAATTGTCCTATCAAGATCAGGGTCCGCTGGAATGGGGGAACCGTTTCTTTTGGACCTGGGCATACAAAAGAAACAAAAAGCAGCAGTAAAGGGTACCTCGATTGAAACAATGAAGTTCCAATGAGGTACAGAGAAGTAGACCAAATAATTAAATAAAAACTTAGAGAACTAGCCGTCTCCCCGGCAACGGCGCCAAAATTTGATAGGTTTTAGTCGTGTCACCTAATCAAAAATAAACCTACGGACCTCTAACTAGGTAGTCAGTGGAAGCAGGGTCGAATCCACAGGGAGACAGAGTTTCTAAATCAAAATTCAACCAATTCAGCTACTCCAGATGAAATCAGGAAGGAATTAATTAAACTAAAGAATAGACTACAGAAGACGGAATAAATCGAGGATTAAACTATGGAATAAAAACCTAGGGTATTAGGTCGGTCCACCATGCTTATACCAATCAAATAGGGTCAACTACTATTAAAACTTAAGTCAAGAGTCGGGGGATTAGAGCCTATGTTGAGCTATGGTTAAGACTCAACGCTCATAGTTCAACATACGCCGCATGTTCACTAACGTAATCAGAACTACTGACGTGTCCTAGGCCTCTAGTCGTAAGACGGATCTGTGCAAACAACTATTAACCACAAGCAATCAATGAAATTGTACACTGACATTTATTACTCAATAAGAACAAACCACATCACAATCACCCTAATCAAGCCCTAGAAATTGATAGAAATCTAAATCACAATCATGGTATAAACATGGCTTTCCTATCTAACACCCTAGAAAGAGAACTACTCACTCATAATCGAATTGGCAACAACAAAACTAATATGAAACCCTAAGAATTGCATCATGAACAATTAAATAATTAAACTAAGCAATCAAAGTAATTAAAGAGATAAAGAGTAGAGAAGAGTACCAATTGACGGAAAGCAGGAACTTTTATTGAAATCGAAATAGGTTTGATCACCTCTAAATTAATCTAAAGTGTTTTAATTAAACTAAAAGCAATGAAGAATAAAACTAGTCTAAAATCTAATGAAAGATGAATTAAAGATGATTCTAAAAAATGAGGAAAAAGGTATTTATAATACCCCTCAAGTCTAATTAGAAATCGGAAACAAAACTCGAAATCCGCGTCATTAAGCGCCAGACCCGATCGGGCCCGAGCACAGTACCCGATCGGGTCAAATACAACTTCGCATTTTCTCGTCTTCGGCTGTGATGTAGCAGCAGCGCAGCAGCATTAGATGGACTTGACGCCCACCCGATCGGGCCTTGGTCAGCCACCCGATCGGGCCAGGCAACAAAATGGCCTAGTGAAAGCGTCTCTTCAGCAGCTCTCTAACAAGACCTACGAGCAGCCCACCCGATCGGGTCGGGCGATGAACACCCGATCGGGTCTGGGTACATGATGTTCGCCCGATCACTTCGGGCAATGCTTGCCCGATCGGGTCCGCAACTTTCATACCCGATCATAAATATTTCGCCCAATCGGGCCATTTCTGCCCGATCAGTGTACGAAAACCTCCTTTGACTCCTTGGCTCTCTAATCTTCATGTTTAGGGGTCTTGGGACCTCCTAAACTATCCATAAAGCTCGCGAGCCATCCTACGTGCCTTGTAACATCTCGTAAAGCCGTGGTTGCTTCCAAATGATTCGGGAATAGGGAGAAAACTCCCTAAAACCTGCAATTCAACACTAAAACACAAAACCACAACTATATACGATAGTTAGCATAAAATAGCTCCCAAGAGCTCCAATGACGCACAAATTAGCTTGTAAATAAGGGAGAAAAGACTATATAAATACGTGATATCAATGGCACTACTGATCCAGATGACCATCTTTCTGCATACAAACATCAAATGTACGTCCAGGCTGTGGACGATGCTACATGGTGTAAGAACTTCCCAGCTACCCTGAAAGGGGTCGCCCAGAAGTGGTTTAACAATTTACCAGCAAATTCCATCAACAATTTCACTGAGTTGAGTTACTCGTTCACTAGTCACTTTTTAGCCAACAGGCAAGAACAGAAGACCAGTATTCATTTGGGGAAGATCGTCCAGGCCCCAAAAGAATCCCTGAGAAGTTTTGTGAAGCGGTTCAATCTTGAAGCCCTACAAATCCACGACTTGAATGCTGGTGTAGCCTTTGATGCATTCATTCGAGGACTGCGTCCAGGAAGCTTCAAGTTTGACCTGGTCAAGAAGAAAGTAAGCACTTTGGCCGAAGCTTTAAGGGAAGCCGAAGCTTTCATACACGCGAAAGAGGTGTGTGCTGAAGCTAAGCACACAGAGTCTAAGAAGCCCGAGGAACTTGTTCAAAAACCTAAGAACAATCCTAAGAAGGCTGAGACCTGGGTAGTGTCTTCAAGCACCACCCCGTCAAGAAGAGAGAAAAGAAAAGAAAGGGCTGTCTCAGCTGAACCCATTGAGTTTAATAAGGACCAGTACTCCATCCTTATGGAAATCAAGGATCAGCATGAACTCAAAGCCCCAGCCGGGATGAAGACGCCTTACAACAACCGGGACAAAAGTAAATACTATCACATCCACAAAGATTGTGGGCATGAGACTAATGAATGTAAGCACTTGAAGAGAGCTTTGGAGAACCTTGCAAAGCAGGGAAAGATGAATCAGTATGTGTCTCTTGAAAGTCGTTTTCAGAAGAAGGATTTTCGGTAGAGTAAAAAGAAAGAAAGTGCTAGTACTGATGAAGATGTGGTTTTGGTGATATCCGGCGGATTTGCAGCTGGAGGACCAACTTTGCGAGGGCACAAAAATTATGTCAGGGAGCTTGGCCAAGTGTTGCTAACAGGAAAATCCAAGGTGGACGTGTTCCCCTTGGTGACGGTGAGTGAGGGAGACCGTGGTCAGATTAGAACCCCTCATGATGATCCTCTGGTCGTAGAAATGAAGATTGCCAATCTAAGAGTACGAAGGATCCTTATCGTCACTGGCAGCTCAACTGACATTATTAGCGCTGATTGTTTGTCAAGATTGAAGTTTGATGAAAAAGATCTTCTTCCAGTCCATCATCCGATTATAGGATTTGGAGGTGGAATCATACATCCGGTCGGGACGGTGTCGTTGCCCGTTCGAGTCGGAGAGAAGGAAAAGAGTAGAACTATGTTCATAAAGTTTCTGGTTGTTAAGGATCTAACAGCATACAATCACTACTACAAATCATCACTTGTGCCATGGATAGAATCGTGGCACAAGTTCCAAATTGTCGTGGCTGTACTATATAGCCATGGAAATTTCACTTGGAGACTCTCGTGGCACAAGTGACCGTAGCTAGAAAGTTGCCACGGGAAAAACAAGGGCGTGGCATAAACTATTTTTTTGGCCACGAGAATACTCGTGGCTAATGTTATGCTATTGCCACGAGAAAATTTGTGGCAAGATTAGAACGTCTGTGGCAAGTTGCAGTACCTCGTGGCAAACAACCTCATTTAGCCACGAGCATAACTATGGCAAGAAAAGAACTATTGTGGCTACAAAACTTACTTAGCTACGAGTATAATCGTGGCAACTTTTGGTCATCTTATTAATTAATACTAGCCACGTTTGATAATTGAAATTATCGTCTCAATATAAATCACTGGACTAAGACATCAAAATTCTGCGTATAATGTACTGTTATTATAAAAAGTAATTTATAAACATGTCGCTCTAACCAAAATGAAGAGCTCGAAACTGAAGTCCAAAATAGAATATATTATAACTTCTATTAGAAGTACTTACGTAATTACATAAACATAAACTTTTAAATTCAAATACAATCACAAGATCCAGAATGAAACTAGTAGTTCAATCATTTTTCTAAACAAATATATAGCTAATTTTATAAAATTCTTGGCAACATAAACATAATTTGCTGCTCCACATGTATGTATTCATGTATAGTGCATCCAAACTCCTGCATACCTGCATACCTTCAAAGACAAGAAGGTAAATTAATATCAAAATCTTAGTAGTATTATACTACAGTCTCAGAAAGATATCACAAAAAATATAAAGAAAATGAGTATCCTAATGAATTTATGAACCCCTCTCCTCTTCCATTGTAGTCATAAAGTATGCAAAAAGTATAGTAAATTGTGAGATAAGAAAATGCACATCAACATCAACGTTACCCCAGTTCCTAAAGGCTCCCGCCATAAGGCAAGGTAACGGGAGATCGCATGTTCGCAACTCCCTATCGTAAAAGCTAATACATAAAGAATTTAAAAGTCACCTTGTGAGAAGCAACCTAGCAGCTGTAGGCTTTCCTTTGAGGATACACCAATGAAGCGGTGTCTGACCTCTAGAGTGAGATGCATTTACATTTGCACCATACTGCAGGAGATTCCCAACATGCCGATGTCAGCATATTCACAAGCAAAGTGAAGCATCCATCTAGATCCTCCATGCTCAGTTTTCAGCAGATACGCTTGAAGAGCTCTCAGAGGATTTGCATGACATTCTCCAGTCCAATGACTGATGTGTGGGCTGTGGCTTGTCTGCTCTGATAGCCGCATTTTTTGCAAGGGTTAAAGAAGAGCTTGCGGAGGTTGGCTCATACACAACATTAAAATCAGCTTCAACGTTCACAATGCATCGGTAAACGACCATTTTGTCATTATTCCGCACACCTTCTAAAATTTGTTGTGCCAATAACCAAAGATGTTGTGTGTCCTTTGGCTTCCAAGCAAATAGCTTCCCGGCATATACTATTTGATCAACAAGACAGATGAGCAGCAAATTTCCCAAACGAAGATGACTATTAACTAACAATTCTAATACTGTTAACAAGAGATGCATACCCCAAATATTTCAGGGCTGAAGTCCGTTAATTAGTTCTGTATGCATTTTTTTTATGTATGACTACAAGATAAAGCCTTAGATATTTCAGGGCTGAAGGCCGTTAATTAGTTATGTATGCTCTTTTTTTTATGCATGACTACAAAAGAAAGCCTTAGATAAACAATATATAACAATTTTTTTCAATAAAAATAGAAGAGATAGTCACCTTTGCACGAACAAAATTTTCCTTTATTGCTATTGAATCAGAAACAATAGGTTTTCTTATGAAAAGTTGTTGTGACTTATCAGCCTTCAATGAGCTTCAGAGAGAAGTGATTTAATTAGGAGAATACTATGAGTATATGACACTTGTCATTTTATAGGAAGCAGGGATCTATTAACCTTGAAGCCGGAAGATCGACATGAAAAGCCCTTTGGAACGCAAAAGTTCTTCCCATACTGAATTCTAAAAGAATTTCCCAAATACTAAAATAACAAAATAACCTAGGGTTCCCACACTTTGACATCAAGTGTAAGTGACTTCTATAAAAAAGAAAGAGCCGTGGAAACAGGTGATGGATGCCGCAAAATAAATTTGTTCAGAAGTTGGTTCTTATGTGCAATTTAAGTTTCTCAACAAAAGAAAGAGCAAGATTTTGCCAACAACCAACTACCAAGTACCAACTAACCCCCACCCCTTAGATTTAGAAAATGGGTATAACAGCATTAGTGTCAATGTCTTCATCAGATTTTTGATTATTCATACATAACATATGTACTTAAGCTTATAGAACTACACCAAACAACAATTACAAATTGACAATGACCAGTTCTTGTTTCCATTCAATTACCACAAGGTATGCAAGCTCTTCATAAAATTCTATCATCTGACAGACCTACATATAAAACAATTACCAGTATGGGTTTACCAAAAAAAAAAAGAAATGGCCCACATTACCCAACCTAAAATCCGGGTACCTGGCCCGAGAGATGGATTACTGGGTTGGGCATGGGCCATACATTTGACTAGGTACCCATTTTTAATTATTTGGTAAACATGTAATGTTATCAGCAGTTGACTAATATTGCGAATAAGATCTAGTTTGCCTAAGATCTACATACCTCCTTTAGTTTCTCCCCAGTTACATACTAATGAACAAGTCTCAAGTATAAAAATTATTGTATCTCACTTAATGTTTCATACCCATTGACATCAAAGATCCATATCACAAGAACTATAGCAATCTGTAGAATATAAATAACCAGTTTCTGTACTGATACAAGAACCTTAAGAGGCAATAAGAAACTTGTCCCTTTCTTTCTTATACTTTCAGCTCTTTGAACAACAATAATACAATTAAATGACGCAGGTCTTGTCCAAATATAAAGCCTGTAAACTAGACCATCTCAAAATACTTCTATTAAGTTGGGAAAACAACAACGCCAAAGCCTTAATCCCGATAGAATGGAGTTGGCTGTCATGCTCATGAACGTGACTAAGTTTTATGCTAGTAGTCACCTACCACAGCCCTCCTCCTTTATCAAGTTAGAACAAACAAACTATAATCTCATGTATAAAACATGTCCAAAAGTAGGACTATCTTCGGATGAAGAGAAAAAAAAAAAGCACAAAATAGTGCTAAGAGAGGTTGGGTTCGTCCATGAAACCATGTTTGGTTTGCAATACTAAATCTAGTGTATGACTGGACTTGACGACTCAACCAAAATTTTGCATACCTGTTTTGTCTAGGCTAGATAATGGGTGGCCTTTTTGTCAAACCGAAATGCCGAATATGCAGCAAAGAACACCCTTTTTGTTGAAATACTCTGTCGACAATCATCATTTCCATCATAAATAACACCCAAAGTCAGAGCCTCCTGCTATGATGGTCAAGATAATGATGATGATAAAAGACAAAGTTTCGCTCAAGGCCAATAATAAAGAATAATATAGAATAATTAGCCATCTCTAAGCTGCAGTAATAACTCGAACCAAGCCTACTTGACTCCAACTTTTCACTATGCAGCAAAGTTGACTGTATGATATGTCTAGCAGTGGGTTAAAAAAGGCAACGAAATTAGCACCACCAACCTGACCAAGCATAGTTGCTTCGATTCCTCCAACTCCTCATCCAACAACCCCTAATCCATCAATCATTGTTGTATGTGAATCAGTACCAACAACACTATCAGGATGAAGAAGTCCACCATTGTTGAACACAACACGTCGAAGATACTCCAAGTTGACCTGTCAATCCATGTAAAAGCAGGTTTTGAATACATAGAATCTCTTCCTAAGGATAGAGAATGAACATACATGTCAGAGACAACAAATTGAAGACAACAAACCAATAAGTTGATCTTGTTGGGGTCATTGTTGAGGTTCTGCACAGCATCCCACATTGTAGCCATACAACCACAGCTGGCACTCCTGTGTAAATCCTGGAACAAAAGGTGACGGTTAAGATATCTGTGTGACGACCATATAATATGCTAAAAATAAACTACACAGAAGTAAGCAACAGACCTGTAAAAGGACGCGAGCAGGCTTAAAGGGGATTTCAGCAAGTTTAGGCGCTGAAATTTCCCAATCAATAATTTTTTCCACGTCATCCTTTGTGAATTAGAAACCATCACAATTGCGAATGGCTAGCTCCAATAAAATCCAAATGGAGTAGGGCAACTTTTCTTGGAGAGATTACAATTAGCAGAAAAAGGTTAGCTTAATCAAGAATTAATAGGTCAAAAACTCATGACCAGAATTATGAGGAGAATATATTTCTAAAGTGACACTCACCAACCCTTTGATCATTCAAAGCTGGTAAACTGTAAAACTTTCCGAATTCACCACCACCAGGCTTGGGTAGACTCATGAAAATCTCCTTGTATGGATGCTCATAAGCTGTCGAATCATAAAATCAAAAGATCACAAAAGGTGGTAGACATAGAGCTCATTTTGAAAACCACATTACAGTAGTGTTTAGAGAAAAAAAAAACACCATAACAAGCAACTTGCATTGTTTAAACTTATAAGGATCTATGATTCAGCTAAAGCAAAGGAACACTTCATTGACAATGGTATAATATTGTAACATCAAATAGTTAGTAATCTTATCCATGTCACAAACGATACACAATTGAACCACTTTAGATCATTGTTACATATATATAATTATACTAAAGATATGGTAAATATCTTTAGGATAATATTAATAAGTAAGATATATTATTATCTTAGGGAAATAATATCTTATGATATATTTCCATTAAGTATTAAATTAATATTAGGAATAAGATATTATGGAGATAACTTCCTACTAGGAGTCAAGTTTGTAATTGCTATATATATTGTGTTCATGGTTTATTATTGAACACACCTTAATAAAATCATATTGTTTCTCTCCTTTCATAAACTTATCAATTATAAAAGGCATCTGGTGATTCTTGTTAAAAGATAACTACCAAGTAAACAACCAAAATAACAGAACTGAACTTGGAGTTCTATTTAGATACAATTTAAAGGACTTTTTGGGTCTACTTTACAAAACAACCATCAAGTAGGAATGTGCTTATAACTTATTAAGTTACATGTTTTTAAATGTGCTGCTGTTGTGGATCAGCGACTGTCTAGAGAAGCTAGAAGGATTTGTTAAAGAGGCTCATATGCAGCAGCAGTATCAATTAGTAGTATATAAAAATATTTGACTAAGTTGATTTTAGGCTACAATAAGACGATAACGCTCATAATTTCGATTTTACAATTCAGTTCATAAGGACACAAAGGAAAGAGGATAGGCATGAATTTGCAGTCTCAGTTCCCGCCTACAGAATCTGAGTGAAAAGAAAAGACCTTTGAGAAGAATAAAGCACACAAAAACAAAAGCTTATGTTTCTTTATAGCCCAGATTCTCAATAGAGGAACATAGAATCCAAGATCTTGGAGCCCAAACTATAACTAAGAAAATGATCTTAATTAATCAAACTTGCTTATTTAATTATATTAGGTTTCATAAAGTGAGCATGATAATAATATTTCAATGGATGATAAGTATCGTTTCCTAGAAGAAGAAGAATTAATAGACTGATCTAACAGCACAGGAAAACACAAATGATTCTTCTCTTTAACACCAAAAAGCTCATTCCTCACTGGTACTCTCTCAATAAACAAAACTTGAGCTCATTTCACTCGAAATCATCACAGCTTATAAGAACTTGTTTGGCTCCATAAGGCGGACAAGAAGATTAATTTCCCAATTCAACACATCAAAGGAACTAATCCACAACAAATCATCACAACAATTCGCTAATTCATTATCAAAATCAACAAAAACTGATAATTAGAATCAAAGTTCAACAAGAGGAGTATCTTGCGGCAATTAGCAAATAGGATTACCTGATTGAAATGAGGTTAGCCTTGTTTGAAGATAAGGATTGCCGCCACCTGCACTGATGAAAGAGAATCATGTGAAGCCACTTCAATTAGAAATCAGGTATATTGCGCTTGAGAGTTGAAGAGGTGTTCAAAGATTACCTAATTGCCGGCAACGGTTTCTGTTCAACAAGAGGTGAGGAAGAATGGGAGTGGGAACTTCAATTACGTGGGTGAGGAAACTGTTCACCTAGTGGCAAAATGTTGGAGCAGAATATTTGCGCCAATTTAGATGGAATATTTTAGGCCAAATTATTTTACTTAATCTTTACTTTAGATTCTAATTTATATAGTTCCGAAATTTTGGAAAAGGAAATATGATAGTTGAAGACCAATTTATTTTGATTCTCAAAGATCATATGACACTTTAGCATATTAATATATAGAAGTATCTATAATTGAGATTATAAAAATTAAAAATATACTTTATTTTTTTCGTATCACCTATATTAGCACCTATAAATATCAGAACTAGTCATTTGGACTATGTACACAAATTAATATTTTAAATATCAAAGTGAGTGCACGGTAACATGACTGATAAATTAATAAAATCTACTACAAACGAAATATATCAAAAACAAATGACTCTTGACAAGGTCCGCAAATAACCTTGCAAGGCACGAGGTTAAAAGTAGTCTATTATATAATCTCTCTAATTATATCAATGTAATTATATAAAATCTCTAATTGTATATCAACGTGTTCATAAAAATTATAATAAATTTATAATGTTATAGGAATCAACCAGAACAAAAAAAAAAAGGATCGGTAGATTTTAGCAACAAATCCAAGAAAGTTTTTCAAGCTTTACAAAAATGTGTTCGTCGCCTAAGTTCCAAATGGTAATACGATATATAAGCTACATCGATAATAAGAATAACTCACTAGATAATTGACTATTAGGCATAGCATCTCGAGTACCTTTACAAACTAATTTGAAATTATAGGAAATTAGTGCAACGCTAGACTAAGGGTCTGTTCTTTTCAACTTATTTTCAATCCTTATAAGTTCAGAAAAGTTGAGCATCATTACAGAAAAGTTCAGTTTAGTTCGGATAAGATCTAATAAGGTCCAATAAGGTCTAACCATGTCTAGGGTCTAATAAGGTTTTATCTAATAAGGTCTAATAAAGTCTAATAAGGTTTTATCCACTAAGATTGAATAAGGTCTAATAAGGTCTAATTATGTCTAATAAGGTCTTTTAAGTTCAGATAAGCAAAAATAAGTTGAAAAGAACGGACCTTAAGCGAATAATTATAAAATGATTAAAGGAGAGAAAAAGGAGAGGAAATCTAATCTTTGAAGAGATTTTCAATAATTACCTTTTTAATAAATAAAATCAAACACTTGAGACCCTTTTATAAATTGAAATTCTATTTTGGGATTTTCTATGATGTACCCCTGTGATTTACGTAATCTAAGTTATACCCCATGATCTTGAATACTCTCTATTGTACCCTTGGTCTTACATTTTTAAGACAGTTGTACCCAAATCCAGATGGATGAAAATTTAATTTTCGGCGTTCTAGTTCTCAGCTTGATGAGATTTTGTTTCCAAAATGTGATTTAAGGGTTTTTAAGGGTTTTTGACATGTTTACCAACTGAAAAAGTGCGTCTTTACCTTATTTGCATGTTGGAGATTTTTACTTTGGTACAACTGATTAAAAAATGTATATCCAAGGATATAATAGAGAGATTTCAAAGTCATGAGGTATAACTTAGAAAACGTAAAAGCACAAAGGTATATCATAAATAAACACTTCTATTTTTAGGAGCATGGTCTACCTTTCTGTTAGCCTAGTATGAATACTAGATCAATTACAAGAGGGGGATGAATTGTAGTTGTGGAGATTTTCAAATCTTTTTACGGATAATTAAAACTTGAAAGCTAATAAAGTAAATAAGTAGTAAAGAAGAACACAAGGAGATACTTTAACAAGGTTCTCTTCCAAAATTCTCTAGGAAGAAACCTTGCCTTTTATTTATAATAGTGATTACAATCTATTATAAATCCCCACTCTGTTCCTCTAGGAACCTGTTTCCAGTCACCTTGTTCCCCTGAACACTTAACTTTCCTCACTTGACTTCACTCGAAGTCTTCTATTTCTCTTTCACTCTTTCTCTCTTGATGACAAAGATTTTATTTTCTAAATCTCACCCGCCCAACACTCAAAAATAAATGATTAATTCTTTGAAAAGAGTAAAAACAGAAATAAACTTTCTAAGATATAAGGCATGTAAATCTAGAAAGTTGTAAGTTTATTCTGGGTTTCCTTGTGCTATATATAAGCGATTTCAGCTGCTCCTATTTTGCTCCACTAAGTAGATGTAAAATGCTAGAAATTAGGCCATGATCAACCATTTTTGTAGTCGTTATTGCCATGAAGCTTGTCCACTAAGTCCACGTCCAGTTAGCCACACTTTCACTAAATCAGCATGCAGTTGGTTTGTTGAGTGCTGAATACTTGGTGGTTAGTTGAACCTCCGAGATTCTAGGAACTAACTGTCCAGTCAGTTTCTGGCCTTCCTAGCATCTAGGAACGGTTATTGAATCAGTTTCCTATATTGTAGCTTGGTTGTTTGTTGTTTGTTGCACGCTTAGTTAGACTCATTCAAACCTGTACAATCATTAAAAGAGTGAATACAACACTTTCAATTATCAAATATAAAATCACTTTAAATGACTTTTGACCAAATAAGTTCGATAATGTAATAATAAAGTAAGGTGAACATGACCTTTTAAGATGATTGAGATGACACCTTTAGGATTATGAAAAGGTTGCAGATTGTAGAATTTGGAGTACTAAATACTAGCAAGGTTTAAAAACAAATAAGTAGACAAGGTTCCTTGGTTCGATAATCCCAAAAGGAGAGGCCACTTGATTGCTATATCAAAATGTCCTAGGAGAGTATAACAAACTGCACTCTTGAAGAAAGAAGACAAACACGTACATTTGCTGCTAATCTAATCTACATATGGGAATGTACACCCTTTTCCAACAAACAATGGTAAGAAAAAAGTGTTTTTATGCCACAAAACATTTTTTTCGTGGCATAAGTTGATATAGCCATGGGAAAAGTTTCATCTGGCATAATTCGTAGCATAATTGTAGTTTTGCCACGAAAAATAAATACTCGTAGCATAATTCCTGGCATAGATATAGTTGGGCTACGAAAAAACCTGACCCGCGGCATAAATTTTACTGTAATCTCAAATATGTGTTGTCTTTTATTATTCCCGTGGCTAGATAAAACTATGCCACAAATTTTTCATTCCTGTGGCCTAATTCGTGGCACAAGTGATGATTTGTTGTAGTGAATGTAATACTGGGATGTCCTACCCTCAATAACATTGAGGCGGTCATCGTCACCCATCTCATGTTGATGAAGTTCGAGTGTGACGATGGACAGGTCAGCACAATCTACGGAGACCAGCGGGCCGCTAGGGAATGTTATCTTACAACCTTCAAGCCTTCTTCATGGAAGTTGAGTGAAGTTGAGCCCATGGATGTAGACGAGCCCAAAGAGGCTGGGGCAGAGACAGTAGGAACCACCAGAATGAAGGAGGAAAAATTTCAAACGAACGCTGCTTCCGCAAGGAAGCCGGCTGGGGAAAGAAGTGAACTATATGTTACTCCCGAAAGGAAAACGGCAAGAGATTTGCCCAGTAAGAAGAGGAAGTTCACCCAGGTAAAGGAGGAACCTAGGTCTTCAGCCGAGGTGATGGCGATAGCAAGCTTGACTCTTGATCGGCCGAAGCCTGCAGAAGCTCCTTTAAGCATCTGTTTAGACAATGCTCGTCCAGAGAGGATTTTGCAGATTGGAGCAGGCTTAAAACCCGAGTTACAAGGAGCTATCGTCACACTGTTGAAGGAATATCAGGATATCTTTGCCTATGGGGCAGAAGAGATGCCGGGGATTGATGATATATCGATATCTTATAGAGTTTTTCCCTTTCTTTACAAGCTAAATTGTGCTATATTGATGCTCTTAGGAGCTATTTATGCTAACTATTTCGATATAGTTGTGGTTTGTGTGTTCTATATCATTTTGCAGGTTTTAGGGAAAAACTCCCTATTTACTTGATGTTTTGAGCACCACGCTATAGCGGGAAGTTATGAGGCATCTTTGAGGTCTCAAGATGGTATTTGGACCCCATTATGAAGAAGTAAGTGTGCAAAGACTTGGCGTCTGAAGCCAAGCAAAGCAAGGCAAGAAGAAGACTCGCCCGATCGGGTCGGGCAACAACTGCCCGATCGGGTACGAGTGAAGAATCTGAAGTTAAGGTTTCCCGCCCGATCGGGCGACCTTGCCCGATGTGATCGGGCGGAGCAATACTTAGTCATTCTTGCTGTTTTTCTGACAGCTGAAGAAGACATCCACCGGATGCCATCGGGTGGACTTGCCCGATCGGGTGCTGGGGTTGCGGCCCCGATTTGGTGGAATCTGCCCGATCCAATCGGGTGAAGCCTATTTTGTTGCTGCTGAAGACTTGTTCCCATGCCCGATCGGGCGGCCTTTTGCCCGATCGGGTGGATGACACGGGGATGCGATTTTCGTTATTTTCCCCACTCTATCTTATTGTTTTCTTAGGACTTATAAATACTTTTAGGTTATTTTTTATTGGTATCTTTCATATTATTAAACACTTAGAGAGCTCTTAGCCTAGTTTATCATTGCTTTGGATTGTAGAAGAGATTCAAGTACAATTTCAATTCAATTAAAGTTTCCGCTTTCCGTCAATTTGGTAATCGTCTTGCTTATTGCTTTATTCCTTTATCTCAATTACTTTAGTTCAATTGCTTATTTCTCAATTAGTTCATGATGCAATTCTTAGGGTTTTCAATTAATTTTGTTGTTGTCAATTCGATCATGTCTGAGTAGTTCTCTATCTAGGGTGTTAGATAGGGAAGCCATGTTTATACCATGATTGCTATTTAGACTCCTATTGATTTCTAGGGCTTGATTAGAGTGATTGTGGAGTGGTTTGTTCATAATTAGTGATTAATGTTAGTGGCAAATTTCATTGATTGCTTGTGGTTAATAGTTGTTTGCACATATCCGTCTTACGACTAGAGGCCTAGGACACATCAGTAGTTCTGATTACGTTAGTGAACATGCGGCGTATGTTGAACTATGAGCGTTGAGTCTTAACCATAGCTCAACATAGGCTCTAATCCCCCGACTCTTGACTTAGGTTTTAACAGTAGTTGACCCTACTTGATTGGTATAAGCATGGTGGACCGACCTAATACCCTAGGCTTTTATTCCATAGTTAAATCCTCGACTTAATTCGTATTATTTAGCTTACTCATTAGTTCAGTTAATTCTCCATATTTTCATCTGAAGTAGTTGGTTAATTGGATATTAATATAGAAACTCTGTCTCCCTGTGGATTCGACCCTGCTACCACTGACTACCTTAGTTAGAGGACCGTAGGTTTATTTTTGATTAGGTGATACGACTAAAACCTATCAATTGACCCCAAAGTGGCCGTTCATCGGCTAAATGTTGATCCAGCCAGAATACCAATTAGGCAGAAGAAAAGACATTTGGGGCCTGTCAGGAATCAAGCTGTAGATGACGAGGTCAAAAAACTGCTGGAAGCCGGTTTCATCAAAGAAATCTACTATCCTGATTGGGTGGCGAATGTGGTAATGATCCCCAAGCTGAATGGAACTTGGAGGATGTGTGTCGACTATACGGATCTGAACCAAGCCTCCCCCAAAGATAGTTTTCCTTTGCCCAAGCTGGACCGTCTGGTGGATTCGACGGCTGGACATGCGTTACTGAGCTTCATAAATGCTTATTCAGGGTTCCATTAGATCCCCATGCTGCCGGAGGACCAGGATAAGACTTCATTCATAACAGAAAAAGGGTTGTATGGATGGCTAATGATGCCTTTTTGTTTGAGAAATGCACCGGCGACTTTTCAGAGGCTTATCAATGAGATCTTTTCGCCTCAGTTGGGACGAAATTTAGAAGCATACATTGACAACATGATCGTAAAAAGCCAAGAAGAAACAGATCATGTCAAAGACCTGCGCAAAACTTTTGAAACATTGCGCAAGTATAAATTAAGACTCAATCCAAAAAAGTGCATTTTTGGGGTTTCAGTTGGCAAGTTCCTTGGGTTTCTAGTAGATAAGCGTGGGATAGAAGCAAACCCTGAAAAAATCCAAGCTATACTCGACATGAAGCCTCCAACCAAGGTGAAGGAAGTACAGCGGCTGACTGGTTGTTTAGCGGCAGTAGGACGATTTTTGTCCAAGTCAGGTGACAAATGCCATCACTTTTTTGCGACGATAAAGAAGACAACAAAGTTTCAGTAGACCCGTGAAGCATATGACGCCTTACTTGAAATCAAGAAGCATTTACAGCAGCTCCCTCGTCTGATAAGTCCGGTGGTCGGGGAGAAGTTGTATGTTTACCTGGCTGTTTCTCCTGAAGCAGTCAGTGCAGTACTGTTAGCTGAGAGAGATGCTATACAAACCCCTATTTACTTTGTGAGTCAAGTACTCAAGGATGCTGAGAGAAGATACACTGTTGTAGAGAAGTTCGGTTTGGCCTTAGTAGTTGCTAGCTGAAAGCTAAGGCCCTATTTCTTGGCTCATAGTATAGTTGTTTATACTGATCAGCCGTTAAAGCAAGTTTTACAGAAGCTAGAGGCGGCTGGAAGAATGCTCAAATGGGCGAATGAACTGAAGATGTTCGACATTACTTTTGAGCGAAGGAAAGCGATTAAGGGACAAGCCTTGGCAGACTTCATTGTGAACTAACTCGACCAGTGCTGGATCCAGTAAAAGACCCCTCTGAGGGCAGTCAGTGTTGGAAGCTAATGGTAGATGGTTCGTCTACTACTCAAGGAAGTGGGGCAGGCCTTGTTTGTCAGTCCCCCTGAGTGAGATAAGTATGAATATGCCGTACTTTTTAAATTTCCAGCATCCAATAATGAAGATGAATATGAAGCCTTACTGGCCGAAATCCGTGTTTGCCGAGCGGCAGAAGCTAGAGTGTTGGAGGCAAAGTCAGATTCTCTTATGGTAGTCAGCCAGGTTAATGGGGAGTACGAATGCAAAGAGGCCTCCATGGCTAAGTATGTGCAGCTAGTAAAAGAAGAAATCAAGCAATTAGATGGATTCACCTTGGTACAAGTACCTAGGTCTGAGAATCATCAGGCGGATGCGTTGTCTAAACTAGCAAGTTCTGCTTTGGGCGACACCCCAAGAATTGTTTTCTAGGAGCTTCAAGAAAAGAAGAGTATTGATCAGGAAGAGGTGATGTTTTTGAGCCGAGGGAACAACTGGATGGAGCCTATTCTTCACTACAAAAGACCGGCCAATTACCAGAAGACTCGGCAGAAGCAAAATATGTTAAGGCTCGTGATAAATGGTTCGAAGTTTGGGACGAGACATTGTACAAGAAATCGTATGATCGTCCGTTGTTGAAATGTATTACCATGGAAGATGGCCTTGAAGTACTGAAGGATTTGCATGAGGGGGTTTGTGCTTGACACATTGGCGTCCAAGCATTGGCTGAAAAGGCACGCAGAACTGGCTATTTCTGACCAACGTTGAATGCTGATGCCGTGGAGTATGCAAAAAAATGCGATAGTTGCCAGAAGCATGGCCATCTCTTTAAAAGGCCGTCAAATTTTCTAACACCAATCCTAACTCCTTTGCCGTTCGCTAAGTGGGGAATGGATATTTTAGGCCCTTTTCCCATGGTGGCCGGACAGAAATAATTTGTTATTGTGGCTGTGGACTATTTTTCGAAGTGGGTAGAGGCTGAAGCAGTTAGGAGTATTAAGACGAATGACGTAAAAAGGTTCATCTGGAAGAACATCATAACGCGATTTGGGATGCCCCTGTCGATTGTGTTCGACAATGGACCACAGTTTGAGACTCCTAAACTGAAGGACTGGCTCTCAGAGAGAGAGATTAAATCCCACTTTGCTTCTGTTGCACATCCACAAGCAAACAGCCAGGTAGAAGCTTTCAATAAGATCATATCAGAAGGTATAAAGAAGAAGTTAGAAAACGCCAAGGGCTTTTGGGTGGAAGAGCTTCAGCTGGTCCTTTGGTCCATCAGAACTACAGCCAAGAATTCAACAGGGGAGACGCCCTTCATGCTGGTCTATGGAACAGAGGCTGTCCTACCCATTGAAATTGAAGAACCCACCCTCCGCGTCATGTTATATTCAGAAGAGACCAACTGGGCGGCAATGCGTCTGGCATTGGACAAGTTGCCAGAAGTCCGAGGTAATGCTCTTTTAAGGATGGAATTGTACAAATTACGCATGGCTAGGGAGTTCAACAAACGGGTAACCAGACGACCTCTCAAAATAGGGGATCTGGTTCTTCGAAAGATGGAGGCTGTAGGACGAGCAAAGGAACTGGGCAAGTTAACCCCGAACTGGGAAGGTCCTTATTTGGTGGTCGAAGAGGTTCGCAGCGGCACATTTAAGCTACAAGACTTAGATGGACGCCCCATACCACGAACCTGGAATTCCGATAATCTGAAAAAATACTATGTTTAAAGCAATTTGTAGTTTTTTACATTTTGCAAACGAAGTGCTACGGTACAGAAAAATCATTTAGAAATGTATTCCATGTACCTTAGCTTAGGCTAATCAAACTTCATATTAATACATTCTAAATTCTGGTCTATAGTTTGAGTTATTACATTATATATGGGTTAACTGTTGGTCAATAACTCGTCCTACCACATATTCAGCAAGGGGCATTTTATTATCCATAGCCATCTTGGGGCATTTTACCATGGATGGACGAAAGATGGTTACTAGATAATAAACCGCAAAAGACCATTGTGAAAGACAGATATTACTTCCTAAAGGAAGACGTCTGCAAAAATCATCTCAGTCTGTTCAAGACATAGCTGATACATAAAGACTTCTTGATTAAAGGTTTTTACTTTAACAAGAAGCAATTAGTAAATCGTCTAAAACCAAGTTCACCAAAACTTGGAAAATAGACGAACACTGCTTCCTAAAGGAAGTCGGCTAGAGAGACGTCTTTCCCTAGTAAATGAAAGCTCCGTCATAATACCTATTAATACACAAAGGTATTATTTCCCAAAGGAAACCGGCCTCAATGAGACGCCTTAGTAAAGAAGGTCTCATTACTTACAATAAGGACGGACTACACTTCCTTCCTACGATGTCTTCGTCTAGGAATAGACCAAGAGACATCCTAAGAAGGGGGGCATACAGTACCATGTCCAGCAAGGAAAGAATAATCCTTGGACGTCTTCAATCTTACATTGATACAAACCAAGGTTAGTTCAAAAAGAAAAACGTCCAAAGATTGATCCTTGGACGTCTTCCCTTGAACCTAACTTGGTATTTAACCAATATTTGGGTCAAGAAGGAAAACGTCCAAATAATAGTCCTTAGACGTAGTCGTTTGAAACTCACTTGGTATTTAGACCAATAGCTAGTTCGAGAAGGAAAACGTCTGAAGAGTAACCCTTTAAGGAAGCCGTCAGAACATATTTACAAAATGGTTTATCTACTCGTCCAAGAGGTTTATACACTGGCCGCCTTCCTGCATGGGGCAACAATCGTCTAAAGAATAGCCAAGAAAAGGCAGGACGAGTGAAATCTCTAAAAGTAGAGATGAAAGTCGTCTAGATGTTTATCTGGGCCGCTTTCCTTCATGGGGCAATGGTGGTTAAGACATTTTGTTAATCCAAGACGAGTATCCTTGATTCGTGACGGGACGAGCAACCTGATAACTTAGAGAAATTTGAATGATGATGTTTCATCGTCATCACAACATGTTATCCGCCTAAAGTTTCATGTTAAAGTTTCGCGTCTTAACAAAGTTCATCGTCTAAATGGACTTGACAAAAGACGAGTTAAGGTTGGTTAACAGTTCCTTTGGACGAGTAAATTAATTACATGGCAAAAATGGCCTACTTGATGATCCGCGTCTATATAGTATGTTTCCCGTCCAAAGAATCTGAACAGTACTTCGAAGGTGTTGATTCTAGGCACGATAATCTCGACTATATTAGGGTTAGTGTTAGATTTAGGTTTAAGTTTTTTTCCTTTAAAAGTTGCTAATGTTCAATTTTTTATGATTTTGGTGGCTAGTTGGATAAACCACTTATGAAAGATTTAAGGCACTTCAACGCTTGCCCTGCTTCAAGATCGGCCTTAGCTCCTTCATCGTCAAATGTGAGGTCCTTTCATCTAATTGTAGCTTAATTACTTCGTATTTGGTTTATGTGGGGATTTTCTTTGCACTGTCATTGTATAATCAAACATAAATCAAGCATAGAATGGAATACTTAGGCAAAGAAACTAAGGATGGCATTCACTTCCCATTTCCTGCTGCATAACATTGAAATGGGCGTAGAATCGTTTCTCGGTTGTATGATCATGAGATAAAGTACAACGACTTTTATCTGAACTTACTGGTTTATGTAGTTATATTAATGTTTGAAATGTGCTTAGATGGAAGAGGATGTCAACTTCAAGATCAATTAAAATGTAGGTCTGTTATGCAAGTATGGACATTCAATTTCATTATGTTATTTTTTAGTCTTAGTAGTGGGTTTGAGCTCTCTCCTTGCTTGAAGGAACTGTACAATCTGTAGTTTGAATGTTTCAGTATGAACCATATTTGGGCAAGCATTCATGAAACAGAACATCCTTTAACATGTGCTTTTCTCATACTATTATGTGATATTGATTTCAAATTTTGTTTCAAATTTTATGCCCCTATATGTTCATTGAATAGTTTTTTCTTGTGACAGAGTGGTTCTCAATTATGGACGGATGACTGAATGGAGAAGAGAAGCTCATGAAAGTAGTAGATTTGATATGGAAAGTATACTAAAGAATTATGACTTTCTAGCTTGTAATTTGTACATTTCAGTCTAAAATTTCTTAAATATTAGGAATTTAACTATCTATGTATGAATATTATTATGGTATACCCTCTTATTTCATTTTTATGCAATCTAAATTAGAACATGTACATCGTGTTTGTATTATATCTTATTCACAATAACAACATTGTTTTATTAGCTTTTCAGTCTTAAGGTTATATTATTTATTAATGGTTCTTTTGCGACAAAAATATGTTCTTCAATATCCAATAAAATTAAACAAAAAAAAGATAGATGGAGAAAAAGGAAAAAAAAGAGATTTTGATGCTTTTTCATGTTGAAAGTAGTCTAGCATAAGTTCCATTAATATTGGGGAAAGTATTTGCAGCACACTAAAGTGCCAAGAACATTGGCACTTTTACGTGTCGAGGATAAGCTAAGGCGCACAAAAGTGTCGAGATCCTCGGCACTATTACGTGTTGACATTCAGAGTAGGCGCACAAAAGCACCGAGAATCTCGGCGCTTTTAAGTGTCACCATTTAGATTAGTGCGCAGAAAAGCGCCGAGTTTCTTGACACCTTAATGCGTCGAGAATTCTCGACGGCCAAAATCTTGGCGCTTTTGAGAACTCGGCGCTCTTCTGCGCCGATATAAAGCCTAAAAAGCGCCGAGAAATGACGCATTTTATAGTATTTCTAACCCAATTAGGTTTAGTTAATTCTAATCCAAGTCCAACTTGTAACCTTTAGGGCTTATGATCATATCATTAGTCCACGTTATTAATTGATTTGGATAGTTACTTATTGTGTGACCCAATAGGACCCAATTAATATTAAGCTAGGACTAAAAGTCCAAATAGTAAATATTGGCTTCTAGCAAAGCATAATTACTTTGATGATTACGTGCGTTTCTGTGTGTTGATCATGGATGTGCCTATTGATCTTGTTATAACCCTTAATTGGCGAGCATTCCATCAACTGAGTATTTTCCTACAGGTTTGAAGATGATGCATCCATACTCATTTGGGAATTAGGACATATTGATGAGAGATCATTTTCTCACTTATGTTGCTTCGTTTATTTATGTTTATTTAATGAAGTTACTTTATGGATTATTTATTTTGAGTTGTTAAACTTGGTTTTAAAGAATTTGAAGTTTGGAATGATTTGACATTTATTATGGTTTAAGTATTCATTAAAGTATTTATTAATGTTTTCCGCTGCAAAATTATGAGTAAGCCGATACGTTATTACACGGGCGATAATACTTTGATAATTCTCCGTTTTAAGAGCGAAAATATATGTTTTATAAAAGAAAATTGTGGGGGTGTTATATGAATAGTATATGTAGAACCAGTGGTAGGATTTTGAGAAGAGGAGGAGGAAGGAATGTCAGTGTTTGAGGTGGGGACAACATAAGGTCCCTTAAGGTTGGGAACAAAAGGTTGTTCCTTTGGAGTGGGAACAACAACTGGATCTTTTGGGATGGGAACAAGAGGGTCTGTTTTAAAAGAGGGAGGAGGAGTTGGCAGTATCTACATAGACGAAAGATCAGGGGAGGCTTTTGTGAGTTGTGATTGGAACAATCTCCATGGGAACAAGAGATTTTTCATTACAAGAGGGAACATATGCCTCAAAATCTTCCTTTATGACCAAAATAGGCTCGTGCTCATTATCATTATTAAGCACAAAAGAGGGAGAGATCAATACCTTCAAGTTTCAAACTCTCCGACTAGTTCAAGGAGCTTTTAGAGCTGGTTTTCCTTTCTGTTCCAAAACTGTTAGTCAAACTGCAACCTATATTGTTTCATCTTTTTGTTTTGTTTTTCTGTTTCTTATTATTTTTCATTTTTCTCCTTTTCATTTTCATTTTCTTAGTCATCTCACCACCTTCATCATCATCACTAAGGGTGTGCAAGAAAACCCAACTCCCTTGACCCGACCCGTTGACCCGCTGACCAGGGTGGGTAATTTTGCCATTTTCTCAATTTTATTGGGTGGGGTACCCGAGAAGCTAAATTTACAATTGACCGGGTCGGATAATGGGCCGGTTAATTAGTTTACCGGATACCTGTTTGACCCGACTCAATTGTCTTGCGTCAAATTTCTTTATAGTAAGGGTCTGATTGTTCTTTGCTCTTTCTATCTTTTTCACTTCACTCAAAAAATCAAAACCCTAGCTACGCAATCGAACACCTCCCTCAGTCCTCAACTTCTCTCACACTCGCAAGTCCGGCAATTCCTTCATTTTTTTCCCTATGATAAAAGCATCTCATCCACCGTATATCTCATGTTTGGATTATTGTCTTGCAGTTCTGCCTTCCCTAAAATTTGGTGCTGTGAAATTGTCAATTGAGTTGTCAAGCCCAACAAGCTTCCAGATATCATGCAATGATATTATGCTATTATGCTATTTTATTGATAATTTCTATGATACAAGGGGTTTCCAAGACTAAGAGAGGAGATTATGGTGAATTTGTAAGGATAATCCTGGTTCAAGCGTGGATGATGATACTTTCTATCTAGAAAGTGTCATTGAAATTGTCAAAAGCTCTTTGAGTGGGTGAAAGTGCTCTCTTGAAATGTGTTGCTGATTAAACTTGATATCAATTAGTTGCACTAGCTTTTGATTTTTTAATGAGTCTGCAGCCCCTTACTAGCTTTTAGCTGTATAATATGTTTTAGTCCCGGTACCAGGGTGACCCGACCCGGAAAAAATGAGTACACGAGTTTCGGTACCCGGCTATCCTGGGCTGGTCATGGGCCTCTTAAAGAACTACCTGCTTTTCTGGGACCCGCATTTTTTTTTTCGGGTACCCGCTAATAAACACCCCTAATCATCCCTATGTTCCCCAGATTTGGGAACACAATTTTCATGCTCTCATCATCATCAACCAACACAGCACAGCCTCTAGTCAAATAACCATCTACAACACAAATATTCAAATTATTTAGTGCTTTAGCATTGAGTAAATTTCCCGTTGAAATCCCGCTTGTGGGTAGGCCATTAAGTTTAACTTTAAACTTAATCAAAATGTCGGTTATTATAACACCATAGCCAACAACAAAAATTTTATCAATGCAATGAATGAATTGTTGAATCATGGTGGAAGGAACGTTTATGGGCTTATGGGAAGCTAGGCAATGCATGTAAATGAGTTCAAGCATTCCTACTTGAGCATGTTTGGTTAATTGTAGGAGGAGGGCTTTCTTTAAGAAGTGAAAGAGTAATTTAGGAAAGGGAGAGTAGATTATGGTCTAATGATGTGGAAAAGGGAGAGAGTAGATTATGGTCTAATGACGTGGAACCCCGTTTTCCACCAAATTTCTCAATCAAGTCATCATAAGAAATGTTCGAAAAGGAATAGGAGCCCCTTTGTTTCTTAAAGTAAACCTCTATTCTCGTCACATGAACATCATATAATTTTCTCAATTTCTCACATTAAACTCAATCTCAGTTCCCCCTAACCTTAGCATAACAATTAGCATTATCATCCAACTTAAAAGATGAACAAAATTCGTCCATTGCTTTAGGAATTAGAGATTTTCCATAGCAATGTTCGAACATGTGTTCCCAACCTTTGAATTTATAAATCTTAAGAATTTATTTGAAATTCACACGCGTACACCAATCCAAATCAATACACAAACCAAGTACATACCGATATTTGTCAAATTTCTTTAAAGAGGTTTGGGAGCTCTTCGTATTCTTGGTTGAGCCCTTCTTGGGAACCACATATTTCCCCTCAACCATTGCATACACTTACTCCATTTCCATCTTTGTAACTTCATGTAAATGTTTTCGTTTTCTCAGATTTCTCTTTGGAGGATTTGGGGAAATATCCATTGGAGTGGGTGAATCAATGGAGGGTAAGGAAGATGAGGGTTTTTCAGTTTCTTTGGTGAGTGTGTAAAGGTGGAGATTTTTGGTTTTAACCATTTGTGAGGTTGGTTCGATTTTATGAGGGATGAGAAGGTGTGAGGAATTTTGCTAAGTGTAGATTGACGAGAAGTGGAATGAGAACAATGAATGTGGAGATGAAGAGTTGGAAGAAAATAAAAGATAAGATCTCCCTAACTTACTTGAGAGATATTACGAGAGATTTAGGGAAATAAATCAGATTTTTAGGAGATAAAATCTAAAAAATATTTTTTTGATTCTTGTATAATATTCGAATAACAGAATAAAAGGGAACCTAGATCTAGACAATGGGAACAACGCTTGGGAACAACGAATGGTGCAACTTACGAACGTAAATAATTCATTAACCCTCTATTTATTCTAATGGCATAGGTTAGTCTAATAAGGGGAATAATACTGGACATTATGAGTGAATTGTCTTCATACACCTTTACTCATACATATGCTTCAAAGATATAAAAATTGTGATGAATTTAAATAAATAAAATCAATCAAGTTTATTCACATAGAAGCAACGGCAAAGAGTCAGCCAACGGGGAGAAATATTATATTAGCTTATTTCAATTTAATCCAGCCAAGTTCCAGTCTCAGGTTCTCAAATCTATCTCTACTTAAGGGATTAGTTAGAATATCAGCAATCTGACTTTTAGTTGCACGAAATTCCATTTTAATTAGGCCCTTTTCTACATTGTCCATGAGAAAGTGATACCTAATATGAATGTTCTTAACTCTATAATCATGCACTAGATATTTAGAGATACTAATAGCACTAGTATTATCACAATAGTTAGGAACACAATCAAAGTCAATGCCATAGTCATGAAGTTGTTGTTTTATCCAAAGCATTTGGGAACAACATTCTGCTCCAACATATTCAGCCTGTAGTGGATAAAGCAACTGTCTTTTGCTTCTTGGTACTATGTGTAACAACTTGAATTTTAAGCAGGCTGAGTTTAAAGTTAATTATATTAAGTTATTCATATAGGATTTTCGGATTCAAAAGTTTCAGGTACAAGAGAGTTACTTGGTTGCTAGCAATGTTAAGTTTCCATCTGGTTTTGACCTTTTAAGTAGATTAGAATACTCTCCAATGTCATACGAGGATGAAAGTAACTAAGAGCTATCATTATTAGTGGTTAAGAAAGCTTTGAGAACCAATAGATAAGTTAAAAAGTCCTTGAGAGCCTTATTCCTTAAGATTATGAAAATCGTACAAAGATCGTTTTATCGGGTAACGATGAACTTCTAGTTAAAGAGCCTTTTTGGGGTTGAATCCGATATCATAACCTAACAAACTTGATATGTGTTATGTTTGCGATGTAACAAGGTCAAAATGGTCATTTTTTCCCAAAAATTAGGTGGCTCAATAGGGTATATTGCTTAATTAGTAAAATTTGGTCAGCTGAAATATCATTTCAGACCTATCCTCAAAGAAAGCTCCTTATCAGTTGCATAAGTGTCGATCTCTAATGGATCTTTTTATTCATGAAAGCAAACACCTTAAGATAAAACCTCAAGTAAGAATCACCCAGAAAATCCTTGAAATCGAACTTACCCAGAAGAGGTTTCCGTCCCCAAAGGGTACCGCCAGAAACCTGCTATAATAGTTTTTTTGGGTTTTCGTTTCTTTTCAACCCAATTCTTCTTCTAAAGCACCTACTTTTTCTTACATAAATATCTTGTAGACATCAATATATTTATTTTATCAAGCCTTTCTTTAAGCTTTTAACCCTTGTGAAGTTGTAGAAAACTCCATAGAAACATCAAACAACATGTTGTATGTACAACTTTGCATCCCTCTCATGTTTAGATGAACGATTCATGTTCTAAACCTTATTTAATCTAATCATTAGCACCTTACTTACTCAAGGTAAGCAGTAGGAAGGTTACATTGGTGAGACATGTTTATTTCGTTACTCAGAGTTAATAGAAAATATATTAAGTATTACTGATCCTACTGAGGTATGAAATTAGTGAAGAGTAGTCAATGGTTATTGATATCTATTGTTTTTGTTATGAGGTGAATAGTTTGGGATATTGATATGGAATTTAAGAGAGATAACAAAACTTAAGAGTTTTCAAAGTATTAAATATCAATCTAAGAGAAGGATTCAGCGTTTGAGGTAACTTTTATGTTCAATAAAACCTATTTTATGCCCATGTGTGTTGTACTTCTATTTTGGTAAAGTAGTTCGTACTATGGCCATATGTAGTGAGCTTGTTTTATGATATGAGACCCTAAACTAGTGTGTTTAGTGTGTTGGATTAGTTAATCAATTGATTACTTGATTAAGGTGAAGCTGAAAGACCTAACTGTAGCTTAATTGAAACAACGGATTGCCCTTTAGGTGTGGATTGTTGAAATTGGCTATGAAGTTAGAATCGCTATCTCTAAATAAGGTTGAGTGAGGAGTCCCCCCTTTTTTGGAGTTCCACCACGATCAACATCCGAAAGGTGAGATTGGGTTGAACTTTAGCTAATTTCGACCTCGTGTTCCTTTACTAACACTCTAATCCCTAATATCTCGAGCATCCTTGAGAGAGGAGCCCGAGATTGCAATGTTTTAATTCAACTGTAACACCCCGATAATTCTCATTTTATAAAACTTATTTTCCCAACTAAAATAGAGAATCATCAAGGTATTATCGCCAGTGTGAAAACGTATCGGCTTACTCAGAGTTTTGCAGCGGAAAGACATTAGATAAAACTTATTAGATACTTAAACCATAGTAATTGTCGAAACATAAACCAAACCTCGAGGGAACTTCAAAACCAACTTAAAACATTTAAGATGAATAATGCAAAAGGCAACTTAATAAAAGCGACATAAATGCAAGAAGCAATAAAAGTAAGAAAGCTATTTCTCATCAATGCTTCCCAAATCCCGAATGAGTAAAACTGATGATGCATCATATCTTCCAGACCTGTAGGCAAATACTCAATCGAAAACTGCTCGCCAATAAAGGGTCATCATAAGATCAATAGGCACAGCCATGGTCGACACACAGAAAACCACGTAATCAGCAAAGCTGATTACATACATAATAAAATAAAACACAAACCTAACATGATACTACTGAATAAAGAAAAATGTTCAATAATAGTACCCCAAGGCTTCAACTCATAAAATAAGGCTTGACTTCACAAACATACAATATGATAATTTATTTAATAAATTGAATAGTCTATGTATTGAGTTGTCCAACCAAAACCAGCCTTCAAAATAGAAGACGAATTACGGGCGCGACTCCGTAATCCCTCGACCAACGATATCGAGGAACCTTTGAAAATAAAATGGGGTACAATGATCAATTCGACCCCAAGAAAAGCCATGGGCTACCACCATGTACTTCAACTCATACTAGTCCAGAACTTCAGACGTGCACAAGTTTAAAGCTAATGCTATTCTCTTTCACTTTAAGTACTAATATGTTATTCAATGTTGGACTCTAAATAGACAACCAACACATAACATGGATACAACAAATATTCCACTTTTATCTTAGGATTAAATAACGTGATCAAACAATTCCAAATGACCAAGAATTAATCCTCCAATTTATTTTTTGACTTAAGTCAACAATCGAATGTCCAAAGACAATAAATATACATACTCTACAAAGCCCTCGGTCTTTGCAAAGTAGTAAAATAACCATAACCAACAATAATCCAACTTACCCACAAAGTCCTCGGCCTTTGAGAAGTAATAATAATAAGGGAAATGATACCAAAAATCCATAATCCAATAATAAATATTATTAATAATTTCTCACGTGAATTAATAAATAAACATCCCTTCCCAAACTTGATTAAATCAAACATCCATTCAATCATGTAATAAACATATAGGCAATTAGCATGCTCAACAATACGTAATTCCAATTCAATAGCCACGTATGAACCATAAAAGGGTTCCCTATACATGATACTATAAATAATCCTAATCCTTAGGACATGATACTAATATAACACATAAGGATATGTACGTACCTTGTGTAGACAAAGTGAGAGGCTACTTTAAAACTCTAGAAGTCGCCTAAAGTAAATTCTCTGCCCACCAAAATAATAACATAACAATGAATTAATATCCTAATTAAAACGCTTCAAAACTCGTTTTAAAATACTTTTAAAACATTGAAGTTTCAACCTTTAACAACTTCTAATATAATACTACAAGTCTAGGCTTTAAAAACCTCAAAAACCATTACTTTCATTCTTAAAACTCACTTTTATAATAAATAATCAATCTGAAATTATAACTCAAACAGATTTTTAATAACTCAAACAATAAAGTTTCCAACTTTATTTATAAAATATATTAAAACTCCTCAAAATCACAACTTTAATATTAAAACTTTATTTAAACATTAAACGGATAATAAGGGTTAAGAAATAACCAAAGGAAAACACAAAACCGAAATTGCGAGTGAAATATGGCAGCAAAGCTGTCAAACTGCCAGAGGCCACAACTGGTAGAATAATAATCGAAATCGAGCGATTCTTGAGCCTAAGCTCAATAACTTTTTGAGATCAAAAACTTTTAAGAAGGAAATTTTGGATAAAAATAAACGGAGAAATCTGAGCAATCAGATTAGGGAGTATAGAAAGATGCAAAAAGAGAATTAAAAGAAGGAGAGAAGAGTGGTGCTTGATAAGAGGTTTTTAGTGTGTCGTTAAGCCACTAAGAAACGCTTAGCAAACACAATTTATAAACCTAACGAGCAACTACTAAGTACGTAGTAATGGCTAGTCAAGGGTCGAACCACAAGGAAATTGGGATTGACTATAGTCCACTAAGAACAAAACTACCTAAGTGAAGGGTTTTTGGGTTTGAGATTGAATAGGTTACCAACTAACTAACTAGCTAATGAATACTGACTAATAATCAAATAGGAGAATTAAATATAATAAGGAAAACACTAGAGTTCGGGCTACTCGTATGAACATGGACTAGACAATGATAATCGACGCTATGATGATTCACAACGGAGTCAATACAAGGTTAAGTTCCCCTCTAATTTACTTGAGTCCTCTCTCGAATGGTCCTCAAGAGTAATCGATTAATCAACCAACCAAATCCTCTTTCGAATGGTCTTTGGTCCGTTGATTAATAAATTCATTAAGATCGGAAAACCTCTAATTAAAGGATCCCCTTAATTCCTACCCAATCCCTTGGTCTAGAAATCAAGTCGAAACATGGGAATGACAAAGGGATTAAAGTTCGATTAAGAACGATAGAAACCCTAAGTGCTGATAGGATTTAATCGTGTCACCTAATCAAAAATAAACCTACAGTCCTCTAACTATTGTAGTCAATGGAAGCAGGGTCGAATCCACAGGGAGACAGAGTTTCTAAATTAATATTCAATCATTTCAGCTACTTCAGATGAAATCAGGGAAGAATTAACTGAACTAATAATTAAGCTAAAGAAAACAAATCAAATCGAGGATTTAACTATGGACTAAAAACCTAGGGTATTAGGTCGGTCCACCATGCTTATACCAATCAAATAGGGTCAACTACTATCAAAACCTAAGTCAAGAGTCGGGGGATTAGAGCATGTGTTGAGCTATGGTTAAGACTCAACGCTCATAGTTCAACATACGCCGCATGTTCATTAACGTAATCAGAACTACTGACGTGTCCTAGGCCTCTAGTCGTAAGACGGATCTGTGCAAACAACTATTAACCACAAGCAATCAATGATTGTACACTGACATTAATTACTCAATAAGAACAAACCACATCACAATCACCCTAATGAAGCCCTAGAAATTGATAGAAATCTAAATCACAATCATGGTATAAACATGGCTTCCCTATCTAACACCTTAGAAAGAGAACTACTCACTCATAATCGAATTAACAACAACAAAACTAATATGAAACCCTAATAATTGCATCATGAATAATTAAATAAGAATAAATAACAAATTAAGAATAATAAAAGAGATTAGAGTAAAGAGGAATACCAATTGACAGAAAGCAGGAACTATTATTGAAATCGAATAGGTTCAATCACCTTGAATCTAATCTAAAGTGTTTAAACTAAGTAAAACTAAGCTAAGAACTATGGAAAATAAAACTAGAGAAAAAAGATGTCTCTAAAAATATGAGGAATAGCTATTTATAATACCCCCAAAATCTAATAAAAAAATGAATGGAAAAAGATAGAATTTCGGGGAAAAGAGTTGTCCGTGCTCCAGGCCCGATCGGTTCAATTCCCGCCCGATCGGGTGGCTAAACTGCAATTCTGCATCAACTTGCGAGGGCCGTATCTCTCAAACCAGAAGTGCGATTGGGGCGTGTGACCTATCATTGGAAAGCTCTTGAAGTCTAGAATCCAACCCAATTAGAAATTATTGATTATAAATTTTATATCAAAAGTTATAATGAAAATAGTGAAGGTGTGTCAGTTTTGGCTTTTGCTTCACTAACTCTTTGCTTCATTCCAACTCAAAATCGTCCCAAACGGATGCATTGTGATCCTTGTGCAAGCTACCTTCATCTTCAATGATTAATAGGCTACATCCTTGGTACTCATGATCACTTTGTATCATAATAACCTGAAAATCATCGAAACACACAAACGGGGAGTAATAGAGCACAACTTATGTAATTCATGTCATTATGCACCTAAATGCTCAAAAAGGAGTTCTAAATGCAATCTAAATGCATCTAAAAACTATATATAAATGTGATACATCAAGTGCCCTAGCATAAACGTCATCAAGATCTATCTTAGGGTGTCAAAATACCACATTCAATGCATAGACAAACAATTGAATCATAAAAAGCATAGATAATCTACATTAAGCCCTTAATTCATACTTTCGCCCAAACCCTAGATAATGAACTACTCACTAACCATGGATTCTAAGCAATTGAGATTCAATAAACTAAACATCATAAACAAAACAATAGAATTAAAGAAAAGAGATTGAAGAAAAATTACTTGAATTGAATAACGAATTCGATCTTCAAAGGTGAACAAAAGAGATATATAGTGTTTAGAGAGAGTTTAGGGCTAAGAGAATGTAATTAGAAAACTAAGAGTAATAGGTAATGTCGAGTCTAAGCTAAAAAAAGCTAATTAAAAAAGTCATTAAAGTAAGACGGACAAAACGGGTCAAAGCCCGAAAGCAGGTCACCAGGGTCGTGGTGCCTTAAAAACGTCCAGGCAGTAACTATACAAACCAGCCACTGATTTTGTGAAGATCAGGAGCCACGGCCGTGGCAAAATCACTACGACCGTGACAAAATCAACACGACCGTTGTGACCTGATTTCATCGAATCAGTCTTCAAGTCTCCACAAAACTGATTTGCTTGCTACTGGTGCCCACGACCGTGGTGTATGAGCCACGGCCGTGGTGGCCTTCTTCCTTCAATTGATCCAAGCTTGACTCACTTGAGCATCTTCAAAGTACGAGCCACGCACCCTCTAACATGCCCCAAGTCCCTAGATCACAAAAGTACTCCAACACGTGCCAATTCTCTTGAAATACATCAAAAACAACCAAACACTTGTGAAGTATAATTGAAATCCAAAGAAAGGAAAAACCATGCAATTCTAACTCTAAATGCTCTAAAGCTACATGCAATGAGACTTAAAATGAGCTATAAGTATGCACTAAAACGGACTGATCAGTGCTGCTGGCGGCAGCACACGAACAAGAGGGAGATGGTGTGTGGTGGTGCACGGCCCCGGAAACCAAAAGAGAGAGAAAATAGTGAGGGGCGCCGGTTGGGAGAGAGCAAAGAGAGAAATAAGTGTGAAAATTTTGGTGTTTTGGGAGGTATTTATAGGTTTGCTTAAAACCTATGGCAATGAGTTTATGCTTAGCTTTGGGCTTTGGGTTGATCATTCAACCCTAAGTAAAAGCTTTGGGCTCCTCAACCCAATATTAAGATCATTTAAATACAACCTTAAACATTTAATAAAATATTAAATACTTAAAATCAAACAAATAAATATTAATGATTATTTAAATCGTTTAAATAATCATTTGACTTTCAAAAATAGTCAACACTTAAATAATTAAATGAAATGAATATGAAAATAATAAAAAACATACTTTAAATATATTTATGAAATTCATATAATTACGGGGGTTACGGTTTACCCCTCTTAAAAGAAGTTTTGTCCCGAAACTTGGCACAAAAAACTAAATCGTTTGGAAAAATTCTTTACTTAAACTTTTCAAAATGGAACACTCAGAAATACTTGTGTCACACATGTGCAAAGTTTACCAACTCAAACTCAAATGTGTCACTCATGGACACGTTATTTTACACTAAATGTGCAAATCGCCAAACTAAGCACAAAAATGCATAAAAGTACCATAAAAATAGGCAAAAAGCGCGAAATTCTATCGCATTCTACCCCTCTTAAAGAAAACGAGTTACGCCCTCGTAACTCACCTTAACAAACAAGTTAGAATACTTCTTTTTCATATCATCTTCGGCTTCCCATATTGCCTCCTCAGACTCATAGTTAGACCAAAGTACTTTCACGATACTCACATCCTTATTGCGTGCACTACGCACCTTCTTGCCCAAAATCTTCACAGGTCTTTCCTCATACGTGAGGCTACTATCAATCTAGACTCTTTCGGGTTCCAGAACATGATTCTCATCAGGATTATATCTCTTAAGCTGTGAGATATGAAACACATCATGCATCTTCTCGAATTCCATCGGTAAAGTCAATCTGTAGGCTACTTTACCAACTCGTTACAAAATCTCATACAGACCAACGTACTTGGAATTCAACTTGCCTTTCTTACCAAATCTCATAACACCTTTAGTCGGTGATACTTTCAAAAACACTTTATCACCAATGGCGAACTCATCTTCACACCTCTTCAAATCAGCGTAACTCTTCTGCCTATCTTGGGCAGCTTGGATTCAAGCTAGAATCAACTTCACATTCTTAACGGTCTCCTCAATGAATTCAGTCCCTCGTACTATGTTCTCACTAAATTCATTCCAACAAATAGGAAACCTACACTTTCGTCCATATAAGGCCTCAAATAGAGCCATCTTGATGCTCGCATGGTAACTATTATTGTACGAAAACTCAATCAAATCTAATTGGTCTTCCCAACTTCCTTTAAAATCAATAGCACATGCTCTCAACATGTCCTCCATAGTCCGATTGGTCCTCTCAGTCTGACCATCTATCGCAGGGTGAAAAGCAGTACTTATCTTCAGCGTTGTTCCAAGATTGAGCTGAACTTTCTGCCAAAACATTGAGAGAAATCTCGAATCACGATCTGAAATAATATCCTTCGGCACACCATGGAGTCTCACGACGTGCTTAATATAAGTCTTCGCAAGTTGTTTCTCCTTCAACGTCTCTCTGATCGAAATAAATACGGCAGATTTAGTCAATCGATCCACGACCACCCAAATAGTATCATTGCCAGTATTAGTCTATGGAAACATTGTCACAAAATTCATAGAAATCAAATCCCACTTCCATCCAGGGACTTCTAACGATTATACCTTTCCTATAGGTCTCTTGTGATCTATCTTCACTTTCTGGCAAGTCAAACACTTGGACACGAACTCAGCAACTTCTCGCTTCATATTCGTCCACCAATCAATCTCCTTAAGGTCTTTATACAACTTATCACCACCAGGGTGTACAGAATACGGAGTATTGTGACCTTCCTTCATAAGCTTCCTCTTGATTTCTTCACACTTCTGTGGTATACACCACTTTCCTTTGAATCTCAAACTTCCATCCTCATGGATCTTAAAATCAACTTCTTTTCTTTGCTTCATGTACTCTTTAATCTTGTCAAGATGCTTATCTCCAACTTGACTCCCCAATATCTCATCGAAAATCGACGATCCTAATGACAAAGCGCTCAATCTTGCTCCTATCTCTTCGGGATTCAAAATCTCAAGGCTAAGCCTTTGCATATCTCGATACAACTCTTCAAAAACTAGCAACGCATTCACGCTATGGCTCGTCTTCCTACTCAAAGCATCGACGACTACATTCGCCTTCGCTTCATGATACTGAATATCTAGATCATAATCCTTGATAAACTCTAACCATCTCCTATGTCTCATATTGAGATCCTTATGAGTGATAATGTACTTCAAACTCTTATGATCGGTGAATATCTACGCAATCACTCCATAGAGGTAATGTCTCCAAATCATCAATGCAAACACAATATTAGCTAACTCTAAGTCATGGGTAGGGTATATAGACTCATACGGCTTCAACTGACGCGATGCATACGCAATCACCTTCCCATTCTTCTTCAACACACATCCCAGACTATTCTTCGAAGCATCACTATATACCTCGAATCCATCATTTTCATCAGACAGGGTTAAAACAAGTTTAGAGGTTAAACGATCCTTCAAAATCTGAAAGGCTTCCTCGCACTTCTCATTCCATTTAAACTTCGACTCCTTCTTCATCAAAGTAGTCATAGATCTTGCTATCCTCGAGAAATCTTTCATAAACCTTCTATTAACCAGCTAATCGCAAAAAACTTCTTTTGTCAGACACATTCTTCGGTCTAGGCCACTCACTAACGGCTTGTATCTTCGCATGATCCAAAGAAACTCCTTCCTTAGATACATAATGACCCAAAAATGAAACCTTCTCCAAATGGAACTCGCACTTAGATAACTTGGAAAACAATTGATTTCTCCTAAGCGTCTCCAAAACCATCCGCAAATGTTCATCACGCTCTTCTTCATTCTTCCAGTAGATCAAAATATCATCAATGAATACTACGACAAACTTGTCTAAGAACTCATGGAAAATCCTATTCATCAGATCCCTTAAAATTGCAGGTGCATTGGTCAGCCCAAATGATAGTGACCATATCTTGTCCTAAAAGTAGTTTTAGTTATATCCTTATCGACTACTTTCAGTTGATGATACCCTGAACGCAAATCAATCTTCGAGAAAAGACTAGCTCCATTCAACTGATTGAAAAGATCATCTATCCTAAGCAAAGGATACTTGTTCTTAATAGTCACATTGTTCAATTCACGATATTCAATACACAACCTCATACTACCATGCTTCTTCTTCACAAATAACACCGGTGCTCCCCAAGGTGATGCACTAGGTCTAATGTAACCTTTCTCAACCAATTCTTGCAATTGAGTCTTCAATTCACTCAACTCAGGAGTTGCCATCCTGTAAGGTGCTTTCGAAATCGGTGCAGTACCAGGAACTAAGTCTATGGTAAACTCAACGGCTCTCTTACGCGGCATTCTAGAAATCTCACTTGGAAACACATCTAAGAACTCATTCACAATAGGTACATCCTCGATTTTCGACTCAACTTCCTTGCTTACATCTCGCACACTACACAAGAATAACTCACAACCTTTCCTTATCAATTTCTCAGCATACATAGCAGAAATAATCCCAAAACTCTTAGGTTTTGCAAAACGTCGATACGAAATTGACTTTCCTGAAGGACTCTACAGAACTACCTTTTGAGCTTCACAATCTGTCTTGGCTTTATAAGAACTTAGACAGTATATTCCTAGAATAATATCTAGGTCTCCCAAATTGAATTTTATGAGATTAGAGGGAAAAGTACAACCTCCTATCTTCAAAGGTAAGTCTCTAAACATCTTAGTACACTTCACAACTTCTCAAGCAGGAATACTAATGGGAAAATCAACGACTTCAAATTCTACTAGACCTAAAATCTTAACAAAAAATGACAAAATAAAAGAATAGGTCGCTCCAGTATCAAATAACGCTTTCACGACAGTCGAGATAGATAAAGTACCCGAAACTACATTAGTGAACTTTTCAGCTTCAGTATGACTCATCACGAATAACTTCCCTGGAGTCTTACTCTGGTTGTTGTTGTTGCTTTCATTCACAGGCTTAGTGTAGCTTCCTTGACCATTCTGTGACCCCGAAGGTTTCGATCCTTGGTTGCTAGCTTGGTTATAACCAGATCTTGCCTGACTATTGCCTCTATTGACATTCTACTCGCAATTCTGCTTCGTTAATCACTCAAACTCTCTATGTCCCTTCTTCTGGTAGTAATTGTACATAACCAGATCTCCCATACAGTCTCTACCAGGGTGGTTCTTGTTACATCTCTTACAATGGTAAGTCCTCTCACGCTTGGCCCCATCACTAGACCCTTAGCCATCCCTGTTATGAAAATTTCCATTTCCATTTCTGTTCCTCTTGTAACTACCTTGACTTCCACTAGCTTGGAAATCTTTCCTCTTGTCTCCTAGGGCGACATTCTTCTTGTCGCGCCTAGTCTGCATCCATGAATATGAGCTCGCCCATACACAATATCTAGGGATGTAAATGTTTCACCTCCTAATTCTAGTTGAATTTCCTCAGTCAAACCTTGATCAAATCTCTGAGCCTTCAACTCCTCAGTGGCAACTACTACAGGTGCAAATCTAGACAAAGTTATAAACTTGTTGTAATACTAAGAAATAGACATACTCCCCATTCTAAGGCTAATGAACTCTTGAGCCCTTTGCTTCCTCATGAAAGTAGGGTAAAACTTTCCTCTAAGAGCAGTGGTAAAGTAATCCCAATTGAAATCAGCCTTGGCACTATTCCCAGTCCCGTTTTCCTTCCACCAAAGATCAGCCTCATCCTTCAGATACATCACGGCCTGATCTAGCTTCATTGTCGCAAGGCAATTAACAGCTCCAAATATCTTGTCGAATTCTTTAATCAAACTCTCCAAAAAAAATGTAGGTTCAGTATGTCCCTTAGATTAAGGCGGCTTAACTTTAGCCAGCTTCTCAAACATTTTGCCTGCAGTGTCAGGACATTCTGTTCTCTCTTGGGTCAATCTCTCTGCCAAAAGACGAATGGAAGAGGCTAGGGTGACATCGTTGTTGGCCGTCCTACTGCGTAACCTATGAAAAACACATGCGTCCAATTTCAGGTCACGATTCATAACTAATTGCCAATCTACGAAGGCATCGAAAAGAAAGATTGATCAATCAATAAGTTTTAAAGAAAATAGGATCATCAGAGTTTTACTTGGATTAAAACGAAGGTACAAACAATTTATTTGGAACAAGTCTAAGTACAGACAATTTATTTGGAAAACGTCTAAGCGTAAATAATTTATTTGGAACACGTCCAAGCACAAATAATCCATCACAACTTTCACAATCACTCACACCTGACAATCATGCAAGAATTAAATAACCAATCATGAGAAATATAATAAAATAATTTCCATTCGCGTACTAGAAAAAAATATTGCTCAACTCTTATGACCAAAAGAATATTTTTTTTCTCCCAAAAATAATAATGAATATTTCCTCAATTCAGAACAAGAATCACTATCTAATTCCTCAAATAAAAGAACCAAAATAAATAACTAGTGTAGCGTAGCTACCATGTTCGACAAAATGCTAAATAAATAGAGAAAATAGCATCAAAATAAATCTCAAGGACTAACATCATGATTCCTATCCTTTTTTACCTTGTATTTCTCAGGAGTTAATACTTCGTCTTCAAAGTCTTCCATATCCTCAATGACACATTTATAATTTGGCTCTTCTGCTCTAGTCATCCTCATAATTCGTTTAGGTGAAGGTTCATCAAAGTCTTCAATCTCATCTTCACTATCAGTGACATTATCAAATAAGTCGGCCATAAAAGCAGCATAGATATCCTTACGGGTTTAACCTCTAGCTCGGTCGAACTCTTGTAACATTTCATCATCGCTCTCGGTACCTTGACAGGCTAAAGTCATATCACCTAGTCAACGATAGATCCTAAGCCCTCTAACAATGATAGTCAAGGGAAGTAGGGTCGAATACACAGAGAGAGACGGAGTTCTAAGTTAATATTCAGCTAAACAGCACTTCAGACAAGACCAGATAGAAATCAGCTGAACTATTATTTAGACTGAAGAAAGCAATATAAAGATGGGAATTAGACTATGACTTAAAGGTCTAAGGAATTAGTTCGGTCCACCATGCTTGTACCAATCAAAAGGGTCAAACAACTATCAGAACCTAGGTCAAGAATCAATAGATTAGAGCACGTGTTAAGCTATGGTTAAGTCTTAACGCTCATAATTCAACATATGCCGCTTGTTCACTAACATAATCAGAATTATTGATGTGTACTAGGGCATCAAAAAGTAAGATTGGATCTGTGCAAACAATTATTAACCACAAGCAATCAATGAAACTGTGCAATAACATCAATCACTCATCAAGAACAAATCACACCATAATCAATCTAATTAAAACCTAGAAACTAATAGCAATTCAAATATGAATCATGGTATAAACATGGTTTTCCTACCTAAAACCCTAGAAATAAGACTACTCAGACATGATTGAATCAACAATAATAAACCTAATATAAAAACCTAAACTTTGCATCATGAATGAATTAAATAAAAAACTAAGCAATTAAGAAATAAAGAAAGGAATTAAGAGTGAAGAATAGTACCAATTGACAGAAAGCAATAACCTTTATTGAAATAAATCCGATGTTCAATCACCTTTAAACTAATCTAAAGTGTTTAATCTAAGAAAGCAATTAAAACTAAACTAATGAAAGCTGAGAATAAAGTAGAATAAAAAAAGTCTCTAAAAATAATAAAGGATAGCTATTTATAATATCCCCAAAATCTAATAAAAAAATGAATAGAAAAAGATAGAATTTCGGGAAAAAGAGATGTCCGTGCTTCAGGCCCGATCGGGTCAATTTCCGCCCGATCGGGTGGCTAAACTGCAATTCTCCATCAACTTGCGAGGGCCGTATCTCTCAAACCAGAAGTCCGATTGCGGCGTGTGACCTATCATTGGAAAGCTCTTGAAGTCTAGAATCCATCCCAATTGTAATTTCTTTCTTATCAATTTTCTATCAAAAGTTATAATGAAAATAGTGAAGGTGCGTCAGTTTTGGCACTTCTTTCACTAACTCTTTGCTTCATTCCAACTCAAAATTGTACCAAACGGATGCATTGTGATCCTTGTGCAAGCTACCTTCGTCTTCAATGATTAATAGGCTACATCCTTGGTACTCATGATCACTTTGTATCAAAATAACCTGAAAATCATCGAAACACACAAACGGGGAGTAGTAGAGCACAACTTATGTAATTCATGTCATTATGCACCTAAACGCTCAAAAAGGAGTTCTAAATGCAATCTAAATGCATCTAAAAACTATATATAAATGTGATACATCAAACTCCCCCAAGCTAAACCTTTGCTTGTCCTCAAGCAAATAAAACATGAACATGGAATAAATTCCCTCACCCCAAAGATAAAACATTCGAAGCGCAAAACATTTTCAAGACTAAGAATCGTTCAAGTAGGCAAAATTCAAGTTCAGCTATTCAAATCCATCCAACTACCAATCATCCAAGTAAATCGTCAAATGTAACTTTCCACAAGGCATACAAATCCTGAAAAGGTGCTCACAAAGGTGTCACTCCTCTCAATTTTGTGACAGGCAAAGAATGTGCTCGAACACTCACCGACCCGACCATAATGTCCTTTCCCACTCACACTCTCATATGTTTAAGAAGGTTAAACACGATCACCCTAATCAAGTCGACTCAATTAGCAGACATACTCTTTAACTTTGACAAACTGACTCGAAATCAATCCAATAAACAATGTAAACACAAGCTCAAGAGGACTTTATAGGGTTGTAATGGGGCTTAGGCAAGAGGTAGGAAATATATTTAGGAAATGTGGTGGAAAAACCAAGAATAGGGGAGCAAAGATCACTCAAACCAAGCCGAAGATGGCCGAAACAATTCCCAACAACACCATATAACCACAAAACATAACCGAACTCTTATAAATAGATGAAAACTCACAACAAACCCAATTTTCAAGCAGAGTAGCACATTTTTCTTTATAAACAACGTGAATGAAGGTACTTTGAACTCTTTTGAACTTTCATTTCTTTTTCTTTCATTTTTCGAACCAAACATTCACGCAACTCAAACTTTGCTTTTTCTTTTCTTTTTCTCACACTCAAACCACATATATACACTTTTAATTCCTCAAAAATCAAACCAAACCATGAAACCAATCTCAAACTCAACCCATACAAAAGCTCTCCCAAACTAGGCTTGGAAATAGTATCGAAATAAAGGCCATGGGCTCATAATAAGGGTTTAAGTAACACGAAAATAGGTCATTAGGCTCAGCGGGGCTAAGGAGGATAAAAGTATATCAAAAATTCACTCTGAGTATATCAAAAATTCACTGTGAGGCTCAAGAATCAGACAAAAGAACGCCTCTACCACAGCAAATGCTACAAGTCATCGAACATCAAACAAGTACGAAGTCAAAGTCAAGATCAATCAACTAAAGAGGAACTAACATGCAAAAACACACTGGATATATGAATCCAATAGGCTACAAAGAGGCCTCACAGTCTAACCAATTCAGGCATGCAGCACAATGTAGTGTAATATAATCCAAATTCACTCGAAATCATAACAAACAAACATCAAATCATAGCCTCAAGATCCCAAATGCCCAGCTAACCAGAAAACAAAGTCAAATCATTTTCAATAAGAGCACACCAAGGGGCACATGGAGACAACTAAACCAGTCATGGGAACCATATTTTTTTTTATTTTTCAGTATTTTTCGAAAGCAGTAAATCTATCCTAGAAAGCAGTAAATGAGATGGAGAATACAAATAGAAATCCTCCCCCAAGCTGAACTTGGCAGTGTCCTCAATGCCAAAAGGTAACAAAGGACGATGCTAAGAGGAAAAACAACGTTAGTACCCTCACTCTCGCTCACTAAGAAAAATAAGAAAAGTAAAATAAAATAATAAGGGGAAATCACGAGTTGCCTCTCGCACAACGCTGGTTTATAAATGTCCTTCACGACCATAATACCTCAACCATCAGTCAGATGAGGAACAAGATTGTAGGAATAGTACCCCAACATGCTCATACACGACCTTATCTTATCATCACTGGAAGAATCCAATGCCTTGAGTAACTTATCAAATGCGCCTGCAAACATGTCACTAAGCACTAGATATGGCTTGATGACGCGCATCTATCTTCACATAAATAATATCAGAGGAAAAAAATGATTTGTGAAGATAAGTAAAATCAAAATAAAAGGGAGAAAAGAAGGACAATGAACAACTTCCCTTTCGTGGCGTAGGCTGTGAGGGTCTCAAGGAGAGAATCAATAGATTAGAGCACGTGTTAAGCTATGGTTAAGTCTTAACGCTCATAATTCAACATATGCCGCTTGTTCACTAACATAATAAGAATTATTGATGTGTACTAGGGCCTCTAAAAGTAAGATTGGATCTGTGCAAACAATTATTAACCACAAAAAATCAATGAAACTGCGCAATAACATCAATCACTCATCAAGAACAAATCACACCATAATCAATCTAATCAAAACCTAGAAACTAATAGCAATTCAAATATGAATCATGGTATAAACATAGTTTTCCTCCCTAAAACCCTAGAAATAAGACTACTCAGACATGATTGAATCAACAATAATAAACCTAATATAAAAACCTAAACTTTGCATCATGAATGAATTAAATAATAAACTAAGCAATTAAGAAATAAAGAAAGGAATTAAGAGTGAAGAATAGTACCAATTGACGGAAAGCAATAACCTTTATTGAAATAAATCCGAGGTTCAATCACCTTTAAACTAATCTAAAGTGTTTAATCTAAGAAAGCAATTAAAACTAAACTAATGAAAGCTGAGAATAAAGTAGAATAAAAAAAGTCTCTAAAAATAATAAAGGATAGCTATTTTATAATAGCCCCAAAATCTAATTAAAAATGAATAGAAAAAGATAGAATTTCGGAAAAAAATAACTGTCCGTGCTTCAGGCCCGATCGGGTCAATTCCCGCCCGATCGGGTGGCTAAACTGCAATTCTGCATCAACTTGTAAAGGTCGTATCTCTTAAACCAGAAGACCGATTGGGGCGTGTGACCTATCATTGGAAAGCTCTTGAAGTCTAGAATCCAACCCAATTGTAATTTCTTTCTTATCAATTTTCTATCAAAAGTTATAACGAAAATAGTGAAGGTGCGTCAGTTTTGGCACTTCTTTCACTAACTCTTTGCTTCATTCCAACTCAAAATTGTCCCAAACGGATGCATTGTGATCCTTGTGCAATCTACCTTCATCTTCAATGATTAATAGGCTACATCCTTGGTACTCATTATCACTTTGTATCAAAATAACCTAAAATCATCGAAAGACACAAACGGGAAGTAGTAGAGCACAACTTATGTAATTCATGTCTTTATGCACCTAAATGCTCAAAAAGGAGTTCTAAATGCAAACTAAATGCATCTAAAAACTATATATAAATGTGATACATCATACCTACTCTCAAGATGCGGCGTAATACAACTTCTAAACTAGTATAGCTCTCAAGCACAGACTTAGTGTCGGACTCGTCATCACTAAGTACAATAGGATTGTAATAACTTCCCACTCGCTCGGCTTCACTATTAGTCATGCCTAATCGTCCATCTACTGTGGAGAAAGACATCTACAAATGAACAATGCTCACTCTTAGCGTACGTTCCCAACCATAAACAAAATCCATGATGAAATTGATAAGAAAACTCCCATTTTTTGTGATCATTATTTGAAAATAATGTACCTTTTCAAATGGAGTCTAGAATCACATTGCGTGTTTACATTGACTACATATGACTTTTGTAGCACCATTGTGGTGAATATACCATGCATCATACTGATTGATGAAGTGTTGGTTGTGCCAAAAGGGTAAGATTTTAGAGGTGATGGTGGAAGTGTGGTTGAAGTACATGCATGAATTCTTCTCATTTAATGATTTTATTGGATCTATGATTCAAAATAGTGTGGTTATCATGTTGATTGTTGTCATGTAAATTATGGATTATTTTAATGGAGTTTTGAGCTTGGATAATCAAGGTACTAAACTATCTTCTTGTCTCCTTTTGTTATACTTTTCCAATTCATGTTTCAAGTTTATGAGTCCATCGATATGTTGGTTTGAACATTTAAATAATGTTTTTTCATGTTAGTTGGTCATAGTGATTTTCTCTGTATACCCTTCCTAGAAAATGCTGCAAAGAGATCAGTGATGCTTGTGCAAAACTCTTAGTTTGTTGTGTTGGTGATTATTGTTTGTAAACACTTTTTTTTAATAATATTGATTTATTTTCGAAAAAACTAATAGCTATGAGTTATATAAGTTATGAAGTTTAATGTTTTAGGTATAAGGTATTAGCTATGAGGTATGAACCATGAGCTATGAGTTATGAGGTTTAAGCTATGTGCTATGAGCTATGAGCTATGAGCTATGGCCTATGAGCTATCAGTTATTGGCTATTGGCTATTAGCTACCAGGTATGATCTATAAGGTTTGAGCTATTAGAATGGTGGCTAGACATATAATATTGAGTTTAAATATTTAATTTGGGTATTATGGTGTATTACATTGGATTAAGGAAACTAAGGTGAGAGGAACCATGTTTTATTGAGTTAAATTGCGGTTATAACTATGACATACAATACTCGAAACGAAGTTTATTAAAGCCTAAGAAATGCCAATGTTTTAGATAAGGAAATTTACATATGGTTAAGGTAACTACTATGTATAGCACTATGTGTATGCTCGTTTGTACGTGTAACCTTTATGTCCAACACCATGTATATGCCTATATTTGTTAGTTGTAACTTCTGTGTCCAACACTTTGTGTTTGCCCATGTGTTTTATGTGTAACTTCTATGTCCAGCACTCTGTGTGTTCCCGTATGTTTTATGTGTAACATCTATGTCCATCACCTGTGTGTGCTCGTATGTTTTATGTGTAACTTCTACGTCTAGCACTCTGTGTGTGCCCATATGTTTCATGTGTAACGACTATGTTAAGAGTTACGTGTATGCCCATAATTGCTTTTTGTAACCTTGATGTCCGGTTTTATGTGCCTGCTCGTAAGTATATGTCATGTTACATGAAATTATGAAAAGTGTGTTGAATTGCATGAGGTAGAAATGTGATCTAATTTTGGTTATGTATCTTTATGTATGTTAATTTATCTAATTATATGATTATTTGAATAATGAGAGTTGTTTGGTAATATGAGTAATCTAATTTTTTTTATAATTAAGATCATGTAATGAAAAGTGGAAAGAGAACAGTCTCACTGCTTGGAGTTATATGAACTGAAAATGGTGAATGAGCTGAGGGTGGAGGAAATGTGTATGCTCTATGAATCGACCGAGATCGTCGAATATCAACGAAAAATGATGAAAGTTCTGTTATGTTTTGTGTCGTCCGAAGCCCGTACTTACCAACGATATGAGCTCATGTGAATGTTCCCTGCCACACGAGACTGCTCAAAATAAAAATAATGACCCTCTAAAAAGTATTCCTGAACAATTACCAGAGTGATGTGATATGTGTTTATGTGTGAAAAATGTTTTCAAACCAAATATTAGGGCTGGAGTAGAGTTACGAGTTTTTCACTCATTTTGGAATTTTTCCGTAATTTCCTTGCTCCTCCCATTTTATGAATATAATTAGGTATGTGCAAGATGGCTCAAGTTGAACGAAGGGAAAGGACGCAGTTGAAGTGGATTTATGTGTTTCGAGATTTCTTAATTTTTTTTTGGTAAGAAGAAATGACCCTGACCCCACTCCGGTCCAATTGAGTCAGGCACTTGAGAGTAGAGGAAAGGGTAAGAGGAATCCCTACCCTCAAAGTGCCCCTAGTGGGGATTGAACCCCCAACCTTGAGGTTGGAAGGTTGCTCTCCTTAACAATAGACCAAGTACTACATGGTTGTGTTTCGAGATTTCTTAGAGAATACGACTTGTGGGTTATTATCTTAGTGATTTTAGGAGACGTATTTTTACCCTTAAGGGCGATTTAAGGCCATTATATTATTATGGGCCCATAACCCACAGCTTTAAGGTTTGTTCCGCTGCAATCTATATCTATATATATTCTAATAAAGCAAAATAAATTAGGACACATGTCGTCTTCTTGAGCATTTGCTGATGTGTCGATTAAAGAAAGCATGAGGTGAGGTGTCGTTCAACTGTGCATCTTGGGTTTTTTAATAAATCAGCTTACCGAAAATATAGACTTAAATCAAGCTGTAATTTTTAAATCAAGCCTAAAATATCTCCTATTAAGCGTGTGAAAATATCAGGCAAACATAAATATAGTTTCCATAAAAAACCATAAATCAAGCCTAAATATTTTCTAACAAAAATAACATTTGGAATAAATCAATTCAGGCAAATATAAATCTCAAATAAAGCTGTAAATCAGGCTATTATGCGTGTGAAATTTAATAGGCAAGTTTGAACATTATTTCTGTATAAAAATCCATAAATCAAGCCTAAAATATCTCATGTTAAAAGAATTGTTAGGATTCTCCTATTAAACGAAAATCTTAATAAAAAAAATCTTAATTATATTCTTTTTAATAAAAAGTACCCTCTAATCTTATTTAAAAAATGCTCAAAAATCTTAAGTATCCTATGATCAAAGAATATTATACTTATTTCTTTTTAATCATAAAAGTTTGATTTTGAATTGAATATCCTATGATCTTATAGTTTTGGCAAGATCAAAGGATATCATATCATTCCTTTTCATCATAAAACACCTATTGAGAAACGTATATCTTCTGATGACAATTTTTGTAAGGGATATTAAACATTTTCGTAGCAATTGTGTTTGAAGAAATGAATATCCTTCGGTAATGTTTGCATAACTTTAATCTTAACTTCTTAAGTGGCCCAAACTCTCTTTTTTTTTAATTATGTAAGTTTTAATGCACTAAGATGATTGCATATATAACACTAGCCTTATATACACGCTATGTGTGAAAAATAGTAACATATAAATATTTTGAAGAAATGAAAAATATGGCTAAAAGATTGACATATTTTTTTAAAAAAAATAAAAACTATGAACTTAATTATAGTAGTTTTAACTTCCTTATATTATTTAATTTTGTTTTCATTTTTTTTTTCTGGTGTCCACCTCCCCTCTTCCCTTAGTATAGAGATGATGCACTAAGATACATATATATGGTATTTCCTCCTGTTTTTTTATTGGCTACACTTCTCATTTCATGGACTACTAGGCAAAACTTTGGTGAGTAAATAAAAGTGTGTAAGAAAAAGTGTTAGAAGAGAGATAGAGATAAAAAGTGTTAGGAGAGAGATAGAGAGAAAAAGTTACTAATGAGGGAAAAAAAGGAGAAGTGTAACCATTAATTTAAAAATTCCAAGAAAGGAAAGTGTAGTCAATAAAAAAACGGAGAAAGTATTAAGATTTGTTATGCAGTATGCAATATAATTTTACTAAGCAAAATATTGTCGAAACAAAAAATAGAAAAGAATATCAAAAGACAGTATTAGAATATATTATATGAAAATCTTATTAGTCTAGGAAAAATTTTCGCAAAATTTATAGATTTTGCTACATACTCATCTAACACCTAAATCAATAAAAAAGACTTTCGTCAAACTTAAGATTTACGATCAGCATATTTTTAATATGAAAACATGATGATGTGGAAGCATATGAAAAGATATCGACTAAAAATATTAGAAATTTTGTCATACGAAAATCAACCTTTTTTTTAAAATCAAAAATTTGAAAGCATGATATGGAAGATATTGATAAAATGTATAACATAGAATTTAAATTCTTTTGAAGCAAAATTTTGAAAAGGATATAGGAAAAAAATATGGGAAAATATTGACAAAAATTATGAAATCGTATGGAATAATAGTGATAAAATATAGTATCATTCAAAAAATATAATTTTCAAGCAAAATATCCGGAAGAAATAACATGGGATGATACTAAAAAAAATATTATATCTTTTCTTTTCTTAAGCTAAAATTTGGAAAACGTAATACTTGAATAATGGGAATATACTAATAAAACATAGTTTTATGATAATCAGATTATTTTTTTTATACAATTTTTTTGAAAAAAAATAAAAAAAAATATTATAAGAAATAATCATTTTTCCATATAGTAGTAGATAGGAAATAATATATCTACTGGATGGGGATAAAATAAGAATATCTCCAAAATTTGAATACCAACAACGAGCTTGAAATTCATGGGTCAAGACAATAGACGGTTTAAGTTATTCGTCTAATACATATTAAAGAAAATGTGAGGATCAATCTTATGAAATTTATACAAAGTGGCTTACTTGAAATCATAACTATGACATTCTCTTATAACTATGTTTTTTTAAAAAAAATCTGTGCATTTTAGGAATTTGTCACATAACGTGAATCCTTCTAATAATAGAAAAGTACAATGAGATAGCTACAGTTGATCGGTAAGAACAATGGTTTACTATAAATTTTGCAATTTATGGTGAATAATGTAAATTTACTATATCAATTGCATCGATACTAATGTAACTAACTTTTCAGATATGGGACAAGTTGAAATTAAAAGTATTTAAGATAATATAATTAGTTTTTTTTTTGTAAAAACTGTACGAGAGTCAAGTATTTTTTTTATGTCAGATTTTTGCATAATAAAACTTTAATTACATAATTAGTACGACTCGCACAGATATAAATACTCATATAAAATTTTATTTTTTTAACTCAATATATATTCTTTATAACAAAAAAAATTCTGTATTTTATACGGGTCATGACTCTAGAAAAAACCAACACTCAAAGTTCAATCAGATTATTTGGATTTTTAGGTTGTTCAATTGTGGGATTAAAGGGGTTGTAAATGAGGTTTGATTCATAGGTGGTGAATGGTCTTATGATGAGGTTAGAGATGGATGATGCTGGATTGTTAGAAGTGGGTTTGATGGTGGTGAAGTAGAGACGTTTCTAGGAGAAGAAATAAATAGAAGTAAAGAAGATGGTATGCGAGAGGAGTGGAGATTGCAAAGGAGTGGTGTAACCGCCATGCATTTAATTGAAGTGGGTGGGGGAGTGAGTACTCTGAGTAGCAAGATGGGTTAGGAGAAGGATAGAGGCCATGGAGCGAATAAGTCTACAGATATAGAAATCAAGGGCCTGTTCTCCCAAATTTAGTTTCAGTTCAATTCAATTCAATACTTTTACTCTCGCATATCACTATTCATATCAGTTCAGTTCAATTCATTACAATTTAATTCAGTACAGTTCAGTTGTTTTATGACGAAGAGAACAGACCCTAAAAGCATATAAAAATTAAAAAACAAGAAAGAAGATTGAATGATCATCACCTTGACTTTTTTTTGGAGACGGTAGAAAAGAGGAGAGAGAAGAAGAGTGTTGAGACTTGAGAGAGCATGAATTAGATAAATTACCCAATTTACACGGATCAAATATATATTAGATATTTATTGTCTTTGATTCGTAAAAAATAATTATTGAATAACCATATTAGTTTTTTTTATATTCTTCAACTAATTATGAGAATTAACATAATAGTATTATATATTCAAAATTTATCATGCACGCACTAATGCATGAAGGTCTTTTAATTAGTCATTTTGACAAAAATATCCTCGTGCTTTTGCACGGGCTTAAAACTAGGGATACAATATTTTCATGTTAAGATTATGATATGTGTATCTGAGAAAATCATTCACCATTTTACTTGAAATTTGTTGATATAGAGAAACAATATATATAAATAATATCTACATAAAAGAGATTGAATTTTTTCTAATATCTTGCTGAATAGTTTTGAAATTTTAATTACATGGGAAATTTTCAATTATTATTTTTAGATAAAAAGGGCTACATAATTTTTTCGTTGAAAAAGATGCCTTGGGGGTTATACTATTGATGGGTAATATAATTTTCCCATTTATGGAAAGATGAGAAAGTAGGACAAATAAAAAGAAACGTACAAAAATGAAAAGTATGACAAACAAAAAGAAACGAGGAGAGTATATTAACTAAACATGATTTTCCAAAAACAAAATATCAAGATGACATATATAAATAGAAAATTTAATCAATATTCTTGTGCAAAATTTGAATATCAACAATGAGATTGAATTAAGTTGACAAGTTAGCATATAGACAAGATTGAGGTAATATTCCACTCCTTCTATCGCATAAAGCTTTATACATTTGCTCGGGCACGTAGTTTAGGTGATAGTTGTTGTTTGGTTATCAATTGCATTTTATTAAAAAGGTAGGTGTGATAGAAGTTAATGGGTTATTATTTTATTTGGATGGAGAGAATAGTGGGTCATGGTTGAAAAGTCAAAAGAATAAATAGTAGTGGGTCATGTTCAAAAATAGAAGTGTCTAGAGCTTTCTGGGGCAGATAAAAAAAGGAAAGTGTATAGAGCTTTTTGGGGCATATAAAAAATGAAAGTGTATAGAGCTTTCTAGGAGTGATATTTATTAAAGCAAATAAGAGTATTTATCTTATACAAAGTGGCTTAACCTGAATCATAATGTTTCACGTTATTCTCTTACAATTGTATATTCTTTATTTTGACTCTTTTTTTTACAAAGTGGCCAATTACTTATTTATTGGACGAACAACTTTTTTAAATAGAAAATTTTTAATGGGTTAGAATAATGAAATGCAATTCACAAGTTAAAACAATGTTTATGAGAGAGATATGTAGTAAGTTATATTTGTTGTAACGGGTTAGAACAATAATGAAAATACAATTCACAAGTTTTAATAATGTTCATGATAGGGGTATTAGTCAAAATTATTGGGTAGACATATGAGCTATGTTTTTTGTTTATGTAGATACATGGGTTAAAATAATCGAAATGTAATGGAGTAGAGCAATGAACTCGAACTTCACGAGTATAACAATAGAAATATTAGGATATAACTTTAATTAATTTTAATCACATACTTCTCAAATTATATAAGGTCTAATCTAATGAACTACATTGTAGACTTACCTTTAATATAGACTAAAAAAGCTCGAATGATAAATTTTTATACTCTAGATTAAGTTTCATTCGACTTGATTGTTTAAAATTGAATTATAATATGTTTAGTAATAATATCTTTATCTTTTTATTTTTATGATTTTAGAACTCTATGAAAAACTTAATATTACTCATACAGATAGTAATCAAGTTTATTTTGTAAACTGACAACAAGAACTAAAGACCACTTTGCCAAGGAAAACTACTTATCGTTTTCTGTTTCCAGTTTCTTTTGAAACCAAAAACCAAAGTATAGATACCAGAAAAAGTGGTTTTCAATTCTCTGTTGTTAGTTTTAAAGATAAACACGAGTTCTATTCGTATGACTAATTTCAAGTTCTTTTATAACTAATATCATATGATTCTAAAATATAAAAATCAAAAACAAGAAACTGGCAGTGATACCTAACGGTCCATGTTTCCATATTTGGTTTTTGGCTTTAAAAAAACTAAAAATAAAAAATGATAACGAACAAACCCTTATTTTAGTAAAATTTGTTGCATCCCAAGCCCTTTGCACGAAATTGAGATTTTCCGTGCATTTTGCACGGGTCTAAAACTAGTTTATTAATAAATTGAGGTCCCTTAAGTTTGGGGCGGAACATATCATCTCTAGATGATTCTAGATCTCCATCTATCTTCATCAATCAAAGGCAACTTGCTTTGTTGTCTCAGTGGCTAGAATCTAATTTTCTTCCCTTCATCTTTAGATTTTCTTCTCATAACCTTCCAAGCCCCCTCATCATCCTCGTCGTGTTGTTGAATAGTAATCCCTATTAGAGTAACCATCTAACTTACTCACCCTGGTTGAGGAGCCTGGATTTAAAGTTATTGCTTAGAAGCAGTTACCTCATTAGTGCTCACTCCATTCTATTGTTCACCTATAACCTGAGTACTCTTGCACACCCATGTTTGCACAACTTTGGCCTGCTTTTTAGTTGTCCACTCACAGTTATGCCCAATCCTATCACATTTCTTACAATAAGGGGGTAGCCGATCATACACAATCTTCTAACAAACAACCTTCCATTAGCATCCTCAACCTTAACTTCAGAAGCTAGCTCTTAAGTCACATCTATCATAATAAGTACTCTTGCAAATGAAATCCTTAGCTGCTTACTAGTACAATCATAAGAATACAGGGGGATTCAAATAATACTACTAATCCTACTAAGAGAACCAGCACTCTAACATTTCAAAGGTAAATTAGGAGATCTCACCACACATGCACCACTCTAAGAATTTCAACATGGAAATCAAACTTGTTAGCCCACACTTTGAGAATCATAGGCTTTGCATAAATTGGATGAGGTCTAGAGCATAAAATAGCATCTTCATGCTTCTTCGACTAAAGTCTAATCACATGGTACCCCTCTTTACGTTTAAAAGTGGCAGGCATCTAAATACTACTCTATTTTATTTTCACAACATATACAACAGCAGACATTGTTGGATTCTGACATGTGACATAGAAAATAAGAGCATTTTCCCGTGACATAGTAAGATTCTCAACATAATCTTTATCAAGTTAATCCACATTGAATCCATCCCTCTTAACAGGAGCAACAAAATTAAGCCCCATACCATTAGAAGACATATTATTGCTCACAAACCTTTCCAAGCTAAGGCTCAGCAGCCTTCTCAGCAAACTTTGATGCTCCATTATCCTATTTCTGACAGTAGTTAACTCCCCTTGCTTCTTCTAAGACACTTGTTGTTGAAACGCAGAAACAGAGCCAATAACCCTTGTTATTGTTCATCGAATGAGAGCTACTCACTTGACCTAACACCAAATTCTTAGTATCTTTAGCACCCTAAGATGAAGATGATTCTTCTCCATAAATTCTAAGTTGATCCCGTCTTTTTCCTCCTCGTTTATGGTGGTTGCCGCACAATAGCACATTCACCTTATCGTGCACCCTTTTTTATAAAGTATGCAGGATCGCATACCTCAATATATAAGTTATAACATACTTTAGTTAGCTTTAGCATAGACTTAGCATGTTCGAGAGACTCAAGTTCTTTTATCTCATTGAGTAAGAATAAGATAAAGGTCATCATCCACTCTTTCAATATCAATCTAGCTTGATCATGTTACATTATATTTCATAAGTATTATGGGTAAAAAACTAAGTTTAATTCATCAATCAAATAAGTCGTTATTCTCAAAATAAATCTTTAATGGATGATTTATTAAAACAAAAATAGGATAAAATAAAGTTTTAATAGATCCAAAAGAAGTATTAAAGTAAATGATAGTAAGTAATAAGGTATTTCTTTTTTAAAAGATAGTAAGTATTAAGGTAAATGATTTTTAATTAATGTTTTTTTTAAAAAAACAAAGTTTATCTATATAGTGCATACCTTAACTAATTGAAATATTCCCATATTTGCATTTACATTTGCTACATCTTGCTTTTTGTCTAGGATCCCTTATTACAAGGCCTAGTAGTAAGCGATACTATAAGGTAATTTGGACCCTAAGCGACGACAAGGCATCCTTGTTTGTTGACATTTTTTGTTCCAACGGATCAGGTTTGTATTGTGGTTATACCATAAGTTAACGAAAAGTAGTTTTCTTCCTAATTAGGGTCTCGAAAGTTTTCAGCAAAAAATTCTTGACTTTTCACTTTATGATAGTATCCATGCTTGTTCTACAAAAAGAGTAGACCCACCGTCCACTACACAAGCAAATACAATTTATCCCTACTTGTACTTTAGCTCATAAGAAGATAATTAAAGAATGGAGAAACTACGTCTCATGGTCTAGGTCCACCATAGATGATAAATAAAGTCGTCAATATTCTAACACGACCTGTTAAGTTGTTCGATACCAACTCGTGTCTAGCCCGAATATAATACGACCATTTGAACCGAAACTGAATAGTGTCCAACACGAACTCAACTCGTAACTTATTTATACCCAATAATATATAACCGAACTCGATTTGTATCCTACCCTGAAAACAACCTTGGTATTGATCCAACCTGTTTGCAAAACCGACATGTTATTAGTAACAATGATCAACAATGACCCGATTTTCAAAATGACATAATTCGAATATAACTTGTATCCGACTAAGTTTGACTCGTTTTCACCTAATCCACTAGTAATCCGATATTTCCGAACACGCTATTGATTTGAAATTAACCCGGCCAATTATTGATCGGCCCAGCCATTGATCAGTATTGATCCAACCCGTTATTGACCCGATTCGAAATTAACCCGACTTGGCATTGATCCGGCCCACAAATAACCCGGCTCAAAATCAACTAAACCCGATATAACTCATTTCAACCCGACATGTTACTAGCCCAATATTGGCTCGTTAGATTGGACGACCCATTTCAATCTGGCCCATTAACAAGTCGATCTGATACCGACCCAAAAGGCCAACACAACCAATTTCAACCTGAATTGATAAGAAGTGACCTGTGAATTCGTTTTGACATATCTAAATTGATAAATGTTAAGGATAAATATTCACTTGTGATCGCACATCTAAGAAGGAGGGAGAGGATGATTCACATATAAGTCTAATAGGCTACTCTGCCTATAACCAATTGGTTTTAGGATGGAACCTCATATGGGCTTATACGTGGTCAGACTCTCCTGTGGGGGCCTTGGTGTACAGGCCCAATGAAGATAATCATGTTTTCAGAGCCTATGATCCTGACCTATTATCAGTCCCATGTAGAGAGGGCCTAATTGTTTGAAGAATGCCGCTATAGCGGATTTGAAGACTGTTTGGAGTAGGTAGTCCAACAGTATTGTGATTGCCCCAAGTAGGGGTTATTTGACCTCATGTGTTGGAAGTCCATATTGAAGGCCCAACGAGAATATTTATACCCAATCTAGATTGCAAGTTGAAGATGGGCTCACAAGTGAGGGGGAGTGTTAAGAATAAATACCCACTTGTTATCCCACATCTAAGAAGGAGGGGGAGGCTGATTCACATATAAGTCTAATAAGCTACTACATCTATCACCAATTAATTTTAGGATGGAACCTCATATTATGTGGTCAGACTCTGCTTCGATATGGACTTTAGCTCCAATAAAGTTTGTCAAAAAGAAGAACAAACAAACAAATGGTACACCAACAATCTTCGTGGAAAATGATTTTTGTCTACTACATCTGTTACGTTTTTCAAAGTTTTGATTCCCATTTGTATCACGAAATTATGACATCCACTTTGTCCATTAGCCTCAAAACAGTGACTCTACCTAATGCTTTAACGACTCACGTCGATTGTGCAGCTAAATTACCTTAGTCATTACCAAAAATTTTGTACTACTACCACTTTTGTTAAGCTGCTAATCTAACAACGTAGCTCATTTATTCTGTTCTGTAACGCTCCTCCCTATTATTGCCAAATGGCATTTAATATCTGAGCAGCTTTTACGGTCAGTCACCTACCCACCCGTTTCAGAGTGGAATCTATTAATTATAATCTTCTAAACACATTTTAGTATATTTATATTTGCGCCAAATGCTCGGGATTGGAAATTTAATTTGTAAAACTGTTAATTATCGAATTAGTACGGAAATTAAGTGTTTTTTCCATTTTTTGTTTTTTCTTTTTTCGAGTCTACTCCCACTTTTCTAATATAATACAAATAAGAATAAGAAAACTCTTTTAATCAAGCTCAACTTGGTTCAGTGGTTAACTAGAGAGTCTTCCAATTTTAAAATTGGGTTTTAATCCCCACTAGAGGTGTAACACCCAGTAATTTCACTAGAAATTTCGTGTGTTAATTTATATGGTTTACATTGTTATTTATAACTCTAAATATAATTTCGTTTATAAATTATATTCTATTAAATAAATGGTCATATTTGAAACCGGAAAATATTTCGGTGTATAATGTATTATAATTATTAATTTTATAATATAGTTAGTTATAAATTTAAGTGTTGTGTGATTTAATTTTGAGCGTTAAATTATATATATTCGACGATAAATTGTATTTACTATTATATTTCCATAAAACTTATATTTACTCCTACATTTTTATCTTGGGATTAATTATATATGTATTTATATCGTATAATAGAATGTAGTATTGTTTGGCATATTTTCAATATCATGCTCGTGTCGGTTGTTTGAAAGGGCAATGTAGTGCTCGTGTATGCGTAGTATAAAATGTGTGTAAGTTTTAGTAGGTGTATATTTATACTATGTTAATATTAATAATTTTTATTTATAAAAGTTTTAGCGCATATTTTTGTTATGAGCGTTTATATAAATAATCGTGGATCTTGTTTACGCTACACCATACCTAGTATCATGGGGGTTCAAATTTTAGTCTTTGCATTAAGGGGATTTAAAACTCTTGGGTAGCTTACTCACCTTTGTAACGTTTATGATAATCAAAAGTCATACCCCTTCATTCACCCTCATAAACCACCTTCATAATGGCCATTAAACCCCATTAACCATCACCCCTTTTTACTTCCCCTTATGCTGAGTTAGAAACTCATAAAATCAACCCCTCCCCATCCCATTCACACGCCATTCACCAAGGAAAAAGGAAAGGAAAAGAAAGAGAGAAAGTCTCCCCATTTTTCCCCTGCACACCCTCACGAAAATGAAGATCGCCGGAGATCTAATCGTTTGATTGTCTTCAAATTTGGACAACATGTTCTTGACATCCAAACCTTCACTGTTACCGGAGGAATTTTTAATCCAAGCTTTAGATCACCGGAAATCTGGGTCGGAACGCCACTGACTGTCTTAGAGGACCCTAAAGTTGTTTAAGATGGAAATACTTTGCTCAATGGAGGAAAAGTCTTCAAGGGAGAAGAAGGTTTTGATGATCCGCACGTTTTCTATACTATTATATTATATTTTGCGGCACTCCTCTCGAAGATCGAGGTAACTAGCGTTATTCTAGCACGTTAGGGAATAGGTAGTGATTTTAGGATGTTTAGATGCGCGTTAGAGAAATTAGATCCATGTTAGGTGGAACTTGGATGATTGTGTGATTATGGTTTAGTGTAGTATCATGATTATGAAGGTTGTGTTGTGGTATTTCCATGAGTGAACGTGTGGTTACGTTCATGTTGTTAGTTCTTGTTAGTCGATTTGTCAAGTTTGATGTTTTGATGTTATGTTGATTAGAGTAACTTGATTAATTGATGGAGTTTGAGTTTTGGTTGTTGATGATGCTTAGTATCATGCTAGGGTGTTGTCTTGGATGAGTATGGGTGTGTGTTGTTGTTGGATTTTGTTGCTTGAGACTTGGAGGTATGCTTTGTGGACGAAGCAAGGCGTACGAGCATAGCCGCAGGCCACGAGCAGTGGCAGCTCGCGACCCGCGAGCAGGCTAGCGACTCGCGATGTCTTGGTCGCGTCCCGCGACCACCGTCGCACCCCGCGACCGTCTTCTGTTTCCAGCTTGCTCGATTTCGTCTTTTGGTCTATTTATGTTTACAGCATGTTCTTTTGTCGTTTAAGCTTTATTTTGGTTATTAGAGAGCATGGCTAAGGATGTTTTGTTGGTTTTTAAGTACTTTTGTAAAGAGTTGGGTTGGGTTATGTTTGGGTAGTTTGGGTACCGTCATTTTTTCTTTGAAGCATGTTGGGGTGTGATGAGTGGGTTGTCGACGTGGTTATGCTCGGGGGAAGAATTACATTGCCCTTAGCATATCTTCCCCAAGAGTTATGTACGGGAAATATTATGAGTTATCGTAATAGCTTTCGTACCCAAACTCAGATGACGATTGGTTGATTTTGTGTATAGCATGAGTATGTATTTGAGTGTGTCTTCCTTTGGTGTGTTATGTGATTGTAAGTCTTGGTTGTGGATGCTTTGATGTTGTGTTCGATAACCTTGGGCGGCATGGTCCAAAGGTTCACTCACGAGCGGCATGGTTCGTTGAGTATGCCATTCGGTAAGGGCGACATGGTCCTCGAATGTGCATTGCTATTTGGTAAGGGCGACATGGTCCTCGAATAAGCATAGGTATTCTCATGGGTGGCATGGTCTATTGAGTCTACCGGCAGGCGGCATGGTCTGTTTTTGGTTATTGAACCTTGGGCGGCATGGTCCATAGGTACGGACGTTATTCGGTACGGACGGCATGATCCTCGAATGCGTCGTTGCATTCCGGAAAGGGCGGGATGGTCCTCGGATATGCAAGGGTGGGCCCTTGGGCGGCATGGTCCATTGGGTCTATCTGGAAGACGGCATGGTCTGTTTGGTTGAATTGGATGTATGTGTTTTTGGTTGTGATTTGTGCTTTGTGATTGGGTGATTTTTCTTTTATTTTATTTCCGTTGTAGTAGCATGTTTAGAGTTGGTTTTGAGCATGTTTGTCCTGTTGTTTGTGTTGTCTTAACGTTGTTTCTAGCTTCTTTAAGCTTATAACTTGTTTCCTATATTGGGCTGGGAGAACTGCTAGTTACTCCCCACTGATTGTGGAAGTTGTTGATATATTTGCAGATGGCGATGCAGTTTAGAGTTGTTACGGTTTGGACTGGGATTGTGCGACTTAACCATGTGAGCTTGGATGTAGTCTTGGTAGTTGTGGACGAGCATTATAGCTCGGGGATTAGGTCTAGCTTCATAGTTGGTCTTAAGTAGTGGTTTTACTTCTTTTAGACAGTTGTTGACTCTTTGGATTTCGGCCATGTTTTGAGCCACAATCTTAGTTTTGGATTCGTTACTAGACTTGTTCTTTGGATCTTTTAGATAAGGTTGAGGGTATGGGACCTCAATCCTTTTTATATAATATTTCAGGTTTTGTCGTCTTTTACTGCTTTTGTTATAGCTTAGTATTGGTTTATCTCCGCTTTTTAGTAGTGGCATACCCGTCTTAATGGTATTTCCGCTGCCATCAGCCTCTCTTTTAGTTTTTCCTCACTTGGTTTTGGACGGGATGTTACAAGAGGTATTTTGAGTGTAGGGGCTCCCCTGCTCCTTCCTCCCACTCTCAAGTGCCTAGTCTACTAATTAGGGTCGGGTGAACCCGTACGGGATTTTAGTCTGATAGGGCAAATTTCTCTTACCATTCAAAAAAAAGGTCAACTCTTATTCAAACAATTTTGATACCATCAAATTCAAAGAACAAGTCATACTTCCTCCGTTTTTTTATACTTGCATCATTTTCCATTTTTGGAAGTGCAAATTACTTGCATCATTTTCTTTAAAGGCAATAATTTATCTCTACCTCTCTCCAGTCACATGGGTCCCCTTTTTTCCCTTTCTCTTTCTTCTCCTTAATTCTTGTGCACAAGCTCAGTAATGCAAGTGGAAGAAAAAAAGCGAGAGTAATATCATACCAAAAAGTTATTTAGTGTAATAATAATGATTTGTATTTTGCAACTAAGAAGTCGTGGGATTTGTTTAACCCCTTAGATATGTAGATGGGGTTGGGGATCAAACCTTTAACCCCTTTCTTTTGTTTCAAAGGGAGATAGTTTGCATTAATCAACAATTCACGCATTGAACGGTCTTAGTCTATTAGATCACTTTATCTTATCGATCATACAAATAAATAATAAATAATTAACTGGGTTTTTTTGGAAGGTAATGTGGTGGACCCCTGATTTCAACTAGCACAGTTTCTTGATCTGGTGTTTGCGGGGGCCGATATTTGAGAGTAGGGGGAATGGTAAAGGAATCCCTACCCCCAAATGCCCCTAGTGGGATTTGATCCCATGACCTTGAAGTCATGAGATCAAACTCTTAACCACTAGGCCAAGTCAAGCTTGGTAAATAATTAACTGGATTACAAAATATGTTTCTAGTATGATCTCTTGCAAGCATGTTCGCGATATCTGTATAATCAATACTAGTTAGAGAAACCAATTCATCATACAAATACACTACTAGAAATTCGGAAACAAAAATTACAAATTTGACACATTAGTCAATACCTGATTTCATGTTCAATTTCAAAAAGAGTAATAATTAAAACATTTGGGACAATTTGAAAAAAAAAAAGATAAATATTCTACAGAGTAGGCCCTGCTTTCGTCAACTTTAATTTTGCTGAACTAAAGTTATTTTTACTGAACTGAACTTAGTTTTACTAAACTGAACTTATTGGTACTGAACTGAACTAACTAGTACTGAACTAAACTTATTTTTACTGAATTGAACTTATTTTGCTGAACTGAACTTATTTATACTGAACTGAACTTAGTTTTACTAATTCATGATGTTTTTTCTTATTCGCACTACTGACTTTTACTGAACTGAACCTTTTTACGGAAATAAACTTATTAGTACTAAACTAAACTTATTAGTATTGAACTGGACTTATTAGTACTGAAGTGAATTTATTTTTACTGAAACTTATTAAAATAATTCTTGTATAGACAGTCTATCAATATATTTATGGGGATAGACCATGATAAAATTAAAATATTTTAACTTTAATATTTAGGTTTTATGTTCAAATTGTATTGTGTTAGTTCTTAACTCCAAAGCCTAAGGTGTTAAAAAATTTCAATCTTGAACTTAATACTTGAAACCTTTTAATACAAGTGTTGCATATACTAGGATAATATTACGTAAGGTAATAATAAATAATAGTAATGTAAAAAACAATTGGATAAAAGGAAAAAGAAAGAAAAAGAAAAAACAAGGAAACAAAAGGAATAAGAATAAGAAAAGAAAACACAATTAACAACAACAAGCCTTATTCACAAAATGCTTTGGGGTTGGCTAATATGAATCGTCAACTGGAACAGTTGAAAAACATATAGCATCGACAAGTGTGACAAAAAAATTTAAAAATAGAGTAAACTCAATGACGAACAAACATATTGAAAATAAACAAATAAAGAAGGTAATTACAATCTTTTCTCCACATAAACCCTTCCCCTCTACTCAATCCTCTCCAACGTCATGCACTCATCGATTCCAAGTAAACACAAATCACTTTCAATTAACTTCATCCCATTCATATTAGGACTTTCCTAACCTCTTACAATTTTATTACTCCTCCCATCTTCAAGTTTTCTCACTGGCGCATCACATGGTCACCGTGTCACATGACCGAACCATCTTAACCGATTTTCCTCTATAATTTCTTCAATAAATGCAACTCCAACTTTTTCACCGATTACCGAATTTCTTAATTGGTCCTTAGCTTCCTTGTGTGGCCACACATCCACCATACGCATCTACGCCATATTCATCTTATGAACGTGGCATTGTTTCACCGCACAACACTCGGTGCCATATAACTAAGCATGCCTTATTGTCTGTGCGGTAGAACCTTTATTTCAATCTATGGATAATGCGAGAATCACAATGGAACTCGTTGGCCCTTTTTTACTTTATAAACAATCTGTGTTAATTCTATTATTCACATCCCTATTGAGTTCTCCATGTATTTGAAGAATGGATCCAAGGTAGCGGAAGACGCCCGATCCTTGAACCACATAATGCTCCATTTCTTCCCCATGTACACAAAAACCCCCATGAATGCTTTCAAATCAAACTAGACTAGTGCCCACATGTCCACTGAAACCCCCACCAACGATTAAATATTTTACTGATAGGACTCGTTGCAAAACCCCCTCTCATTTCTGCATAAATTGTTGTTTAATAGCGTATCCATGGTTATTAAATCACGATTCAATTCTTAAAATTCGGGATGTTCACAAAAATCAGATCTGCGATCCGAAATATAGTGGTTCGGATCATTCGGATCACCCTTTTGGCCTTTTCGGATATCCAAAATATGTTAAAAAATTGGATATTTTCCGGATAAATATCCGATTCGAGATCCGTAATTTTTTCCATTAAGTAGAATTGATTTTAAACTTTTTTTCCCAAAAAAAAGGGTCGGATAATCTGGGTATCTGATCCGAAATTTAGGATCGGATCGGATAATCCGAAATGAACACCCCTACTTAAAATCTTATGATTTTACGATCTTAATTTGCAAAACGATTTAAATCGTAACTAGGATCTTCATCTGTTAAAATCTTTGTTAGAATCTTAAAAAATCATTAGACTAAAATCGTCATTAAAATCTTACGATTTTAACGATTTTATACGATTTTATCAAAATTTTGAGATTCCATCAATATAATAGGCCAAGCCTATTGTTATAATAGTTCTCTCTTTCTAGATGAGTAACATTAACATATTCAAAAAACATTTTACTAAACATACTCAATTCAGTTTCATAATTCACTCAAACTCATTTTTTCATCAACAATAATACGAGGAGTAGTTCTTTAATACACGATTAGTGGCCTTGCACTTCTAATCTTAACCATGTTTAAATTTTAATAATTAATCGTATAATAAAAGGACCTAATAACTAAATAATATTTTTTGAAGTCATTTAATGATAAAAAAAAACGGCTAAATAAGTTACACAATGCATCATAAAACTCTATTTTTGCAAACTTACGATTTTACAATTCGATTCCACGATCCGATTTTAACATGCCTTTTCGATTTAAGTTAGAATCTCGATTTTAACAACCTTGAGTGTATCCAATCCTACTTATGACATGTGGTGCATAAACGCTTACAATAGTTTCCGCCTCAACCCATATCACTAACCTAAAACTCATAATGCGATCACTCTTCCTCGAAACTTCCACTACATCATCAATATATTCCTTATCAATGATGATGTCACTGTGTTCCAACTCTTACCCTTATTAGAATACCAAAACATACAAGCACATGGGGCTAACTCTCTTGCTTTTCCACCAACCAACTTAGTCTCTTGAATGCACATTATCTGAATCTTTCGCCTCCTCAAAAACTCCACCACTCCCGCCTATCTTCCCATTTAAGAGCCATATGTTCCATGTTCCAAAACACATCTTATAATCCCTTACTACTACCCTGTGTTGGAGTTTTGTGAAGAGTAATAGAAAAACTCTTTAGTTTCTTAAAAAGAATATGAAGAGTTGGGGATCCCATATAGGAAGAATAAGAGGTGAGTGGTGAGTTTATTAATAGTTATGTTCCTGTATCTATTGAGTTGGTGACTTGGTAGGCTTTTGTGGTTGGGCTCTTGATTGGGCAAGTTCCACACACGCGCGCGCGCCGCCGCCCGCCGGACCGGGTCGGGGCGTAGGCTTTGGGCTTTGGGAATAACTTAACTTAACTAAATTTTTATTAGAAAAATCTGTCAACTTTTAATCCTTGATCCACTCCTAAATTGACTGCTTCCACTAGCCGTTAGTGGACTGTTTCCACTACTCCATTAATTGCCGTTTTTAGCACGGTTTTAGGAGGTCAGTTTCTCTTCTTCAGTCCCTATAAATACCCCCTTCCTGGCACAGTTACTGGGCAATATTAAGAGCGTTCTCAAACTGTCTCTCTGTGCTTCACCGGCGAGTCAGTGTTGTGTTAACCCTGGAGGTTGGTTTGCCACGAGTCCGTGTGTTCGTAGCGGGGCAATTTCAACTTTAGGGCAGTGATCATATCACGGCACAGCAATTTTACAAATAAATTATCATTTTACCAGTCATATTTCCTATAATCTAAAGTTGAAATCTATCCGTTTTTATACTGTTATTATGGCTGGTATTCCTATTGCGGTTCCTCTTAATTCTGTCAACCCCTTTGTTCCTGATATGTCGAAATTAGACCCTTTGGATGGGAAAAATTATATTATGTGGTCTGATAAAATGGAATTCTTTTTAGGCCAAATTGGGGTAGATTACTGCTTAACTAATGATGCTGCTCCTGAAAACGCAGTTAGGGATTTTGAGAAAGATAATAAGACGTGTAGAGGAATGTTATTGCATTATATGGCTGCTCCTTTATATATGATTTATAGTAAGGCGAAAAAGGCAAAGGATATTTGGGATGCACTTAAGGTTAAGTATGGACTGGATGATTTTGGGACTAAGAAATATGCCTGTAGTCGTTGGTTAAAATTTACTATGACTGATGACAAACCTGTTTTAGACCAAGTCCATGACTATGAACATTTGTGTGCTGAACTTGCTGCTGAAAGTATGGTTATTCCTGATTTATTTCAAGCTAATTGCCTTTTAGAGAAACTGACACCCTCTTGGGAGACCTATATTCACTCTATGAAACATAAGCAAAAAGACTTTACCCTTCAGGAATTAGTTTCCCACATTAAGATTGAGGAACAAAACCGAATTCAGACTAAAGGAAAGACCGACCATTCTTCCACTTTAGCCAACCTTATTGAGTCTAAAAATTCTGGAAAAGGGAAAAAGGGTAAAGGTCAGAACCATGTTCACGGAACTAGGCAGAATGGTAATGGGTTTAAGGGTAAGAAGCAATTTTAGGGAACTGCTATGTTTGTGGTAAATTTGGACATGCTTCTAGGGATTGTAGAAACAAACAAGCTTCTTCAAATGCTGCTGTCACCAAACCAAAAGACAATAAAGCACAAGTCAACCTTGCTGAAGATGACATTATTGCTGCTGTGGTGTCCGAGGTGAACCTGATTAGCAACGTTTTTGAATGGGTCGTAGACACTGGAGCTACCCACCACATCTGCTCAAGCAAGGAAATGTTCCAGACTTATGATAAAGTTTCAGAAGGAGAATGTGTCTTCATGGGCAACTCAAGCACTGTGAGTGTCTTAGGCAAAGGAAAGGTTTTTCTGAAGTTAACCTCTGGAAAAACCATTGTTTTGCAAAATGTCTTGCATGTTCCTGATATCCGCAGAAACCTCATATCTGGTGCACTTTTAAACAAGGCTGGAATTAAATTAACTTTTGAATCTGACAGACTTGTATTAACCAGATATGGTGATTTTGTGGGTAAGGATTTTGTAATGCTGGACTCTTTGTTTTGGATGTAATTTCTGATAATAAAATTTCTACTGCTTCCGTTTATATTGCTGAGTCTGTTTCTTTATGGCATTCTAGACTAGGTCATGTGAATGTTGCATCCATTAAAAGGTTAAAACGACTTAGTCTTATTTCAGACTTTAGCAATACCTCTTTTGATAAATGTGAAGTATGTGTAGAGGCCAAACACCCTAAGAAAGCATTCAACAAGAGCGTTTCTCGTTCCTCTACCTTATTAGAACTAGTCCATAGTGACTTAGGTGACTTTAAGAACTCTATGAGTAGGGGAGGGAAGAGATATTATATTACATTTGTTGATGACTTCTCACGTTATACTGAGGTTTACTTGTTAAGTACGAAAGATGAGGCTGAAGAGAAATTCTTACTTATAAAACCGAAGTAGAAAACCAGTTAGACCTTAAGATAAAGAGAGTGAGATCCGATAGGGGTGGAGAATATGATGGACTTTCACTTAAGAAATTTTGTGAATCTAATGGGATCATACATGAGGTTACAGCTCCCTATACACTTGAACAAAATGGAATAGCTGAGCGGAAAAACAGAACTCTTAAGGATATGATGAATGTTATGCTTATAAGTTTAGGGATGCCTACTAACTTGTGAGGGGAGGCAATTCTTTCTGCTTGCTATGTGCTTAACCGAGTTCCCCATAAGAAGTTAGATAAGACTCCCTATGAATTGTGGAAAGGTTTTAAACCTAATTTGGGTTACCTCAAAGTGTGGGGGTGCTTGGGAAAAATAGGACTTCCTGACTTTCAAAGAAGTAAGATTGGACCTAAGACTGTTGATGAAATCTTTATTGGGTATGCTTCTCACAGTGCTGCATATAGACTTATTCTTAAGGATGCTTCTGGCTTTGGTCCTATTAGAGAGTCAAGGGATGTATAATTCTTTGAACATATTTTTCCTATGAAAGTTAGTGTGCTATCATGCTTGCCTGCTGCATCTTCCTCTACTTTGCATCATAACATTGCATCATCTAGTGAGACTATAGAACCTAGAAAGAGTAAAAGAACTAGAACTGAGACTAGTTATGGACCTGACTTCATTACTTCCTTCCGAGCTGAAAAAGGATTTCTAGATGAGCAAAGAGTAAGTGCTTTTATATTGGAAGAGAACCCTAGAACTTTTGCGGAGGCCATGAGATCTGTTGACTCTAGTTTATGGATGGAGGCTATTAACAGTGAAATAGAGTCTATTATGAGTAACAACACATGGATTTTGCCTAGGGTTTTAAGGCTTTGAGTAGTAAGTGGTTTTTTACTAAGAAGTGCAAGCCTGATGGGACTTTAGACAAATATAAAGCTAGACTTGTAGTTGGAGGACATCACCAAAAGAAAGGTCTAGACTTTTTTGATACTTATTCACCAGTGACCAAGGTAGCCACTATTAGAGCATTAATTGCACTTGCATCCATTCATGATCTTGTTGTGCATCAAATGGATGTAAAACTGCGTTTTTGAATGGTGAGCTAAATTAAGAGATCTATATGAAGCAACCTGAAGGATGTGTTGTTCCTGGTTAAGAGGGCAAGGTATGCAAGCTTATTAGATCTTTGTATGGTTTAAAACAAGCACCAAAACAATGGTATGATAAATTTCATCAAACCATTACTTCAAATGGTTTTTTAGTAAATGATTCTGATGCTTGTGTTTATTCCAAAACAGATGGTATTGGTTGTGTTTTCATATGTCTATATGTGGATGATATGTTGATTTTTGGTACCAATATAGACATAGTGAATGCAACTAAAAGTTTCCTAAATTCGTGTTTTGAAATGAAGGATTTAGGAGAGGCTGATGTTATTCTTGGGACAAAGATTACTAGAACGTCATATGGAATATCTTTAAATCAATCTCATTATATTGAGAAAATTTTAAAGAAGTTTGATCAATATGATTGTGTTCCTATGAAAACTCCATATGATTCTAGTATTCATTTGAAAAAGAATAAAGGAGATAGTATATCACAAGAGCAATATGCTAAAATCATTGGTAGTGTAATGTTCTTGACGAACTATACTAGACCTGATATAGCTTATGCTGTTAGTAGATTGAGTAGGTATACTCACAATCCTAATCAGGATCATTGGGGTGCTTTGATTAGATTGTTGAAGTATTTAAAAGGCACTAGCAATTGGGGTTTGCATTATCAAAGAACACCTTGTGTTCTAGAAGGATATTGTGATGCTAATTGGGTGTCTGATACTGATGAGATTCAATCTACTAGTGGCTTTGTTTTTACTCTTGCTGGTGGAGCTATATCATGGAAATCATCAAAGCAAACTTGTATTGCCAAATCTACTATGGAATTTGAGTTTATTGCTTTAGAATTGGCAGGTCAGGAAGCTGAATGGTTAAGGAGTTTGCTAGCTGATATTCCATTGTGGGGGAAGCCAGCTCCATCAGTTTCAATGCGGTGTGACTCACAAGCTGCAATTGGGGTCGCGAATAATCAAGCCTATAATGGAAAGAGGAGGCATATTCGCTTGAGGCATGCTATAGGTAGAAATCTAATTTGAAACAATGTAATTTCACTCGAGTTTGTAAAGTTAGAGAGGAATATTGCAGATCCTCTCACCAAAGGCCTTTGTAGAAAAATGGTGCTAGAGTCGGCACAAGGAATGGGTTTCAAGCCTATTGTGGAGTGAATTATGATGGATACCCTTCTTAGAAAGTTTCTAAGTTCATGGGTCAAACTAAGTCTTAAAAGAACTCAAGTAGTAGATACTACTACCATTCCTATATTAATAAAAGTGATGTAGTAATTTTTATACTTTAAAATGTGTAAGGATGAGTAAAATGCTCTTAATAAGTTCATAGCCTTGATAAGGTGGTTTGAAACAGTACAAACTTGATGAACTTACCTATGTGAATGTGAGGGTTATGCCCAATCCCCTATGAGACCCTTAAGGCTTAGGATCTCTAGAGCATTCATGAAAATCCAGGCATTGTGGGGAACTTATATATATATCGCGAGAACGTTTCTTATTTTGAAAAAGGTTTAGTGCGCAAGTATTGATTATGAACTCCGTAGAAGGTTCAAAGAGAAATCTACCTAATTCGACAATATGACATACTTGTATGCACTGGGTACAATTCAAGTCTCTAAGACATTGATGCTTACAAAACTGAGTATCTATTGCCCAAATCTTCTATTTCAGCCCTGTTTCTTTCTGTCTCTTCTTTTGAATCATGTGGGAGATTGTTGGAGTTTTGTGAAGAGTAATAGAAAAACTCTTTAGTTGCTTCAAAAGAATATGAAGAGTTGGGGATCCCATATAGGAAGAATAAGAGGTGAGTGGTGAGTTTATTAATAGTTATGTTCCTAGTATCTATTGAGTTGGTGACTTGGTAGGCTTTTGTGGTTGGGCTCTTGATTGGGCTAGTTCCACACACGCGCGCGCGCACTGCCGCCGCCCTCCCGGACCGGACCGGGTCGGGGCGTGGGCCGTGGGCTTTGGGCTTTGGGAAATAACTTAACTTAACTAAATTTTTATTAGAAAATTTTGTCAACTTTTAATGACAGTTATGGAATCAGTTAATGCCTTGACCCACTCCTAAGGTGACTGCTTCCACAAGCCGTTAGTGGACTGTTTCCACTACTCCATTAAATATCGTTTTTAACACGGTTTTAGGAGGTCAGTTTCTCTTCTTCAGTCCCTATAAATACCCCCTTCCTGGCACTGTTTTTTACACAAAAAACTCTCCTACTTCTCTCCATTAATCTCTTAATTACTGGGCAATATTAAGAGCGTTCTCAAACTGTCTCTTTGTACTTCACCGGCGAGTCAGTGTTGTGTTAACCCTGTAGGTTGGTTTGCCACGAGTCCGTGTGTTCGTAGCGGGGCAATTTCAACTTTAGGGCAGTGATCATATCACGGCACAGCAATTTTACAAATAAGTTATCATTTTACCAGTCATATTTCCTACACCCTGGACTAGCTTCTTTATCCACACTCGTCCCTGATGCTAGAACTCTAGCATATTTGACACCACCCTCGGCCGTCGGGATGGCACGCCACTTTCGAACGATGAATTAGCAATTATTGCATACTTACCACTACACTCGACCCTATAAAGTGTAGCGCATTGCTCTGAAGGGGGTGCCCCAACGATTTTCATTCGTTGATTCATGTTATGATATGTCACGATTTTCATTTGTTAAATCAAATTTTTGAAAAATAATGTGAAAAAATGTGAAAAGATGCTAATAGAATATTTTATGAGAAGTTCATTTTTTAAAAAAAAATACAGAATTTTAAAGAAAATAAAATGGAAAGAATTTACAAGTATTGCAAAGATCTTTCTAGATATACACTTTGAACAAACTTTATCCATTAAAATATGCATGCGAAAACCACTCACGTGCCTGATATGTATAATATCTAATGTTTTGCTTTTGCTATGTTCGGAATCTATGCCAATATAAAAAAAGAAGAATAAAAAAAGCAATGTGGCACTCATAAAAGCATTTGGGCTACGTGTAAATCACAGGTTAATTTAGCCGACTTGTCAAGCTCACAGAGGTTTGACTACTTGAAATTATTTCGGGAAAAAAAGATATTGTAATATCATGTTTTGTGGAAAGATATTAAAAAATTACTATTTTGTGGCTAATTGAGGATACTGAAAATCAGAAAGATTTATGTAAAGTTTTATTTTTCTCAATATATTAGGTAATATTAGAAATCATATGTCATGTACTTTTCAAATTGTAATATGAATTATTAATAACAAAAATACTGAGAAAGATCAGGGAATCATTCATTTGTGCACAGAAGATTTCAATTTTCATAATGGAAAATATTTGGTTACTAGATATTTTGTAACAAAGTGCAAAATATAACCTGATTTCATGGTTACAAAATTGTTGCAAAGGATTTTAAAAATTTTACAATCAAAGTTTATGGTTCGAAACAAGCATGGGTATTTTGTTAAATGTAATCACAATTTTAAAAAGTATGAGTATCATAATATTTTACCCTAGAAAAAAATTTATTTGAATTTTTTAATAAATAATCAATTTTGGCGTTATTTATTCTTTCCTAAAATAATGACTAATCACTATAATTAAAACCATAAGATTTCATTCAATAAAGATAAGAATATATAGATCTTAAAATTTTAAGTGAAACAAATAATGTGATTTTTCATTATTAAAAAAGTGTGAACATCAGATTACTCAAAATTTCAGTTGTTGATTTTAAAATGATGATCATCAATCCATCAATGCCAATATTTTTCTTCAAATTAATGATGTTGTTTTCATATTATAGTAATACAACAAACAGTATGTTTGACATTTTTACACATTAATTCATGATTTTGGACTCAAGATTGGTACATCATATTTTAATGAAAAATAAATGTAATCTAGAGAGAAATAAAATAGCTTATAATAGAAGATATAATTTTTCAAATGATTTGCGGTTTTCAACTTGAAATGCCAAGAAAAAAATTAGAATTGAATATATAGATTCAATCATACTTTATTAGGTAAAATTATCAATCGGAAATCGTGTGACAAAAAGAAAAAAGGTTTTAAATACATTTAGACTATTGTATGATGAAGTATTTGGGGAAAATACGAAGTGAACACGTCTCATATAACACTAGCGGGTTGAACACTACACATGTTAGAGGTATCATTTTGATATTAATTACTCATGAATACGAGCGTTAATCTTATGAGTTCCTCCAAAGTGGACTTACCTAGAATCATAACAAAAAGTTCTCTTATAATTACTCTATTTCATATTGTGTATGTATTCCTTTTTGGTCCATTTCTAAAAGGTCTTCCTACTTTGAATATTTTCCATATTTCGTAGTTATATTTTCCATTTTAACCTCGAAGAATAAATACTTACTACACAAGTTTTTTTTTAACATGGGTCCACATTAAGCTTTTACTATCAAACCAACCGATTCATCACAAAAGGTCACTTTCTCAATTTTTTATTTTGAAAAAAGTAGAATACAAATATTATAATATACACAATGCAAATCTACCCTTTCTAATTTACCTTGGTATTCCCCCTTAAACCCTTTAAAAAACTTTTTATCACTCTTGTCGATGTCATCTCCTTTGGCAACGGTTTCAGTTGACGATTCATGTTAGCCGACCCCAAATCACTTTGGGAATAAGGCTTAGTTGTTGTTGTATTGTATTCCCCTTACTAATAAATGAAAACCAAAAAAAATCGAGCAAGGACTTTGCTTATGTTTATGTTTTTATCTAAATTTCATTGGAAAAATTGGATCAAACAGCACAAACAAAAAGTTTATTGCACAAACAGCAGCAACAAAAAAAGGTGCACAAAACAACACGAACTTTTTCAAATCGGTGCAGAAAACGACATAAGTGGGTTTTTCGCCGGAGATTTCCGGTGAATCTTTATTATTGTAGCTTTTTTTCATTTTGCTATATTTTTCCCTCTACTTTGATTTCTTCGTTGAACATTTGCCACTCATCTTCCAATTCTAGGGTTTGATAGACAAAATCAATTTTGGGGAAATTTTAGGGTTTCAAAGAGGAAATAATGTGAGTTTTACATCCAGTATTTTATTTAAAGTGGAGGGAAAAAGATACCAAAAAGAAAAAAAAAGCTAAAATAATAAAGATTCACTAGAAATAGGGAATCTCAGGTGAAAAAAACCACTTATGTCATTTTCTGCACCAATTTGAAAAAGTTCATATTGTTTTGTGAACCTTTTTTAGTTGGTGTTGTTTTGTGCAACAAACACGTAGTTTGTGCTGTTCGATCCAATTTTACCAATTTCATTAAGGGTTGATTGTTTAGAATAATCCAATTACATACTATCTCCGTTTCTTTTTAAGTGATACATTTTGACTTATGACACTATTCATTCACTATGATTTGATCGGCTTTTATGATCTAGGAATAAGGAAAAATATAGTCATGTCGGATCTCGTTTGATTCGACTCGATGTATATATTTTTTATATTTAATTGTCATAATTAATATAAATGCATAATTAAAGCTAAAAATAATATAAAACGTGCATCGACAAGCGCGCTAAAGTGAAATGTAGCACTTACAAAAAACAGAGGAAGTATATTATTGGATAATCGTCTTTAAATAAAACTTTTTACAACTTTTATGCAACTGCATTGGTAAAACAAGAAATAATAGACATGTAAGCAGGTTTTATAACTTTTATGCAACTGCATTGGTAAAACAAGAAATAATAGAATAGAACAATAGGTTTGAATTTCACGGGTTGATAGTACAAAAATGGCACTAATATAAGAAAACTCCTACACTCTAGACATTCCTTTAATTTAAGATAAAATTTCTCAAATAATTATAATTTGTTTTAGTCTTGGTCAAGCTTCAATTGGTTGAAGTGTTATTAAAAAAATCAATAACTAATGAATGAATCTTTTAGATAGAACTTTTGGTATCCCGTGCTTTTTTGCACGGGCCAGGTATAAATCTAGTATAGTTAAAAACAAAGACTTTTATACATAATCTTTACACAACTTTTTTTCCGAAAATATAGCATTGATGTGTATAATTGTAGCAGAAGCAAGAATATTTCTGAAGACTTAACTTCTTTTTTCTTTTGACATATGCTTTAGAATTGGACAAATTGTTAACTAGTACCTTTTAAATATGTGAATTTGTGAACTAGTACCTTTTAAGTTTATTTTTGTGAAATAGTACCTTAAGTTGTACAAAACTCTTAAAAATAGTACCTTAAGTTGTACAAAACTCTTAAAAATAGTACCTTAGTCCAAAACTCCGGCTATTTTAGTCAATATTTAAACTGTTGACCATTGTTTTTCCTCGTTTTTTGAGAGTGAAAGTTCACCTCTGATCCCTTCTATATGAGTGCAATACACGCTCCAAGAAACGAAGGAAAACAATGGTCAATAGCCGGAATATTGACTAAAGTGGCCGAAATTTTGGACTAAGGTACGGTTTTAAGAGTTTTGTATAACTTAAGGTATTATCTCACAAAAAGAAACTTAAAAGATACTAGTTCACAAATTCACCTATTTAAAAGGTACTAGTTAATAATTTTTCCTTTAGAATTAGCCAGATCTTTTAAGAATTGGTACCAATCATATATTTATGGTAACAAATATTTTCTAAAATGTTTAAAAAGGAATAAAATTTTAAAAAAACTATTTAAGTGGAAAAATGTGAATGAGAAAATGATCTTTGTCATTGTACAAACAATTGTGTTAGATGGTTCATTCATACACATATGGATAGACTATGTGTTTTTTAGTAGATTAAAACTATAAGGTTTTAATTTTGAATCTCAAGATTTTAAAATTTTAACCTCGAACAATTTTTAAGTTAACCTTACTCATCGAGATTTTAAGTTAAACCTTATTGATTCACAATAAAGTATTATTATTTTTTAAAGATAAAATCTTTTGGTACCACAAGACATACTCTTTAATTTAGGTTGTTGTTTTATTCTAATGCAATAGATATATATGGATTACGTCATTCATTCATTAATGTTCTTCCTATTTAGGACATTTTCTATTTTGCCAAAAACTTATGAACTGAACCGAAAAAATTTACTCCATTGAAGTTAATTGAACCGAATTAAAAAGTACAAAGTCAACTAATTATTACACTTTTCTCCTACTTTTTCTTTCCTTCTCTCTACCTTTTTCACTTTTTCCTTACTTTTATTAACTTTCTCTTTTATTTTTGCACTTTTTCCTTGGTCCAAGCGCAAAAGTAAACATACATATGAAAAAAAACGGAGGTAATACTTACTAGCATTTTGATATGCTACATAATTGGAGTAGTTGTAATGACAATAAACTCATATTTTACCTCATACATAAGAAATTTATACAACTAATTTTCAACATTATCTGTATTAGTTATGTTCGACTCATTTTTTTACGGGATTATGATTCAATTTTAAAGGTCTTAATTTTTTTATTATCTTAAAGTGTTCTCAACTTTAGAAGTATTTTCCTAAATGATCATTTACCTATATTAATTTGTGAAAATCAGTTACTACACATCAAACTCTTGTTATTGGCTTAATAAAATTTAACAAAGGCTTGCAGGAAAGTGTCATACGTTATTCATCATAAATAAATGGTTTTTAGCGGGCTAATTAATACAAAAGACTAAATTGGGAAAAGAATCACGATGTTGGAAATTTTATGAGATAATTAAAAGTTGAAACCTTTCAAAATAAATCAACTATACTTGGAAGGGTTTGTTCACTTTGGTTGAAAATAGCTGAACTAAACTAAACTGAAATGAATCAAATAGAACAAAACTGAACAGAACGGAATAGAAAATGTGAGAGTAATAGTATTGTCAAGAGCTGAACAAAAATAAATTGAAATGTAATAACTAAACAGTTTTGAAGTAAACTGAATTATACCTTTATAATATTAATTGTCCCTATTTGTTATCCTTCTCAAACTTTATTTTCCACTCAAAATATTTGATGACGTAAAAAATAAATCAATTCAAAAGGTCAAATGATATGTCAAGCTTAAATAAATTAGGCACAACAAGAAAAAAGAAATACTACCTCCGTTTTTGGTTAAGAGCACTCACATTTATGATTAAGGGTCCGTTATTTTCATTTGATTTCCTTTGAAATTTTCTGATCTGATCTGATATGAACTTTTCTGATCTGGTATGAATTTAATCTGATTTGATCTAATATAAATTTTTCTAATCTGATTTGAATTTTTCTGATCTAATCTGAACTTATTATAGTTGTATTTTGTTCTTATTATTTTCTGATCAGATTTGAACTTTTCTGATCTGATCTGATTTTTTATGATCTGGCCTGATCTGATCTAAACTTTCTTGATTTGATCTGATCATTTATGAAAAAAGCACAAAAGGACTCAAATAAGTTAAAAAGAACATAACCTAAATTGATCGTGAAAAATGGTTGATGACAAAAAAAAAATACATGCATCCCACTCTGTATTCTTTTATGTTATTGCATGACCAATTCTTCATAAAGGATGAATTAATAAATCCCATGAATTAAAGTTGGTCATACAGGTGGGCTCCACTACGTCACATGACAAATCAACCGTCATGCGGCTTTTGCTGATGACATTACCTACTTTATTTTTGTAATTTGTAATCAATTATCCAGAAATTGGGAGAAGTAAAAAAAAGAAAAATTACCAATATAACATTTATTTTGGTGTACTTTCACACACTATCAAATTTTTAATTCTCTCTTTATATCTATAAAAATTGGTATTTGGGTGCATTTATAAAATACTTAATATTTTCCATCCTATAAGTTGAGGTAAGTATTTATTTATTTATATATAATTTATTTCTCATATTTTCTTATAGTTATTAATTGTATGGAAGATAAGAGAAAGAAAGATTGTGGGAGTATGTTATGAAGGAAACGAGGGAAGAGTGTACAATTTTTTTTATGTCACGAGTGGAAAGCATAATTTGTAACATTATCCATAAAATATAACATAATGAGAGAGAAAATATAAGACAGAGGGATAACAAATAATTTATCTCATGGGTGACAGCGCTCTAATATGAATGTTTTGACTTTTGTTATTTTGACATTTTAGTCTTTAACCATCTTGTGTTATTTATACATGAGAAAAAAAATATAATCATGTGTGATCTTGTTTGATTCATTTTAATGTGTGGTTTAATAACGTCAACTTTTTAGTTTTTACTCATATACTCCCTCCGTTTTTTTAATATGTACATTTTTCCATTTTGTTGTGTTTTTTTAAATGGTACCCTTCTACCTTTTCCCATAAATGGAAGGTTGGTCCAACTAATTATTATACTTCTCTCCTACTTTTTCTTTCATTCTCTCTACCTTTTTCATTTTTACTGACTTTTACTATCCTTCTCTCTTACTTTTTCACTTTTTTCTTGGTCCGCGCGCAAAAGCAAATGTATATATTAAAAAAACAGAGGGAGTACAATTAAAGATTTTCATAGTTAAAAATATACATTGATAAGCGTGAAAAGTATAAATGTTTTTATCATATAAAAGAGAGGGAGTACAATTAAAGATTTTCATAGTTAAAAATATACATTGATAAGCGTGAAAAGTATAAATGTTTTTATCATATAAAAGAGAGGGAGTACAAGTTAAACAAGTTGCAGTCCCTTTATATCATTTTCATAAGGTACCGTCAAATTATTAATAGTTGGGATTATTCTAGAATAGTTAGGAACTCAGGACTATTCATGTGATTTTTTTTTTTGCTAAATTCAATTAATTATTAAGACACTTTTATAATGATTATAAATAGTGGGGAGTGAGTGAGAAGTGGTATTCAAGAAATCTCTCATTTTTGTTGCCTTCAACAAAATCTTGTGTGAGTAAAGGGTCAAGAGAATCACAAATTCATAACAAAGAAAAAGCCTTAATGGCCACCCTCATTGCCCCTGACCATGCTGATCCTTTTGCTGATGCTGAGGCCCTCAAGAAAGCATGCCACGGTCATAATCCTTATCATTGTCTTTGATCTCATATTCTTTTTATTAATCCACTTGATTGCTTAATCTGCTTTTATTTTTTGATGAACAATTGAACACTCAGTTGCTTGCTTCTACTAGTAAAAAAATTTGACGTAAAATTCCTCTTAATTATTTCTTATTTTTTAAGTACAGGCTGATTATTGTACCTCTTGATAAACCCTCAATTTTTTTAATTAAATCAAAAGCAAGATTAAAAGGTGAATTAATCATTGAATGTGACTAAATTGAACACAAAATGTTGCAGGATGGGGAACTGACGAGAAGGGCATCATTGAAGTGATTGGTCACAGAACTGCAGCCCAGAGGAAACTCATTAAGGAGGCTTATGAACAGAATTACAATGAAGATCTTATCAAGCGTTTCGAAAAAGAGCTTTCTGGGAATTTTGAGGTTTTAGATCCTCTATTATTATTTTAGATTATATTTTTTATATTTTTTCATGATAGATTATTTTGCTTTCTTTTGCGCAAATTTATCCGTGGTTGACCCATGTCACGTACGATTTTCACCTCATCATCTGTCCAATTTCCCCATCCAAGCTTAAGCTTAACTTACCTGGGACGAGTTTGGGGCACGTCTTCAGAAGACCCACATTCGCCTCTACTAACATCCCTAAGCTACACGCCTATGGTTATATAATACCTTGCTCAAAAAAATATATATATACTACTTCCGTTTCATATGTATTCCTTAAAGAATTTAACAAGTTATCACGTGACTATATTTATCTTAATGTATAAGTCACAAAAAGAAAGTCAAAAGAAAGTGTATAAATAGTGTAAAATATCAAAAGTTGCAATAATTATGAAACGGAGGTAATATAGCTCAACCTTTTCTCAAAAGAAAATATACTATGAGATATGGTGATATTCTTCCCACTTAGCAATTAAAAATATATATATACTACATTGTCTCAAAAGAATACAAATCGTATACTAAAAACTAATAAACATATAACCAAATCCAACCATGTGAAAATTGTGCGAGTCCTGCACAACAATGTTAAATCTCATAATATATTACTTCAAGTATTTTGTTTAGAAAGATTTTTACAAAATGTAGTAGCTTAGTGGGGTTACCAAAATTTATCGGATTATCAAATTGAGATCAAATAGCATCACAAAATTTTGGTGAAAAGGTGACCGTAACCCCTTTAGGTAGGGTCATTTTGGGGTCTAAGTTTGTTTTTTGAGATTCATAGAATTATGTGGGATTCGACTGATTTTGTCTAATCTTCTTGTGCGCTTTGTTTGTTTGGGTGGATTTAGACCTTTCAAAAGTATTAATCGAAGAAACCTAAAGATTTACTTCTTTTTTGTTTGTGAAAGAAATGGAAGTCCTATCTTTGATCTTTGAAGTCAAAATTCAAATACATTAAACATTAATCATCCATCCCAAAGTGATGTTCATTTTTTTTTTACTTATTGCAGATATCTTTCTTAATTTGTGTTCAGCAATATTTTTATGTGAGCAATTTTGAAATGTTGGATAAACTAGTTTTAAACTCGTGCAAAGGTACGGGGATATATATGGTGAAATGAACATAAAGAAAAACTTAGAAATTAAAATATAATTTATAAAAAGTAATTATATTTAATACTTACTTATTTTTCACAATTACCAAATAACAAGGACAAAACTACAATGTTAGGTAAACTCATCTCCCCTCCCAAACTTCTCTGTGTCTCCCACGCCCATTAGAATTTTAAATGATTCCCCAAAAAAAATTGTGAATCTCCGTTCAATTTAATTACTTCCTCCGTTTTTTATTAGTTGTGACACTTTTAATTCACGGACTCCTAGACAATTTTTGGAGAGGAAAGAGATAGAGAGAAAGAAAGAAGGGGACCCATGTGATAGGAGAGAGATAGAGAGAAAGATTTGCCCAAAAAAGAAAGTGTCACAATTAATTCCAAACTTCCTTATATAGAAAGTGTCACATTTAATAAAAAACGGAGGAAGTAATTTAGTTGCAAACAACAATGGTTGTTAAACTTTGGTTGCAATTGTTAAACTTTGGTTGCAATTGACATAATTTTGTGTCGGTCCTCATCTCCCCCTCCGAATTCATGAAAGTTGTTTTATACAAACATTTTCATGGAAAAATGTTTTCTTTTATCCTCGGCTTTACATTGTTTGGTTGGCAAAAGAGTTTAAAATCATTTTCACTCGGAGTGAAATAGCTCTCTCGATGAAGAAATAATTATTTTCCTTCTTTTTCCTTACCTCCCTTTTGCACTCCTCCCAACACGTCCTTATTTTCTCTTTCAATTTATTTTTTCCTATCATCTTTCTTATATGGTACCAAACAACGGAAAACTAATTTACAATTGTGTTTTCCATTGAAATTGATTTTCGTGAAATTCATTTTACATTGAAAGTGTTTTACACTTAACAAAACGGAGCCTTAGTGGATGATTTTTCATGAAAAAATTTCAAAATTACAAGTATCCTGTGTTTTTATGTTCTTTCATGCATACAATTCAGTCTTATATCTTAGATGTATCTAATTTTGCTTCAGAGGCGGACACGTGTGCTTTTTTATCTTACTTTATTAGATAGATTAAATTGTCCATCCGTGAAATTCATTTTAAATCAAAAGTGTTTTACACTCAACCAAACAGAACTTTAATGGATGATTTTTCATGAAAATTTTTCAAAATTACAAGTATCTTGTGTTTTTATGTTCGTGCATGCATACAATTCAGTCTTATATGTTAGATGTATCTAATTTTGCTTCAGAGGTGGACATGTGTGCTTTTTTATCATACTTTATTAGATAGATTAAATTGTCCACAAATCGTAGCAATAGTAAAGCAAATTTGTGTAAGACGAGATTTCTAACTATTGTAAGTAGTTTATGACTTAGATGTAAAAAAAGTATAAGAATAAGGTCAAAGTTGGATTGGATATGATGCAAGCAAATAAAAATAATTTTCTCTAAGATGTTAGTTTCTTCGCCTGTTTACAATAAATTAGAAAAATGAAAATTTGAATCTTAGACTTTATATAAGAAATCTCTTAAATTAAGAAAGCCAGATTATGTTAAAGATTTCAATATGGTAAGACCTTTTTATTTAAATTCAAATCTGCTTAGAAGTAATAATATCATTGGTCAAATAACTTTTATCAAATATTTTAGACTGAAAGTATAGTTCACTTACCAAATACGAATGTCAAAGGATTTTTTGCAATTATAACAAAGATAGGGAAAATCGACACATTAATAGATGCTACCAATGAATGCCACGTCTTACTTTGCTTCACAGGAGGACACGTGTGCTTTTTTATCTTACTTTATTAGATAGATAAAGGTTGTCCACAAATCGTGGCAAGAGTAAAACAAATTTGTCTAAGACGGGATTTCTAACTATTGTAAGTAGCTTATGACTTAAATGTACAAAAAGTATAAGAATAAGGTCAAAGTTGGATTGGATATGATCCAAGCAAATAAAAATATTTTTTTCTAAGATGTTAGTTGTTTTCGCCTGTTTACAATAAATGAGTAAAATAAAATTTTGAACCTTAGACTTTATATAAGAAATCTCTTAAATTAAGGAAGTAAGATTATGTTAACGATTTCAATATGGTAAGACCTTTTTATTTAAATCCACGTCTGCTTAAGATAATAATATCATTGGTCAAATAACTTTTATCAAACATTTTAGAGTGAAAGTATTGTTCACTTACCAAATACGAATATCCAAGGATCTTTTTCAATTATAACAAAGCTATGAAAAATCAACACATTACAAGATGCTACCAATGACTGCCACGTCTTACTTTGCTTCAGAGGAGGACACGTGTGCTTTTTTATCTTACTTTATTAGATAGATAAAGGTTGTCCACAGATCGTGGCAATAGTTAAACAAATTTGTGTAAGACAGGATTTCTAACTATTGTATGTAGTTTATGACTTAAATGTACAAAATGTATAAGAATAAGGTCAAAGTTGGATTGGATATGATCCAAGCTAATAAAATAATTTTCTCTAAGATATTACTTTTTTCGCCTCTTTAAAATAAATAAGAAAAATAAAAATTTGAATCTTGGACATTATAACAGAAATTTCTTAAATTAAGAAAGTAGATTATGTTAACGATTTCAATATGGTAAGAACTTTTTATTTAAATTCAAATCTGCTTAAAAACTATAATATCACTGGTCAAATACTCCCCCCGTTTGTTTTTAATTGTTACGCTTTACCTTTTTAGGCTTGTCAATGCAAATGTTTAAACGTTAATATCTCTAGTTGTGTATTTGTAAAAATTATAAAATTTATATTTCGAAAGTGCATATCGAGCCGAATCAAAGAAGATCCCAAATGAATATATTTTTCGTTACTTATACATCACAAATGATAGTCGAAGTGACATTAGTGAATAGTGTAAAATTTCAAACCGTGACAATTAAAAACAAACGGAGGTAGTAACTTTTATCAAATATTTTAGAATGAAAGTATAGTTCACTTACCAAATACGAATATCCAAGTATCTTTTGAAATTATAACAAAGCTATGGAAAATTGGCATATTAATAGATGCTACCAATGACGACCACATCTTACTTTGCTTCGGAGGAGGACAGTACACATGACATGTGCTTTTTGATCTTACTTTATTAGATAGATAGATGGATAGATTAGCCAACGTTTGTTTATTAGGATTGGAAGGAAGCAAATTACAAGATTGTTTTGGCATCAATGAGTAAATTAAGTTTAACCATGCGATCTCGGCTATGTAAGTAGTCCTAGACAAGGAAGCTAATTTATTTGCATCATACTCTCAGAAGCACATACAGTTGAAAGTAAGAGAATCGTTCATTATTCATAAAAGAATTATCTACATATATAAAAACAAGATGTAGTTTTAAACATAATAGCACGTAAAAAGATAACATACAAATATGAAAAGAACAATAACATAAAGCTTATTATACATTATGCTCTTGGGCGCATAAACTAAGCGTTGTGTAATCTCAATAATACAGTTCTCACTAATTAATCCCAAATGATATATGTATGAAACTTAGAGAGCTGTGTACCGATGGATGCTGGATCCTTTGGATCGGGAGGCTGTTCTTGCCAATGTTGCTCTCAAGAAATCAGATTACCAAGTAATCATTGAGCTCTCATGCATTCCATCTGCAGAGGAACTCTTGGCATTCAAAAGAGCCTACCAAGCTCGATACAAGCATAGCTTGGAGGAAGATATTGCTTATCACTTCTCTGGTGATATGCGCAAGGCAAGTCCTAGGATTCTCAGTTTTGTATTGATTATACTCATCATCAGAATTTATACTAACACTAAATTTCAATAATATTGTTGCAGTTGTTGCTTTTACTTGTTAGTGTCCATAGGTATGAGACTGATGTAACAGAGCCAAAACTGGTGGAGGCCGAGGCTGAGATCCTTCACAAGTGTATCAAAGATAAGGCTTATAACCATGATGAGATCATAAGGATCATTACTACTAGGAGCAAGGCTCACCTCATTGCTACCTTTTACCGATTTAGAGACGTTTACAGCACTCCAATCACTAAGGTAAACAAACAATAGATGATAGTCCTAGAAATACAACATTTGTGATTAAAATTCAATATTTCTGTGGAACTACAATAAAGTTATAAAGAGAAAAAAGATGTTAGGAACAGTCATGAGTTAAGAATCTCTCAGGAATGTGAAGTTAACATGCCTTATAATTTAAAATTAAAATAATTAAATAGTGACCAAGCAAATGAGATTAAAGTTTACAATTTTGCTATTTATGGCAGTAGCTAATGCCTATTAGTGAACTTTTTGCTTTTGTTTATTGTAGTTTTTGGCATCTGATCAAGATAAGGACATTGTAGCAGCACTTCAAACTACCATCCGATGCGTCAAGTCCCCTCAAAAGTACATGGAGCGGGTAAATTCTCTTCTTGGTTTGTTTTCCGCGGAAAACTTTAGACGATAATATCAATTATGCCCTCTCAACTTTTGATAAGCTCATATTAGTCATACCTTTCGAAAGTTTTAAGTGTCTCTTGACAAAACAGTCTCCTATGACATATATTTCATTTTTTGGTGATGAAATTGGCGTGTGCTAGAGCCCTACTGCAAGGATACTCCCACACCACCTTGTGGGAGAGGGTAAAAAAATCCACCACTAAAGAGTGAAATATTCCATTTATTTTTCTTTATTTTTTGGTGAAGTTCCGCTTTTCATTCCCCTTTTGGCTATCGTCACTACCAACTCACCACCTATTCTTTGTATTTGATTAACAAGTTGTAAGTGGTTGGACTACTTTGGGAAGTTGTTTCATATTTGAGAGTATTCCTAGCTAATCAATAGTTCGGATTCTTTAATGAAGAGGAGACAAAATTAAGATAATTGGTGTCACATCTTCCCAAATCTTCTTTGTTAGTAGACTTTTTTATTTGGCTATTAAGTTCTGCAATTTCGATTAATCATGTGTTGGCATATAGGTTTTGAGCGATGCAATCAAGAAGCGTGGAACCGATGAAGATGCACTTACAAGGGTGATAGTAACTAGAGCGGAGAAAGATTTGGGGGAGCTGAAGGAGCTATTCTACAAGAGGAACAGCGTGACCTTGGAGCATGCTGTGGCTAAGGAGACTCATGGGGATTACGAGAAATTCCTTCTTACTCTTCTAGGAAAAGAGTAGAGAGGATCATTAAACTACACCACCATATGATTTTTCCTTTAATTTCAATGTCATTTGTTAGCTAACTTTAGTTGGGAATTAGGCTCAACAAGGCTTTGTGCGTTTTACCTTTTTATGTGTGTGCAATTATATGTACTCAAGAGGTTTTTGATTTATGTAATGGATTTTCGTTTAAGCTTTGTGAGTGCTGAAATAATGTGATTCAATAGTGATAATAGAATTGAGGAAAATGCCAAAAATGCAGAATAAGAGCTGAGAATATTAAGGGAATGTTTGTAGTATTTTGATTACGCTTGCAAACCCTCATTACCTCATTATTTATAGGACCTAGGGCCATATTTAACCTACTCCCTACCACCTAATACATAGTACCAGCCGGCCAACACTAGCCGACATGGGATTATTACAACATAATATTAGATGCGGGAAATTAACTTAAAGAAGCAAAAAGCCTAATATTATTCATCTTAACATTTCCTACTCATAGGTAAGATGTTTAAGATGAATGATTGACTTGTGTTGACTTTTCTCTCTAGCTATGGATGCTCAACGGTAACTTTGGGATCTGCAAAGCCACCGGACACCACTATGGGGAGATAGAAAAATCCCACCACACCCAATCCTCAACAGAAGAGTGACTCAGTTGGTAACCTTGATGCAACACATAAGCAAAACCAAACTCCTTTGCAAAGCTCAAAAACTTCACCTCAACAAAGAGGTTCTAAAATGGTCACACCGCGACCAGTTCCCAGCCAAAGCTCGGTGGAAAATTGTTTAGTAGATCCTATTGAAGCTATTCAAAGTGAGCATCAAAGGTTGAGGAAAGTATTGTCAGCTAGAACCAATGGAACAATAACCAAACTTGCGCAATCCAGTACAGATGCAAGTGTCTAGCTAAGCTCTCTTGAGATCAATCTGAGAAGGTTACATGTTTGGGATGATTTAGGGGTGAATGAAAATGCTTTCAAACAACCTAAAGTGTTGATACCAAATGTGTAATCCCCCGTAATTTTAAAATTTTTATAAATATATTTAAAGTATATTTATAATCATTTTCAAACTTATTTTATTTAATTATTTAAGTATTGACTGTTTTGAAAGTCAAATGATTGTTTAAACGTTTTAAATAATCATTAATATTTATTGAGTTGAATTTAAGTATTGAATATTTTATTTAAAGGTTTTGGGTCATGTTTAAAATAATTTTAAATGTTGCGTGAGGAGCCTAAACCATTTGTTTAAGTTTCATGATCAACTTGAGCCGAAACCTAAGTCTAACCTAAGTGCCATAGGTTTTAGGCAAAACACCAAAACCCCAATTTTGCACACTCTTATTTTCTCTCTCATTTTTCTCTCCTCACTCGTCCGCGCCCTCTCCCTCTCTTCTCGATTTGTGTGCCGTCCGGCCGACCATCACACTCCTCACCCCCTCTCTCCGTTTTTCCGGCCACCGCACACCACCATCACCCCCTTTCGCTTTGCCGTTCGCGCTGCCGCAGCAGCCACGCACCCACTCCCCGTTCCCCTTCGTCCGCAAACGGCAGCCGCGTGACTGCCACGAGCCACCGCCAGCCCACGCGCCACCCTACGCGTGTCTTCTTCGTGTTTGTCCGATTTTTCCGTGGTTTTCTTTGGTTATTTCTTAACCCTTATCCTCTACTTTAATATTTAATTATAGTTTAATGTTAAAGGTATAAGTTTTATATGTTTTTATAAAAAGTTGAAAACCTTATTATTCGAATTATTAAAAATCTGATTTTTATTTATTATGAATATAAATTATAATTTCAGATTTATTGTTTATGGTTTAAAGTGAGTTTTAAGTATTAAAGTGATGATTTTTGAGGTTTTAAAGTATAGGTTTATGAGTATTATATTAAAGGTTGTTAAAGGTTGGAACTTTAATGTACTTAAAGTATTTTAAAACGAGTTTTGAAGTGTTTTGAAAAAAAATATATTGCTGTGAATTAATTAGAATATTAATTTATTGTTGTATTATTGTTTTGGTAGGCGGAAAATTTACTTTAGGCGACTTCTAGAATTATAAAGTGGCCTCTCACTTTGTCTACACAAAGTACGTACATGTCCTTATGTGTTGCACTAGTATCATGTCCTACGGATTAGGATTATTTATAGTATCATGTATAGGAAACCCTTTTATGGTTCATACGTGGCTATTGAATTGGAATTACGTGTTGTTGAGCATGTTGATTGCCTTTATGTTTTATTATATGATTGAATGGATGTTTGATTCAAGCATGTTCGGGAAAGGAAGTTTATTTATTACTCCCTCCGTCCCACATTAGTTGCAACACTTTCCATATACGGCCGTCCCATATTAGTTGCAACACTTCTATTTTGGCATGGACCCACTATTTTTTATAATATGTGACCTTACATATGACCCCACTCATTTATTATTTAATGTTAAAAATATTAAACTACTCACACATCCACCCACCTATTAATAAACAATTACTCTATCACTATCTTCACTATCTATCACATCAACATTTATAATAAATTAATACAACTTGTACCCTACTCTACTAACTTCCTAAAACTTTGTGCCCAACCTATTGTTGCAACCAATGTGGGACGGAGGTAGTAATTCACATGAGGGATTAATATTATTTTATTTTTGGATTGTGGATTTTGGTATCGTTTCCCTTATTGGATATTTTATTACTCTCAAAGGCCGTGGAGTTTGTGAGTAAGTTGGATTATTATTGGTTATGATTATTTTACTACTTTGCAAAGACCGAAGGCTTTGTAGGGTATGCATATTTATTGTCATTGGACATTCAATTGTTGATTTAAGTCAACAAATAAATTGGAGGAATAATTCTTGGTCAATTGGAATTGTTTGATCACTTATTTGATCCTAAGATAAAAGAGGAATATTTTGTTGTATCCATGTTATGTGTTGGTTGTCTGTTTAGAGTCCAACATCGAATAACTTACTAATACTTAAAGTGGAAGTGAATAGCAATAGCTTTAAACTAGTGCACGTCTGAAGTTCTGGACTAGTATGAGTTGAAGTACATGGTGGTAGCCCATGACTTTTCTTTGGGTCGGATTGATCACCGTACCCTATTTTTAATTCTAAAGGTTCCTCGATATCGTTGGTCAAGGGGTTACGAAGTCGCGCCCGTAACTCGGTCCTTTATTTTAAAGACTGGTTTTGGTTGGACAACTCGATCCATTGTCTATTCAATTTACTAATATTTATCATGTTGTGTGTCTTGTGTAGTCAAGTCTTATTTTATGAGTTCAGGTCTTGAGGTACTTTATTAATCATGTTTGGTTGTTCATTAGTATCATGATTAGGTTTCGTATTTTATTTTATCTATGTATGTAGTTAGCTTTGCTGATTACGTGCTTTTCTGTGTGTCGAACATGGCTGTGCCTATTGATCCTGTGATAACCCTTTATTGGCGAGCAGTTTTTAATTAAGTATTTGCCTACAGGTTTGGAGGCATGATGCATCATCTCAAATACTCCCTCCGTTTCCTAAAAATCGTTACACTTCCAAAAACACAAGAATCAAGGAAGTGGGTATAAAAGCATGACAATGATAGGAAAAAGTAACTTTAGGAGAGAGAATAAAAAATAAAAAATTAACTTTAGGAGAGTATAAAGAATAAAAAATTGGTGGGGTCATATATCCCAAAATGGTAAAAGTAAAGTGTAACAATTTTTGTGAAACGTATTAAAAAGGAAAGCGTAACAATTATTGAGAAACGGAGGGAGTATTCATTTGGGACTTGGGAAGCGTTGAGAGATTGTTTTATTATCTTATTTGCTTCCTACCTTTACTTTGTTTTAATTAAATTATTTTATGGATTATTTATTCTTAAAATGTATTGATTGGTTTTGAATTACTTTAGAGGTTTGAATATTAGTTTGACAATTAATATGTTTTAGGTATTTATTAAAGTATATTTAATGTAATCCGCTGCAATACTTTTAGTAAGCCGATACGTTTTCACACGGGTGATAACGCCTTGATAATTTTCTATTTTAGTTGGGAAAAATATATATTTTATAAAGAGAGAATTGTCGTGGTGTTACAAAGTGGTGTCAGAGCTGAAGGTTTTATTGGCCTCTCGTGCCAAAACTATTCTTTTAGGAACCTAACTAAAACTAAAACTAGCCTAGCTAACTAGTTATTTACAAAGTATTTTTTGAAAGTAAGCTCCTACTTATTCATTTCTTAAATTTATTTTGAAGAATTCGAGGTTTGATTTTGAAAAAGGTTTGTATCTTATTTTGATGAAATTATTTCCTTTTATTATTTTGGAATTTTCGGAAGTTGGTCCGAATTTTTTATCTTTGATTTGTTCAAAAATTTTATCTATTATTCCGTATTTATCGAGTATTTTCGAAAATTTTGATTGCGAATATTACTTTTGTCTTGCTTTTTCTATTTTTAAGCGAGATCGGTAGTTTAGGATGGGTATATAGGATAGAAATATCATATGTCTGCATTATATTGTTGTGTTCAGTTTATTTCCTATCTGCTAATCTGTTCAGCTGCTTTATGTCTGCGAGTCTGTTCAGTAATTCAGTATTGGTAGTCTGTCCAGCTATTTTAGTCTGTTCAGCTGTTTTTAGTCTGTACATGTTCCTTTTTGGTTGGTTGTTGGTTTATTTACTTTGTGGTTATTTATTTATTTAGGAAATGTACGCTAAGAAGAATGAACGTTGTTCATTGTAGATGTCTTGCTCAACAGTAGATGGACGTTTAGGCATGTCTGATAGTGAAGCCGATCGAGTTGGAAGTTTTTACAATCCTATTGTACTTAGTGATGACAAGTCCGACATTGAGTCTGTGCTTGAGAGATATACTAGCTCAGAGGTTGGATTACGCCGTATTCTGAGAGTAACCACTGAGAGTGATGATGAGATGCTGCAAGAGTTCGACCGAGCTAGAGGTCAAACCCGTAAGGATATTTATGTTGCTTTTATGGCCGACATACTTAATGATGATACTCAAGTGAAGATGAGATTGAGGATGTCGATGAACCTTCACGCAAACGTATTAGGACAACTAGAGCTAAAGAGCCAAATTATAAATGTGATTGAGGATATGGATGATTTCAAAGACGAAGTATTCACTCCTGAGAAGTACAAGGAAAATATGGATAGGAATCATAATGTTAGTCCTTGAGATTTATTTTGATGTCATTTATTTTAGCATTTCTTTTGAATAAGGTAGCCATGATACACTAGTTATTTCTTTTAGTACTATTCATTTGAGGAATTATATATAATGAATTCTCGTTATGAATGGAGGAAATATTCATTGTTATTATTTTGCGAGAAATAAAATATTCTTTTGGTTATATGAGTTGAGCAATATTTATTTAGTACGCGAATGGTAATTATTTTTATTTTATTTCTCATGGTTGGGTATTTAATTCTTGCATGATTGTGCAAGTAATGGTGAATTGTTTGTGCTTGGATGTATTGCAAATAAATTGTTTGAGATTGGATGCACTCCAAATAAATTCATTAGTGCTTGGATTTGTTCCAAATAAACTGTCTGTACTTTGGATTTATTCCAAGTAAAACTTCGTTTAACCTATTTTCTTTAGATGATCTTGTATGATCAATTTTTCTTTTCGATGCCTTCGTAGAATGGCAATTAATTATGAATCGTGACCTGAAATTGGACGTATGTGCTTTTCATAGGTTAAGCAGTAGGATGGCCAACAACGATGTCGCCCTAGCCTCTGCCATTCGTCTTTTGGCAGAGAGATTGACCCAAGAGAGAACTGAACGTCCTGACACTGCAGGCGATATGTTCGAGAAGATGGCCAAAGTTAAGTCGCCTTATTTTAAGAGACAGACTGACCCTACTTTCTTGGAGAGTTGGATTAGGGAGTTTGACAAGATATTTGGAGCTGTGTTTTGCCCTGAGGCAATGAAGGTAGATCAGGTTGTGATGTATCTGAAAGATGTGGCTGATCTTTAGTGGAAGGAAAACGGGACTAGGATTAGTGCCGAGACTGATTTCAATTGGGATTCCTTTACCACTGCTTTTAGAGGAAAGTTTTACCCTTCTTTCATGAGGAAGCAAAAGGCCCAAGAGTTCATTAACCTTAGAATGGGGAATATGAATATTTTTGAATATTACAGCAAGTTCATAGCTTTGTCTAGATTTACACCTGAGGTAGGCGCTACTGAGGAACTGAAAAGCTCACGAATTTGAGCAAGGTCTGACTGAGGAAATTCAATTGGGATTAGGAGTTGAAACCTTTACATCCCTAGATATTGTATATGGGTGAGCCGCTCATATTTATGGATTGCAGAATAGGCGTGATAAGAAGAACGTTGCCTTAGGAGATAAGAGGAAAGATTTCCAAGCTGGAAGAAGTCAAGGTAGTTACAAGAGGAACAGGAATGGAAATGGAAATTTCCAGAACAGGAATGGTCAAGGGTCTAGTGATGGGGCCAAGCCTGAGAGGACTTGCAATTGTAAGAGATGTAACAAGAACCACCCTAGTAGAGACTATAAGGGAGATCTGGTTACGTGCAATTACTGCCAGAAGAAGGGACATAGAGAGTTCGAGTGTTTAACGAAGCATAAACGCGAACAGAATGCCAATGGAGGCAATGGTCAGGCGAGGTCTGTTATAACCAAGCTAGCAACCAAGGACTGAAATCTTCGAGGTCGCAGAATGGTCATGGAAGCTACACTAAGCCTGTGAATGGGAGCAACAACAAAAACAACCAGAGTAAGGCTCCGGGGAAAATTGTTCGTAATGAGCCATACTGAAGCTGAAAAGTCCGTTGATGTAGTTTCTAGTACTTTTTCTATCAACTCCACTTTAGTTAAAGTGTTATTTGATTTTGGAGCGACCTGTTCTTTTGCTTCGTCTTTTGTTGTTAAGAGTTTAGGTCTAATAGACTTTGAAGTCGTTGATTTTCCCATTAGTATTCCTACTGGAGAAGTTGTGAAGTGTACTAAGATGTTTTTACCTTTGAAGATAGGAGGTCGTACTTTTCTCTCTAATCTCATAGAATTCAATTTGGGAGACCTAGAAGTTATTCTAGGAATGGATTGGCTTAGTTCTTATAAAGCCAAGGTAGATTGTGAAGCTCAGAGGGTAGTTTTGAAGAGTCTTTCGGGAAAGTCGATTTCGTACCGACATTTTGGGAAACCTAAGAGTTTTGGGATCATTTCTATTATGCAAGCTGAGAAGTTGATAACGAAAGGTTGTGAAGTATTCTTGTGTAGTGTGCGAGACGTAAGCAAGGAATTTGAGTCGAGAATTGAGGATGTACCTATTGTGAATGAGTTCTTAGATGTGTTTCCAAGTGAAATTTCTGGAATGCCGCCTAAGAGAGTCGTTGAGTTTACCATAGACTTAGTTCCTGGAACTGCACCTATTTCGAAAGCACCATACATTGTCTATTCAATTTACTAATATTTATCATGTTGGTCACCGTACCCTATTTTTAATTCAAAAGGTTCCTCGATATCGTTAGTCAAGGGGTTAAGGAGTCGCGCCCGTAACTCGGTCCTTTACTTTGAAGACTGGTTTTGGTTGGACAACTCGATCCATTGTCTATTCAATTTACTAAGGATGGTGACAGGACTGATAGGCTTTCTTCCCCATATTATCATGTTGGGTGTCTTGTGTAGTCAAGTCTTATTTTATGAGTTCAAGTCTTGAGGTACTTTATTAATCATGTTTGGTTGTTCATCAGTATCATGATTAGGTTTCGTGTTTTGTTTTATTTATGTATGTACTCAGCTTTGCTGATTACGTGCTTTTCTATGTGTTGATCATGGTTGTGCCTATCTATCCTGTGATGACCATTTATTGGCGAGCAGTTTTCAATTGAGTATTTGCCTACAGGTTTGAAGGCATGATGCATCATCTCAAATATTCATTTGGGACTTGGGAAGCGTTGTTGAGAGATTGTTTTATTATCTTATTTGCTTCCTACCTTTACGTTGCTTAAATTGAATTGTTTTATGGATTATTTATTCTTAAAATATTTTGATTGGTTTTGAATTACTTTCGAGATTTGAATATTAGTTTGACAATTAATATGTTTTAAGTATTTATTAAAGTATATTTAATGTTTTTCGCTGCAGTACTCTGAGTAAGCCGATACGTTTTCACACGGGCGATAACGCCTTGATAATTCTCTATTTTAGTTGGAAAAAATATATATTTTATAAAGAGATAATTGTCGGGGTGTTACAAAATGTTGCATAAAGATTTTGGCAAGGAGAGCGTTATGATTAAGATAGAACAAGAGAGGAAATTGATAACTATCCTTGTTTGAATTAACGAACCACCGCCAAACTTCCACTAGCTAATGAACCACCAAAAAAGGAAATACTAATGCAAGAAGACACTAATATTCAATCTCCTTGAACTTTTTACAATCAACAAGAGGATCAAATTGCAAGAGAGAAAGATTTAGAACAAGTTGAGCCAAACTAGATTTGAAATCATGAAGCACGCAACTTCGGTTTTTCAGAGTTTATAATACTCAAATAAATTCCAAATTCTAATTTTACATTCTAGGGTAAGTAATACATATATAGGGATGCTTAAGACGTTCTTGCATCATAAAAAGATATAAAAAAATATAAGCAAAAAAAATAAGAGAAACCCATCACATGTCCACCTTAAAAGTTCAATCAGCACACTTTCATCATTTTTGTCTTTTCTCCCTATTGGTTGATCTTTTGTCCACGAAACCAATTGGATCGTTTTCTACACTTGAATATCTTTCCAACCGTAGGTGGCACGCTTATTTTGGATGAGAAATGATTGTTGCCCAAAAGAAAAGAAAACAGACCTTGATTCATGCCATAATTGCAAGTAGAGTGTTGGTCCATTGAAAGGCTTTTCTACCTAAGCAAACTTGCTTATTATTGGACCAAATTAAGCATGCACCTCCGTTCTTTATCAATCACTACATTTCTCATTTTACACTATGCATACCTCTCCCTTTAACCAACTATAATGATTTATGCACCAGGATAAGCATAGTCATGTGAGATCTTGTTAGATTCGTCTCTATATATATACTTAATTAATATTAACTTTATATAATTTTTACTTGAGCGGAGCTACAGTTATTAACAGTCAAAGTTGTACATTGGGAGGCGTGAAACTCTATATGTAGTGGTTATCAAAGACATGAGAAAGCATACATATATATATTTTACATAATCAAATACGAAAATATAATATTAATGAAAATGATTGCTATTTATCTTGTTTTCATATTCACGGAAAAAGTCACTTAATCATATATTTTGTAATTATTAGAATAATTAGATCAGATCTTTCATTCAATTATTATGTCCAGATTTGTAGGCCTCGTTCTTTTCAACTTATTTTTAGTCATTATAAAAAAAAGTAAGTTCAAATTAGTTCTAGTGAGTACTTATAAGGTTTGACCCCTCTCACACATGTCGTTCGAACAAGTTCTAATAACTTCAAGTAAGTTCACGTAAGTCTTCATAGGTTGAAAAGAATGGACACGTAATGTATTTAACAAATGCTCATATGGTATCTCACCTAAGTGCAAGATTTCAGGTATTGAGTCACATAAAAAAGGTATGTTCTATTCGGTTGAAAACAACTAAACTAAACTGAAAATAATTGGAAAATTGTTTATAACAATGCAGCCTTTTGACGATTCGCAAATAATAAAGCAACCTTTTGATTATTCCTGAACATAGCAACCTTTATACCTCATTGATTTCAAATAGGTCAAAACCGGATATAACCTCAAGAATAGGTTTGGTGGGACACGTGTCGGCTAATAATTGATTCTAGTAAACAAATTTATAAATAATTATAAATAATAAGATAAACCAAAAAAATTATTACTACCACCCCTCCACTCCCCTAACCCCACCCCCACCCCCACCCCTAACCTCTCTCTCCTCTACCCACCCTCCCCCCAGCCGCTACCAACCCCTCCAATTCCCCGATCATCGGCAGCCATCAATTCCTCCTCACTCTCATAAAACCACCACACCTGACCGTCGCCTCCACTTCCTCCTCACTCTATAAACTAGATTTAGAGCCAATGGGTAGAAAGGTTTCTATATTCAGGAATAATCAAAAGGTTGCTTTATTATTTGCGAATCGCTAAAAGGTTGCATTATTAGAAGCAATTTTCCGAAAAATTCACTGAACTGAATTGCAATGAACATTGAGATGTAAAAGTAAAAGTATTGTGCAAGCTGAACTAAACTAAATAAAAGGAACTAAAAATGATAGGGGAAGAAAAGGCCCTAAGGTTTTGTTAGAAAAAGAATAGAAATGAGTTAGGGCATGTTCTCTTCATCTGAAAACAGTTAAACTGAACTGAAAATAACTGGATTGGCTGAATTGAAAATAATTGAACTAAAATGAACATTTAAAGGTGAAAGTAAAAGTATTATGCAAAGCTGACCGAAAATGATCTAAGCTGAACTAAACTGAAAAAGCTAAGGAAAAAAAAAAGCTCTAAGTTTTCAAAAAGAAAATAGAAAGGAGTTAGTGTATGTTCTCTTCAGCTGAAAAAAAAAACAGAACTGAAATGAACTGGATTAAAGTGAATTGAACTAAAATGAAAAAAATAAACTTGACTGAACTGAAAGGAACTGTGAAAATGTGAGTAAACTGTAAAAGTATTTTGATATGAGCTGCACTGAACTTAAAAAAAAGTTTGGGAGAACACCCCATTATTCAACATATAAAAGTTGACTACATAAAGGAGAATAGGAAGCCTGGGAGAACTGAAAGGAATAGTAAAAATGTGTGAGTAAGTTGTAAATGTATTGTGCTCTGAACTGCACTGAACTTAAAAAAGCTTGGGAGAACATACCACTATTTAACTTATTAGCTTTTTAACATATAAAATTTGATTACAAAAAAGGATAATAGGAAGAATTGTTAGTGGTCGTTTGGTTTACGTGGAAAGTCAAATTTCATATTTCAATTCGTAGGAAATAAATTCCTTAATCAAAATCATGAGAATTTGGTTAAATTATTTGGTTGATAATTGGGAATAAAATTATCATGGGATTTTCTACTTTATCTAGGGGAGACCTAGGTAAGTAACTTCCTCCATTTGTGGGAAGTCAAAATTCCTAGGTGATTCCTCGATTTTGTTATTTTATTGTCAACCAAACAACTCATCTATTTAACAATTCTTAGTAATTTCTATTTCCCATGTTTTCTCATGTCAAAATAACCAATCAATTTGTTTAAGGTGTTTTTCTTTAAAAAAACAGTTATAATAATATTTATTTATAGAAAGGATGTTGTGCCATCAAATTAGAGTAGATATCCTGTTAGGATTTTTTTCCTTTTTTCATTTTGATATCCACTCCCTCTTTATTTCTTTATATAAATATATATAAATACTAGTTTATAACCCGGGCAATCCCTAGGAGATGTGTTATATAATTTTACCTAAACTTGATTGAATTTAAATTAGTTTGGTAATTTTTAATATTTTTTAATTTGGGCCGACTTCAATATATTTCTATCTAATAATTTTTCTTTCATATAATTATGAGATGAAGTATGAACTATTTTATTACTTTAGAAAAACTATTTTATTATTGGGTTATTAAGGTACTCCCTCCGTTTGTTTTTAATTGTTACACTTTGCTTTGGGGGATAACCAAGAAAATTGATGAAATCTATGCAATGATTGTTTGGGGAATTGATAAAGTTGTTTGGGGAATAGATAAAGTAGGAGAGATAATGTTGTAAAAGTAAAAAGTGTGGGGTGGTTGGGTATTTAATGGGAAAAGATGATAACATGTGGGTCCCAAAAGTGTTGGAAATTGGAATATAAAGATGTGAAGTTTACCAAAATTAGTAAATGTGAAAGTGTAACAATTAAAAAGAAACGTTCAAAAAAGGAAAGTGTAACAATTAAAAACAAACGGAGGGAGTACTTGTTAAAATTCCATTTCTTATGTTTTGATGTTATTTGAGAAAGTTAACTACAAATGTATATATAAATATTTAAAAAAAAAGCTAAAAGATTGCATCAGTTTGGTAAATTCAAAAGACTATCATTCTTCAATTTTCATCACAAGAGGTTCTTCAATTAGTTGATTTTTTTTTAGATATTTAATATTTTCTTTGAACCATATTGAATGTAAAGGGACTAAATCAATTAGTCTTAACATAAACATAAACCCAAATATATTGAGTATAATTTTTTTTTTCTAAATTGAATTGAATTGAAAAAATAATAATCCCTCCGTTTTTTTTAATATGTACATTTTTCTATTTTAGGGTGCTTTTTTTTATTGATACACTTCTACCTTTTTCCATAAATGGAATGTTGGCCCACCTAATTATTACATTTCTCTCATACTTTTTCTTTCCTTCTCTCTACCATTTTCATTTTTTCCTTACTTTTATTATCCCTCTCTCTTACTTTTGTACTTTTTCCTTGGTCCGTGCTCAAAAGCAAATGTACATAGGAGGGAATATTATCTTTAACTCAAGTCGATGTTATTTTTAAGAAATTAATTATTTTGTATTCCTAACTGCTAATAGAACAATTAAGTTGCTATTTATGCTATGCTTACTAAATAAATAAGATTTATTAAGTAAGCATATCATATAACTAAGACTTACCTCAACTCTTTAAAAATATTATTAAATCTTTATTAAGTGTTTATTAGCAAATTGGTCAATTGAGTTCGGGTTAGGTCCATTTGGACATATTTGCTACTGTTTGGGTTGGAACCTTGTAGTTAATTAAAAGTGATAATTCAATTGGCCTCGCATCTAAGTTATATTAGATTTACTTTAGTATCATTGTATCTAAATTGAATTAGATGGTTTTTCATATGTCCAACTCGAGTGAAACTTTAGTATTAAGTAATACTCCCTTCGTTTTTATTTAATAGAGACACTTTGACTTTTGTTACTATTCACATTCCAGTCGTTGACTATCTTATATTAGTTATACGTTAGGAAAAACATAATCATGTAGGATCTTGTTTGATTCATCTTAACAATGTGTAGAATTATTTTATTAACTTTTTATAATTTTTAGCCGTGCGCAATTTGAGATATATATGGCCATAGATTTGCATTGACATGTGTAAATGTCCTTATTAAATAAAAACAGAGGGAGTATACTTTTCTTAGTATTCATTGTTAATTTAATTCAATTCAAATCACTTTAGTTCAGTTCAATTTAGTTCAATTCAACTCATTTATGCCAAATAAAACATGCCCTAAATAGGTAAAATATAAGATTTTTTGCAATTCTGGAAAAACATATCATAAGTGGATCTTAATTCAAAGTATTTTTCGAGTTGAATCTAATGGTGCAAATATTATAATTTTATGAGATTTGAAATGAAAGTTATAATAATTTTATAATTTTATAATTTCATATTAATAGTATTTTTAGATAAGGAATGTTATATTTTATTTATTTAGGATAGAATTATTCTTTTTAATTATTATTAATTGAATTAAATTATTTATTTTATCTATATAATGATGTGGAGCGATGTGGTGTCTCCTTTCGGGACGGCTTTATTATCTAGATTAAAATAAGTTGATCAAAAATATTTCTTATATGATCAGGTAATATAAATAGATTTTTTAGATTAGCTCGTCTTGCGAGAGACCGCCTAATTTTAAGGCATGCCCAATAGGCCCAATAGCTAAGCCACGCGTCAAATTAAACAACCCACCCACTCGTAGTAACTTTATTTCAATTAATGACCATTATATGTCAATTGGTGACCATTATATTTCTATTAGTGACCATTATATGCCAAATGTCAATAAGTGACTATTAAAGCATAAGTTTGTTTACTATGTTAGTAAATCACTATTATTTCATTTAGTCACTAGTTGAATCTATTTGGTGCATAAATCTATCTATTTAGTACTTTAATTTGTCTCCCATTGAAACATTATAGACTATATTAATATACGTCAATAAGAGACTACTTTAATCAATTAAGTCACTAAGTTAATCTATTTAAAGAGAGAGAGGATGTTGATTGAAGTGGCGCTGGGTTGGGTTGGGGATTCTGTTGGGTTATTGTTGAAGTCATTGGGCTTCTCTATTAGAATTGGGCCTGGGTTAGTCTAATTTAAGGTTAAAATTAGGCGGTCTTTCTAGATAATTTGTGTTTTTAGATAAGGAATTTTATATTTTATTTATTTAGGATAGAATTATTCTTTTTAATTATTATTAATTGAATTAAATTATTTATTTTATCTATATAATGATGTAGAGCGATGTGGTGTCTCCTTTCGGGACGGCTTTATTACCTAGATTAAAATAATTTTAATTATTAGATAGATATATGATCAGGTGAAAACTGTTTTTAGCGTGAAAATCAAATAAAATGGGTACATAGGAGGCAAAAAGGGATATGCGTATTTCATTAATGACATTTTTATAAATACTGACAATTTTGATGTTAAAAAAAGACGCGTACAGCTTTAATCGTAATATATACCCCTAAAATTTTAATATGTTTATCAGTTTATGATTTTCTTTGTTAGCAAAACCCCCTCTCTCTCAAAAATTATTAGTCTCTCCTTTACATTTGCTTTTAATTTATTTCCACCAGCTTTGTGAACTAATGTTGGTGATTTAACAGGAGGTAAAAGGTATACCTTGGTGTACCTACCTTTACGTATATCCAAAATATCTTAGCCAAACAAGTATGAGTTAGCCAAATGAGTTGAAGCCAAATGAGTATGAGTTTTTCAAATGCGTATAAGTTTTCCAAATGAGTATGTGTTACCGAAATGATGAGTATGATGCCAGATGAGTATAAAGTCAAAGGAGATGAGTTTTCCAAATGAGTATGAGTTACCTAGATGATTGTGAAGCCCAATGAGTATGAGTTCGTCAAATAAGTATGAGTTGGGGTGGGGTTCCGTTTAGTTATTTATTTATTATATTCAGGAAAAATTGTGAGAAACTACCTTTCATAACCACTTTGTTGCGAGAAACCACCTTTTAAAACAGTTTTGTGAAAAGAAACCTAAAACAAAATTTTCTTTGTGACAAGAACCTTTCAGGCATTAACCAACCCTTTTTTTAGAGATATACTCCCTCCGTCCCCCAAAGGATTTCCTATTTCCTTTGGGCACAAAGTTTAAGGAGTGATGTTGATGTGGGGCCTAATTTTCATATTATAATGGAAAAGTAAGATAGTGGGTATTTTTTAGAATTGTTTATTAAGAGAGAGAGTGTGGGGTCAAATACTTTTTGTAAGGAAAATAATATTATAGTAGGTGTGCCATATCTAAATAAGGAAATGGGAAATGCAATTGGGACAAACATAAATGGAAAAATGGGAAATCCTTTGGGGGACGGAGGGAGTAGTTTAAAACATAAAAAGAGGGAGAAAATAAGTAAAGTGTCCTAATATCAATTTTTAGGTTGACCGACACGAAAAAGGTAGGTCGATGCCTAAGGAAATGAATCAACGCCATTTTTTTGGCTCGAGGTTTCTTTTCACAAATAAAATTTTGTTTTAGGTTTCTTTTCGCAAAAAATGTTTTAAAAGGTGGTTTCTCACAAAATCGTCATTTTAAAAGGTGGTTTCTGGCAATTTTTCTTTATATTTATATATATGTAAATTAGGCATACTCGTTGGAGTTTTTATGTACTCATTGATTGAAGGTCTCATTACGAGAAATCTATGTACTTATTTTGATAAATTATTGTTCAATTTATATTTAACATACATTACTTTTAAGATAGAGTAATAAAAATAAGAAGAAAAGAAAAGGCTAAGAGTAATGCAGTCGGATTTTGTTAGAGGAAGGATTCGAACTCCTAACCTTTGATACCACACATAACACACACGCACCCTTACCATTGAGCCATATGTTATTTGTGCTACTATTGCGCGCAGAAAATACATAACGTACAGCCCAGATGTACCTACCGCAAGGTACACCCAAGCGTATCTTATATTTTTGCGGTGATTATTTGCGGTGATTTAAGGTCTTTGGATTGCTATTAAATATGACCTTGTATTTCACAACATCCAACTTGGTATGAACTTACCTAGTATCTAGGCCCTGGCTATGGCGATTTTTGTGCATTGAATTTATTAGTAATTAAAATAATTGATGTATAATTTTTGTGAAAAATTATCAAAAAAATTCATCTCATTTATAATATGCATTCTAAAAAATTTCAACATAACTCTTGGTTTCTGTTCATACATCATTAGTGATTTTGATAGAAGAAGCACTAATAACATGTTGGAGTGGTAGTTGAAAATTCCTTATTGCATACTCAAGGTCATGGGTTCGAATCTTCACATTGACATATTTTTGCATTTTAAAAATATACAAATTAACTCTTGGTTTCTATTCATACATCATTATTGATTTTAATAGAAGAAATACTAATAATATAGGAAAATTTGCCTAGAATAATGCAACCTTTTGATGATTCGCAAATAATAATGTAACCTTTCGATTATTCTTGAATAATGCAACCTTTATACCCCATTTATTTTAAATAGGCAAAAACCGGATATAACCTAAAGAATAGGTTAAACGGGACACGTGTCACATAATAATTGGTTATTATTTACAAATTTTATAAAAAAATAAAAATAAAAAGATAATAATAAAATCTACAATTACCTTCCTACTTATTTCACTAATTAATAATCATCCAACATAATTACCCCCTACCCACCTACCAACCACTCTTCAGTCTCTCTCCTAAACCTTTCCCTTCTCCATTCAAACCACCACCTGCACTCTCCCCTCCCCTCACCCAAAACAGCAATCCCCCTCTCAGACCACCGGAATCCAACCCAACACCACCGGTGCTAACCTAAACCCACCGAAACAACCCTAGCTCACCCAAAACACAAACCCCACGAAAATAATTACCCAACCCCACTGAAAACCCACCTCCAACCACCTACAACCGCACCGGAAACCGAGTCCTACCCCCACCGAAAAACCAACCCAGCCCAGTTGACTACCCTCACCCACAAAACAGCACCACCACCCTCCACTAGCAATCATTCGCTGACCCTTCCTCAATCTACATGACTGCCTTCTCGAAACACCACCACCACACTCCACCGTCATTCCCCCTTCTCGAAAAACGCACCACCACCCTCCACTGTCAATTTCCCTCACCAAAATTGAACTACCGTCGTGCAGTCGCCGACCCTCCTTCTCGAAATCACCAGCCTACTACTCTCTTCTCTCTCCCTTCTCGAAACACCCCCCTACCACTGTCAATGGCGACGGAGTTTGAGCTGCGATATTGAAGAGAGAAAAGGGAGGGAAAATTGAGGAGAGAGAAACACGGAGGGGGTGGGGGTTTCGGGTGCAGGGGAAGAGGAGGGAGGGCTCTGGATTCGTTATGGTGGTTGTGGTGGGGATGTTTGGGTGGGTAAGGGGTGGCAATGGGTGGGGGAAGGGAGGCTTTAATTGGTTTTTTTTAATATTTAATTAAGAGTTTAAATTGGAATTAAGAGCTTTACTTGAAAATTTACCAATTATTCATGTCACCAGTTTTTTTGCCTATTTAAAATAAATGGGGTATAAAGGTTGCATTATTCCATAATAATCGAAAGGTTGTAATATTATTTGCGAATCACCAAAAGGTTGCATTATTCTGGGCAATTTTTCCAATAATATATTGGAGTGGTTGTTGGAACTCCTTATTGCATGCTCAAGGTCACAGATTCGAATCTTCACATTGTCATATTTTTTTATTATAAGAGAATGAAGTGTATAGAGTGTATTCAAAGAGGGATGGTGACACGTGACGTATTGCAATCCTTGCTTACGCTTTTTTTATATATATATATATATATATATATATATATATATATAGATTAGTAAAGATGTCAATAAGAACACGGATAATCATGAATTTTTAATGTGAACGATTACAATTTATATATTTAATACTCCTAATATTGTCACACACACGCAAAATTATCAAAATTATTACATTTATACTTTTAATGGACTTACTTTAAAGCAATTGTCATCTAACCCAGATCGAAAGATCGATAACCTGAGTTGTTAGTACTGTAAAAATGCCTAAGTTGATAAATTAATAAAATCTAATAAAAATAATAGATATAATAAATCTTATCTAAAAATTCATTCATGAAAAATAAATAATATTTGGTAGGGTTCTCAAATAACCATGCAAGGGATGAGGTTAAAACTAGTTAATCTAATATAGACCCTATATTAACCATTCAGAGTCTACCTCTGCCTGGAGCTAAACTCGAGATATTTGCTACACAGAATTACATATTCCGGTGGGGATCACATCATAGTTCAAAATGAACCAGAATGGTAATTAATCAACATCAAACTTTCATTTCAAGAGTTCAAAGTTTAAAACATGAGATTATCAAGAGATCATATCAGTGTTTTGGTCTTCATTCACCTCTCCTCCAGGAACCTCATTGAACATATATTGGTTTTGGTATTCCATTAAATATTGCGTCGACCGCTTCACATCCAGAAACAGCTGGTAAACTCTACTCACATCTTCCATCTCAACAGACTTTCCCTTGCGTTTTAGACAGGCCAAAGCAGATGAGTTTATCAAGTTAATGGAATACCTTAGTGATGTTTCAACTGCAATCTTCGTTAGTAGAACTTTTGCCTCTTCAGACATTTCTACATCCTCTTCTTGGCATCTAATGTCTAAGATCTTGCGGATTTCCTCCTCCGAGTATGGTTGTGTAGAGATGATGAGCAGTCGATCGAGCAAATCGATTGGGATGCCATGTGGAGATTTGTAATTGGTCCCTCTGATCATTGTATGCCCTCTGTTGGTTGCAACTACTAGTATTGGTGCCATCTCGTTCTCCAAGGCGCGATTTAAGAAAGAGAAACACTCAACGTCCAACATGTGTACCTCATCAATGAACAAGACCCCCGGGACAATCTCAGCCTTCCCTTCTTCCCTCCACTCAGCTACTTTCGTGTCAATTTGTTCCCTCACTTCAGCACGTATTTCACCAGTATCACCAGTGAAGAGAGCTAGGAATCCCTGCGTTCTGATCAGCACGCATATAGTGAGATGAGGGAACAACTGATACAAGTCTGGCGTGCTTGCACAATTAGGTTACCACATATAGCAGTGAATACTTTCAAGTTTCTGATAAGGAAGTCTAGCATTAATTCTTTAAAATACAGTTCCTGCGTTGCTAATTGTATGGCTTTTTAGCTACAGAAAACTTTCACAATATACGGTTTTTACAATACCAATGTATTGAATGCCACTTTTTATTAGCAAAGTCATATTATAGGTTATTTAATTAATCAGTACATATATTTGATGTCAAAAACTATTATCAATCCAGATTAACTTAACTGTATTCTTAAATAGGACTATAGGAGTATGCACACGAGTGGATTACAAGGAGTCAAGGAGTGTTCAGTTGCTTAGTTCACTTGCATGGGATTATAAACTTTTATCCACAAAAAAAGAATATAACCACATGAAAATGAGTGCGATTGACTTGTGTAAATTAGGGCCATAATTACTAAATTGTATGTTAAGAGCTACACCAAGGTAGAAGCATATTTAACAATGATGAAAACAAACTAGACGGCCTGATGGACTAGCATATAGGCAGATACAAGCTACAAGGGAAATTCCTAGAAAAATGTGAATAAAACGAACATTTTGTTCTGTTCGACTGAATTTTATGTGAACTTATTGGAACTAATCAAGCATACTGGAATTTATTTGAACTTATGTAAACTTACTTTTACTTGAGCTTATTTTTTAAGATGAAGAGAATGCACCCTAGATTCATAAAGGTATAGTAAAATTCCCACAGATAGGAGCATGAGATCAAAAATGTCAATGCAGAAATCGTTGGCCATAGCATGGTTTGACGAGTCAATGCAGCAGAAATAGAATATATGTATTATGCATGTAGGGTTATATTTAAAAAGGTGACATGATAGAACTTAATCACCCAAAAATTTAGCAAAATGAGGATATGATATCAGACTTTTAAGTGATAGCGAACTGGGTCGTGAACACTCAGCAGTGGGAGCCCAAACTACTTAAACTCCAAACACAAGCTTAGGGACAAAAGCATTACATATTACAAAATATAGTCAGTGTTGTGCTAAATTAAGCAGAGAAAATATGGCCTCTAAATCACCTGTTATGAATCAGCTAAGTGAAAAAGGACAGTTTAGTAATGTTGAAATAAGTTTGTTAGTACTGGCTTGGGGAATAAGTTACCAAGTTAGTTTCCTATTAATAGAGGAATATATAGAATGAAAGGGATATGCTGAATATTGAAGAAAGTTTTTAGTTGTTAAGTAGGAGAGAGTGAACCTCTCTAAACCTCTTACTAGGGAGAGCATCCACCTCTCGGATGTGGAATTATCATTCCCAATTTCGGTGAATTGCATTCTAGTTATATAAACATCTTCCTCTTCCTATTTTTCGCCATTTATAATGCTTAAGTTTTGTTGATTCATAGCATCATCTCCCACCGCCCTGTCAAACACCAGGACAAAAAAAAGATATGTACAGAAGGGCAATAGTAAGCCGAAATTTGAGCTTCATATATCATATTTAACATTAGAATGTGCTGGATATATACTAAAATGTTTGGAAGTCCCGACTAAACTCAGACAATAATGATAAAAAGTCGAAAGAGCCAATTTGAACCTATAAAGAAAAGAAGTTATGAGTTTCTTGAATGACGTCCTCATGTCACCCTTAATGGTTCGATAGATATATATTACCCGAAAATAAGGTATGGCATTTAAGACTTGTAGGTTACTTATTCAGATATTTGTAAGTGCCCCAGCTAGCAATCCAAATAATACAAGAAAATAGAAAAAATTTGGACTTATCAAGAAGGCACTTGACAGTTAATTGATTGCTTAGTTCATTCATCACCAAACATTTCATGTTTTGCGAAAAGAAAGCATGGCCATTTAAATGTTGGTTACGTATTCAGATGTTCAGAAGTGCAAAAGCTAACAATTCATGTTACCTAATGAAATTCTGAACCTGTAAAGAGAATCACCCAAGAGCTGACAGAGTGCTTACGAAATCTAACCCACGGTTTTATCAACTTTATGTTACCTAATATGGCAATTACAACATGTGGATTTCACATATTCAGATGCTTGGAAGTACCACAAAACAATCAAAAAGTAAAAGGGGAAAGGGCTATTCTGGACCTATAAAGGATACCACATTAGCAATGATAAGTAAAATGAATGTGAGGATCATGGATTATCCTAGTGGTTTAAGGCCCTCCCTCTTCAACATGTGACACGGGATTGATTCTCACCCCTTGCAAACGTGGGATCCCCATTCCCCCCTCCCCCCCACTCATGCAAGGGGTTCTTCTTCCCTGATATATTCCCATACTTATAAATGAGATTATAATTTTTTTATAAAAAAAAGTGAATTGAATGTTAATACAACTTGAGTAATTTCATTCACCACTGCTTGGAAGTGGCAAGACCAAACAGTCCATGTAATAAGAAGGGGAGGGATTGGCTGGCCATCGATCTTACTTATCTTGTCAATTTATTTTCTTAGCCCTCAATCACAACAATCTTTATCTCAAAAGCTACCACATAGTCATCATGTAAAAAAGGTTTGCACATAACACAAGAATCATTCTTAACAATTTGATACAGGCCTTGGTACCAGCAATGAGCATGATAGCCTATCTACACCATGAAACTACTAAAACCAGCAATCTACACTATAAAAGAACCGACATCTTAAAGCCTAAAAAATGACAATGGTTAAGCAAAGAAAGAGAGTACCTGGAGTTAATAACATCAATTTCATGAAGAGTAACACAATGCACAACCTCCTTCCTCTTTTGCAACTCCCCATCAGGACACTGAACAAACTTAGTATGAGGTCCCATGGCATCATAATCCCTCGACCTCGAAAACGACCTCCCGAGCTTAGTGATCTTCCCAGAAGCCTTATCAATAGCAATAACATCCCCACTCTGCACCTTCTCTTTCGTAAGCGCCTCAATCATCTTAGTCCCTAGATCATACACCGTCTCCATATCAGTGGTCTTCAGCGTCAATTTCCCGGTTTTTGAGGCGGCTCCAGTGACGGCGGGGCGGTCCACCTGTACCTCGACAACCTCGCCCTCAATAACCTCAGCCTCCTCCTTAATACGGACCCCAATAGCGCGGCGAAAGGCCTGCATTAGAGCTTCAGTTTTGGACATCTCTAAGGAGAATATTTCAGAGCCGGAGAGCATGGCGAAGGGGGTTTCGTGTCCAAGGGATTTAGCGAGGCCCATTGCAATTGCGGTTTTACCGGTGCCAGGCTGACCGGCGATTAAGACTCCGCGGCCGGCTATTTTGCCGTCTTTAATCATATGGAGGATTACGCCGGCGGCTTTACGGGCAGGGAGTTGGCCCACGAGACCTTCAGAGACTAAGCGGGGTTCAGGGAGGAATCAAGGCCCAAGCCTCGGATGTGGGAGTGAGCTCCTATACGTTCTATTCGTGTTAGGTCTTTGCTTTCTGACAGTTTGAGTTCTGCCATTGTTGAGTGTTTTTGCGGCTTGCAGAGTGCGAAAAGAAAGGGAGGAGACTGGAAATGAGAGCGGAGGGTTCTGAGCTTCTGTCAGGTGGAGGCGGAGGGGGGGGGCGTAGGTTAAGCAGCGTGAAGGTGTGGAGGCGGAGGGGGGGGCGTAGGTTAAGCAGCGTGAAGGTGGGAGAGAATAGAGACTGAGGAGGACTAGAGATATAGAGATGTTTGAACTCACTTAAAACCTGAAAGAAATGGCCGGGTTTGTTAATTTCTAATTCCATAAATTAATAGGAATAATTGAAGGAAATAATTCATATTACGATCTTTTTCGTTAAGAATAATCTTAACGATGGATTATTTTGGTATAATTTAATTATTGGAGAGGTCCGCTATAAATGTACTGTGACCATGTTTAACAAGTAAATGTGACATGTGTTATGTGTTAATTGGTTGTGTAGTAACAATTTTATTTTATTTTAAAAAAAATCTCACCTTTTCACCTCTAGCGGATCTAAGATTTTTCAGATGGTGGTTCACCATTACTAATCACACATAAAAGAATCAATTTTTTATCAAAAGTACTCCATAGTGAAATTAACTCCAAAAGTAAAAAATAATACAGTTTTAATAATTCATATGAAATCTTATTAAATAAGAATTCAACTAAATCAAGCAATCACATCAAAACTCCAATAAACAGCAATAACCACAACATGAAATCCAAATTATAAACATCAAGAATCTGAAATTAAACATGAATTCAAGTATTCAATATAGAAAGTACCTAAACGGAGTTGGTCAGTCAGCACACTCGCCACAAAAACAAATGCTAAAATATGACTATAGATTTCAACATGATACTTACATGAGAATTAGACCTGAATAAATTCAACAAAAAAAGCAAAAAAACTTAAAACTAGTAAAAAATAAACTTAACTAAAACCCAAACAAGTTAATCTTATGAGGGCTATAGTCAGGCGCTTATTTACCCATCGCTAGATGAGACCTTTTCTCAAGCAGCCCATGTATACACCCAAAGGACAATTATGGAAATACACACAAAAGAACGAAAACAGTAATTTCACACATCTCAACACATCGTTTGCTGATAGAAAAAGATAAAAGAGAAACTTATGTGAATGAAAACTTATAGATAGTCGGGTTGTTAGGGAGAATGCTTCTTATCAACCAAAAAAAACTTAGACATAGTAAATAATACGCTCAATTTTCATTTTCCTAAAATGATACACTAACTGTAATAAATAAATAAAAAGGATACACTCAATTTTCACTTTAGGCCCATAGGCCATAAGCCTCAAAAGGCAAAATACAAACTCAGCAACACTCAAATCTTTTCGTCCATTACCCCTCTTTGTCTCCTCTAGTTCTATTTCATCTCTATGGCTTCATCCATTGCAGTAGCCTAAAAATACAACATCGGATGGAGAGAAAGCATGGCAAATGGCAAAGAAACTAACAAAAGTTGTGGCTCTGTTCACTCACGGACAGTGGTGGGGCTACTTTCATGTATTTATTTTTTGGCTAGTGGTCACGTACACCAGGGTGGTGTACAGTGCCTCTGCCACTGGTCCCATCTGACTGTATCCCCAGCCACACCCCTCCCCTTGTCACCACCCTCAACTAAATTGTTCCCCTCGCCACCAACCCTTCAACAATACCCTCCTCCTCTCCTCTCCCCTGCAACCCACCCAACAACCAAAACTCCCAACCCACCCCAACAATCCCAGCCACCATTGTCGTTCTCCCTTTCTCTACAGCCACTCTCTCTTTCTCTTAGCATCGCCAGCCACCACAACAACCCCACCCAACAACCAACATACTCCGCCCAACTGTTAGGGCATTTAAGTTCAATATAATCCAACATAATAACCATCACAGAGCAACCCCTCGTAAAAATCAACATTCTGCCAAAAACAAATGCAATTCGCCATCGGCAATATAACAATAATATGAAACATCAAACACCAATTGCAACATTAAGGGCGACTACCCAACAAGGAACATTGCTTCGGCTAAAGTTAGTAATTATATCGGGGATATTCCCCCTGAATGACGCTTCAACCTCGTTCATAAACACTTTTCTGCGACGTCTACCTCCACTATTTTGGCAATGGAGCTCCCGCTGTCTGATGAGCGGGACCATATGGTTTAGAGCCACCATAAGTCAGGGATAAATACTTCAAAAACCGCATATGCTTATATTATCTGGCTACTAAGCGGGGTGTGAATTTTTTTCTCCGGGTCTTCTCAATCCACTCTTCAAAGCACTTTGGCACATTCCTCTTCTCCCAAAGTGGAAATATTTTCCTTTGGTGTTTGCTTCATGATCGCGTTGCTAGATAAACAAAATCTTTCTGCCTGTAATCTCATCCACCCACATTCTGTGACTTATGACCTTGGTTGTTGAAGACGCCCAATATATTTTCCGTTCTTGCTCGCTCGCCGAGACTTACTGGTCGTTAGCGTTTTTTTGTTTCGGACTTGATCTCCTACCATATCCTACTTTTCAAATGTAAGAATGGTTATCTCAGCCCCCACATTCCTTAGTTTGTTACTTCTCTTTGGAGTCTGTGGCTACATTGGAATGAAAGTGTTTTTGGGTATGCCTACAAGTCTACAAGCAATTGTTGACCTTGTCATTGTCTCTTCGTTTTCTACACACTGCCATGGATAATCTACACCCTCTAGAACCCAATCTTGATTTCCCCATCGGGCTTCCGCGTTACCAACCTTGGTCGCCAAAGCATATATATCTCTTTTCTCACTATTCAGTGTGATGTTGTATGGAGTAAACATAATGGTCTGGGGGTTTGGGTTGGGTGGTTTATTCTTCAACCGTGGATTCTTTCCAGTGTGGTGCTCTTGCTTTGCCTTGCCTCCAACACCCCTCGTGCTGAAACCTTGGCTATTTTTTCACGGGTAGTAGAAGTAAGCCCAAGGAGGCGAGCTTCTTTCATTCCAGCTGCCTTTGTTGGGCTGTGCAATGTAACGTGTAGGATATACGACTTCTATCCGAATATGCTAACAAGGTAATGATCTTACAGGGTACCCATGCTGTCGATGTTGATCTAAAGTGGACCATACGAGAGGTTGGAATTCTTATATGGTGCCAAATCCTAAAGGTTTCCCATCACCATGTGTGATGACGTTGCTAAAGCATGTTTGCGTGACCTTTTTATGCTTACTAATGCTTTGTAGCGTTTTTTTCTGGCTCGATTATGTAAAAAAAAGTTATGTGTCCTTAGCAAACACCTCTAACCTTTTGTAAAGGTAACAAACTAACAAGTATTTTCATTGAACGTATATAAACTACAACGTTTATATACTAATTGCCACAAGTTTTTCATCCCTAATATAGGCACACTACCATTTGTTTCTATAAATAACAACTTACGCTCATTAGCTTTTCTATAAACACAAAACTAATCATAAGATGTATATACAGTGCGAGAAGAACGTCATTAACTTAGTGTTACATTTCCTACGTATTTCATGCTCGTGAATTACAAAAGATACATTAATTCCACTTACAACAGTTTCTGAACGCATTCTACTGTTAATTCACCTTTAGTTATCTAATTAACCTGTAATACCATAGGGGGACCGAGCGTAACACGCGGGCTAACAACTAGTATATTACAAAATCGGTCTTGTTTTATATTAGTAATTTTCAACATGCTCCCAATGATACTCAACTTAATAATTAAAACAAGCTCGATCTTCTTTTATCCTAAATATTAGGGTTTAGGATTCTATATATCGAAAACTATTTAATTTGTATTAAATTTATTAATGACATGTTATCTTAGATGGCGCGATAAATATCGTCAAATAAGGATGACAAATGTCACGACCTCATGCATTGCCTTATAAAATTTATTTTGTAGATTAGTTACTAGTCATAAATGCGCGCAATATGTACAAAATCATATTAAGTTTTGCATCAAATATAACTGGAAAAGAAGAATCAACGATTTGTTTAGTTTTTTTCAAAAATAAAAAAGTATAAAAACTTAATAGTTAGAGAGGAAAAGTTATACTTTCTGCATTTTGCAATACTCGCAACATTAGCATAGTAACCACTATTCAGCTATCAATCTTATATTATAATTTTTTCCAAATGTATAAGAAAAAATATAGGCAAGTGGGATCTTATTTGATTCGTCTTAATGCATACTATCAGAATATCAACTTTTAATAATTTTTACTCATCAATAATTAAAGATAATAAAGTTTAATGTATTGTATTAAATAGTGCGCAAACAAAAAACGTTAAGAACCTTGCGAAACGAAGAAATACCTTTTTAGCAATGCTCTCTTTATAAAATTTCATGGCACTATTCATTCCTTTTCTCTCTCCTAAAATGTCATCTTTCAACCTTTTCTTATTAACAATGACCTATTTTAAAGTTCATCACCTTCTCTCCCTTGCCCCACCATACTTGCTCTCTCTTACATTATTTATTTATTTCAATTATATTTAAATATGCTCATGAACACGTAAAATTTAATTGGTAGCGAAAATTTATACTTAAACGTTGTTAATTTGTAATTAAACGTAATTAAGAATATTTTAAGTGTAATTAATTTATTCGCATATAATTAATTGAGATTAATTAATAAGTATTATTTTAAATTTTAATGAACGAACTAATTGATATTTTGCACCATGATTGCAATACATTCAACTTCGTTACATAATTTGGTTTAGACGATTACAATGAAATGACTTATGTAATACTTGGGATTTAAATGCTACATTAGTTCTGAACCCTCCCAAACTTTTGTCATATGTGTTCCATCAAATCTTGTTTAAGGGCGAGATGTGTTTGTCGATTTTCAACATCATCCTATTTGCCAAGTATTGGTTTATGTCAACCATTCTATCTGAGTAATACTCGAACGGCTCATCATCATCTGCGCTCGTTGTACCTCCCAATCTATGGTGAATTCAATCTTCCATGAATTCTCTAGTATCGGCATAGTGTTTGTACCTATGTCTTTCATCTTCCACTATCATGTTATGCATAATGATGCAAGAAGTGATGATAAATGCGAGTTGTTCGTCATCCCATGCAAGAGAAGGATTTCATATTATTGCAAATCGAGCTCGCAAAACTTTGAATGCTCGCTCGACATCCTTTCTTGCTGCTTCTTGGTGTTGGGCGAATAATCTAGTTTTTGCCGTTTGTGGTTGAGTAATTGACTGAATGAAAGTCGCCCATTTGGGTAAATTCCATTAGTAAGATAATAGCCCATTTCATATTGTGTCCATTAACCTCGAAATTAACAGGTGGCGCTCTTCCTTTGAACAGATCTATTAAAAGAGGTGATCGATATAGCACAGTGATATCGTTGTACGAATCCGGCATCCCGAAAAATGTGTGCCAAATCCATAAGTCATGATCAACAACATCTTCAAGAATTAGTGTTGCTTTACCATCTCGACCTTGATAGTGGCCTTTCCATGCTGCTGGGCAGTTCTTCCACTCCCAATGCATGCAATCGACACTACCAACCATTCCAAGGAATCCACGTTGCTCCCCAATGGCTAGTAATCTGGCCAAATCATTTGGTGATAGTTTTCTCAAGTATTGCGCGCCAAAATGGTTGATTACCCCTTTTGTGAAATGAATAATTGCGAGTCTCGCACTTGCTTCGCTAATTCGGACATACTCATCAACTTGGTCGGCCACTGTCCCATAAACTAGCATACGTATAGCTGCAGTGCACTTCTGTAATGGGCTTAAATCCATGCGACTTGAAGCGTCAACATTTTGATGGAACCAAGGATCGTTGTTCACAACGACATCCATTATTCTCACGAACACTAGTCTTCTCATTCAAAACCGGCGTCGGAATAATCGAGCAGGGTATATGAGATTATCAGCAAAGTAGTCATTGAACAATTGGATGTGCCCTTTTTTATGACCTCGCTCTACTCGAGGCTTCTTCTTGTGAATTCCCATGCTTGGAGTTATTACAGAAATAATTGGTGGAATGGTGTGTTTAACGGCATGGTCAATTGCGATGTCGATGTTTTCATCTTCATCATTAGACATCTATTCCTCAGAGGAGGATGAACTAGAAGAAGAGGGGAAAGAAAACTTGAAAAAATTCATTTTCTTACTTAATTGTTTGAGGTGTATATAATTCATATATTCAACAGAACTTGGAGATGTATATATAATATGCAATGCTACATAATAGAAGTGGTGCAGACTGATGGACTAAAATAGTGGTGCAGAATGATGGAGTAAAATAGTGGTGCAGAATGATGGACTATTCAATGTCATGCAGAATGATAGGACGTAACAATGAGTGATCAAAATAAAAGCTGAAAAGAGGAACAATACAAAAAACACTATTCAATGTCATGTGAATGACTTGATAACTCAATGACAAAAGGCAGAAGTGGGTTAGAGAAACAATTAGAAATCAGTGCAAAGAGAGGTAGTACACACTAACCCATTTCATTAATTGAAATTACAACTTTCATCACATTAAACACCTAAACGACATCACAATAACTTAAACAGAGTATTACTGAACAAAGAGATACATGGTTATTGAAAACACGGTAGATAAAACATTACAACTCTCCAAATTAAGCATAAAACGAAACCTAATAACAACATCAACCCGCACTAATGACCTTTGTAGTTCTAGAAGTAGTTGACTAGGTCACTTAGTATATTTGTCTCCCATGGCATAAGATTCTCCTTTCGGGATAATTCTTGATACAAATCATACTTCATCCAAAACTTTTCCATCTCAAGTTGCTTCTGCTTCCGAGCTTCTTTTTGCCTTTGTAATTCCAGCTGGAGCTTCGCTTATTGGTGTGTTTCGATCGGGAAATTCCTCGTCGGTTCTCGATCTTTTCCCACTGCTTCCACTTCTAACCAAGCCAATATTATTGTACATCGGTGGACGATCACGTGAATTTTTTTCCAGTTATGCTTGCAACTTGCTTCCACTTCTTGAATTTTTTCAAGATCTTCCATTGCTCAATCAAGTGGAACTTACCCCATTTCCTCTCGTGGATGAGGTGCGCCTCTTGGAGGACGTCCTCCTCTCTTTGGCCACTTCTCTTTCTCCTAATAGCTTCATCATAGCATCCAACCCACTTTAGAACCGGGGAAACAACTCTTCCCCAAAGACTTTTTATCATGTCAAGACTCCTTGACGCAATTTCAAGAGGCCGTTCTGCTCTCGCTTGCTCGTAAGCCGTAGTGAACTTTGTCCACATCACTCTTATCTTCTGGGTTCGTGCCTACAGTTGCGTCCGTACATGTGTTCATGACTGAGAAAATGAGAGCAATATCTTCAATCAAATCCCAATTCTTCTTCCCTTTTAGAGTTGATTGAGGGTGTTGTTGTGAGGGTTGTGAAAGCAATTGGGTGAAGCTCGGTTGTGGGGTAAACTGGACTATTAGTTCTTGAAACGATGGTGGTTGAAGGGGGCACCCTGACCATCGTCATCTTCATGGTCATCGTTGTCTTCGTCTTCGTCGTCGTCGAGAGGAACTGAATAGCCTTCAATTTGGTCACCTCCTTCATAATCATTATCATTTGCAAGCTCGTTCTCATCTGAGCTTTCTCCTCTCGCCGGAGTTGAATGGTACTCATAACTCCCCATGGGTGAGATTGAGAGTAGTATTGTTGATGACTATCCATTGGTTGGCTTTGAGATTGATAATCGTAATTGTATGGTTGTAGGGACCATTGTTGAGACTGTTGAGCGAAGTTTGACGGTTGTTGGGGCCATTTTTGAGATTATTGACAGAAATTTGATGGTTGTTGGGACCATTGATGGTTTTGATTAGGGAAATTTGATGGTAGTTGGGTATTTGATGGAACAAATTGAGGAATGTAAGAAGGATTTTCAATATTAATTTGCTGATTTTATTGTTTAGAAATTTGTTTTCTGGTTTTTTTTGGCTAAATTTTCTTCTAGGATTGGGATTATTAATTTTTGAAATTTTTTGGAATTTTTTAGCAAACACAAGTTGCAAAATTATATGAAAGAAAGCAAAGTTCTTTGGGAAGAGAAAATAAGGAGAAAAATAGTTTTCAGAAAATTTTACCAAAATATATCAAAATTGGTCTCATTTTATAAATCTCAAAAAAATATGAACGTCGGTAATTTTTATTTATTTATTTGAATTTATTTTTGGAGAAAATAGCCGTTTAAAGTTTTAAACGGTTATTTTTCTCTCACCTCCATCAACCAATCAAAAGGCGCCACTTGGCCCACTCACTGACGCGCGTCAATTTTTTTTTTTGCCAATTCACCTCCACCCACTTACAAACACGCGGTTATATTTTCTCTCACTTCCATCCGTCAAATTATATGAAAATAGCCGTATATGGTGCCGTTTGCACCTATTTCTTTGCAAATTTAGCTTTTATTTTTCTCTTCTAGTTTTATTTTTGGGTTGATGACCGTTTGTTCCATTAGGGCTATGTTCTTTTCAACTTATTTAAGTACTCTAGTGCATATTTCATAAATGATCAGATCATATTAGAAAAATTCAGATCATATCAGAAAAAATCAGATCAGAAAAGATCAGATCAGATCAGATCTGAAAAGTTCAGATCAGATCAAAAAGAATAAGAACAAAAAACAACTATAACAAGTTCAGATCAGATCAGATCAGAAAAATTCAGATCAGATCAGACTAGATCAGAAAAGTTCAGGCCAGATCAGATCAGATCAGAAAAGTTCAGATCAGATCAGACCAGATCAGAATAATTCAGACGAAGAGAACGAACCCTTGGTTATAACATGACCCTGTTTTATGAACTTTTAACCAACAACCTTTTTTTGTCATTGCTAATAAGCTAAAATTAAAGTTCATGACATGAACTTTTCCAAAAAAAGTTTTGCTAATAATGCTCTAAAAAATTTAGATAGATAGCTAATTACGCAGTATTGTACAGGACAACTTAACCAAGGTCCAAGTAGTCCAAGAGAACTTAGTTAGTTAAAAACGGGACGAGAATTAAACGGAGTATAATTCGGCGCGTTTAAAACGGCAAAAATTTGAATAATTCGGTCAAATATTCGATTAAAAAAACGTTGACTTTTATAATTCGGATACGTACGTATAAAAGTTTAAAACGGTTTCAATTTGAAAAATTCGGCCAAAAAACGACCATTATTTTGGTGCTTGACCTATACCATCTTAACCTAATTATCTAAAGTCTAAGACCATACCATTTAACAATGTTTCTAACCATCCTTTGGTACTGCAGTTTTATACCCATTATTTTGAATTTTGTTAATTAATTATATTAATGTCCCATTTAAGTAGTTATGATAATTAATTAAAGGAAATTTTGTCAAAATGGACCTTTTAAAATAATTTGGTTATGAGAAGGTACCCAGAAATAAGATAATTGTCAATAAGGCCCTAATAATGTATTTTATTTGTTATTTAGGACCCTAAAGTCACTTTCCGGTGAAAAAGTCAATATTCTGAGGAGTTGACTTCTATTTTGACCTGAGTTTTCTCTACTTTTTGCGTGGAACACCATTGCCCAAACTTTCTTTGTGTTCCCTCTCCTTCTCATCTCCCATGTACTCAACTGGTTCCACCATCATTTTCTTCCTCCATCTTCTCCCTCCCCCCTGATTATCTTCTTCCTCCATGGTTTAGCTTTTTGTACTGAGAGTAAAGGTCTCACACTCATTTTTTTTAAAAAATTTACTTTCCTTATTCAAAAGACACAAAATTTAAAGAAACCCCAATAACATCATTCATGTTGAAATTTCTGCTAAAACTTGATTTGAGTTGCAACCATTTTATGGGGTTAAATTCTTGGGAGTGTGAGAATTTGCATAACCTTGAATTTCTTGATTTAAGATTGAACAATGGAGTTATTAAATTCCTCAATTCTTGATTAGAGTAGCACAAGAAAGAAGAAAGAATGAGCAGGAGGGAGAAGATAATGAAGGAACAAGATAATGGAGCCACCTGAGATGAAAAGAAGAGGAACCAATTAGATTTTTTCAGATGAAACAGAAAAGAGAAGAGGGAGGGGAGGGGGAGGGGTCCTGAATGAATGAGAGAGCGTTAAACAAGCGCTTAATTTAAGACAGAGGAAAGATAGTTACATGTAGTCAATGCCAGAATATTGACTTTCTTGCCGGAAAATGAGTTTTGGATCCAAAACAACAAATAAATTTTATTATTGGGTGCTTGTTGACAATTATTTAATTTTTTAGGTACCCACTCACAACCAAAATATTTTAAAAGGTCCTTTTTGACAAAAAATTCTTAATAAAATGATAAGTACTCTATCTCTATTCTCAGTTGGCCCATACATCTAACGTCCAAAATTGTTGAAATCCCCACAATCATCTATATATATATATATAATATATAGAGAGACAACAAAGAATTCATGAGATGAGAGAGAAATTAGAGATAAGGAAACCCTAGGAAATGATAGAGGAAAAAATGGAAGAGCGCGCTAGCACTGCAACCTCGCAACTGACTCAACGCCTAGCGTCGTTTTCTGCTCCATCAGCACCTGTTCACCGGCGCCGGAAGGCTATCTCTACTCCTAACCAGCGAAACCATGTTTCTCCGCCTCGTAAGCATCGACCAAGGGGTCGATTTCTCAACCTTGCACACATCCTCCGGCCAGTTCAGCATCAAATGTGCGAAATACGGCTGGACCAGCGTTCAACCACCGCTCAGCATCACCTCCTACTCGCGCATGGAGGAACGGAGGCCTCTGCTCATCGTCAAGCGTGGCGAATTCCGTCTGCTCCTGGCGACCAGGTAAGTTCACTTCCTCTTCTAAGTAACCTTCTGTTTGCTACCCGTACTCATAGTTACAATTGGGTTCAAATTTCTAGCCCCTTTTGTCGTAATTTTAGATCTAGTAGTTCTACGCACTGCTATGCGAATTTGTACTGTCCCTATGATGTGTATTACTGTCTCTGGTTTTGTTCTGCTTGCTGTGCTGGTCGCATATATGGTCATAGTTTTGCTATGGTGACTTATGTTGTTATCCTGGCGGTTTGTGTTGGAAGTAGAATTGTGTTTAAGCACCTAGTTCTCGATTCTATTTCTACTCTTGCTAATATTGGCTTCATTGGTATTATAATTGTTCTTCTCTTTGTGCTACGCGCTTTCATGGCTGTTGTTGTTGGTTTCCGTGCTCCTGTTGGTGCTGCCTTTGTGTTTCACCAACTCTCACTTTCAAGGCCACTCCTAAATGACACTACTAATGGGTTAAAAACCTACCACACTCGCTTTAAATTGCCCTGCATATTACTACAGAGCATTACGTTGTTTCGACAAATGAATCAGGTACATATTTGCCCTGTAATGCAATTATAGACATTAGGAAGAACTTGGGGAGTCATAATAAGACTTATGGTGTCATGGTGTTTGCTTCCATTTCTGTTGCTGCGTTCAATTTTCTGTTTTTGGTTCTGCTTGTTTTTGTTTTGGGTAATGTGATTTTTTTGTAGTGTTGATCTTTCATTTCCTAGTTGGTGTTGTCATCCGTGTACTTTATATCGTTGTTGGGGCTGTATCTATCCCTGTTTGCAAGATCTTTGGGTTGGTTGCTCTTGGGTTTGTAGTAGGATGTATGAACATCAACTCAGGGTTCTATCCCAAGCTGAGTTCACAGTGGCTAGACCCTAAGTGCAATGGATTTATCAGTTTTGCTTGCTTGTACTTGAGCTTGTCCAGTCTTCCTTTCTCGCTTAGTTCTCTTAATGCTCATCCCTCTATGTCTTCTGTTGTTATCGTTGTTGGCTCTGTGCTTATTGTTTTTGTTGTTGTCTTTATATATGTTGCTACTTTAACTGTTCATATGGTTTTACTTGCTTCTAGTTCCGTTAGTCGTGCTAGTTGTATAACCCCATACTCAGGTGAATGCACAAAGAGGGATACATATCGTCATAAGTGCGGTGACTACATTATCCCACCTACACAGTATGGCTACAACAATACTTGTTGGCACTTGACACTCCTTCTCCAAGACACTCACCTCAAAGTGAGCATCAAGCATCAAATTCTGGGTTACACTCTCAAGCTTAGTCTATTCATAGCAGCTGCAACTATCATCACTGGCACTTGTGGATTCCATAAATGGAAATTGTTTTCTTTTCATTTCCAAGCGTATTTTGCCTATTTATTTCTAGCAAGTTGTGGTGTATATTTAGATACAATTACTAGGCTTCTTTTAGCCTCTTGTCTATTTCTAGTTTTGTACAAAGTGGTGTACTATGTAAATGATCATAATGCAGCAGCAACGCCATCCAATACTACCATGTGGGAAAATGCACCAGCTCTCCCCTAACAACTACTCGGCAAAGAGCCAACTTAAGATTTCGAACAGGCTCCCTCTATGTTTTGTCAAGATCGTCAATGTAGCTGCTCGTCTTTTTTATTGTAATTGTCTTATTTGCCTTTTCACTCACCATTGTAATATTTGCTATGTAACACTACAAAGGCCAAAAGAAGCCAAAAAGAAGAAAAAGAAAAGATCTGGATGCCTTGACGTCCATAATGTCCTGGAGTTGAAAAATCACTCCATTAAATTGTTTTCAAAAATCCCCTTCCCCTTTTATAATGACTAAGGTCATTTTTTGGAACATACATGGTGGGAAAAAGCTCCAGGCCTTAGCCGAGATTGTTTATCTAAAAAGGAAATATAATCCCGACATATTATTCATCCTTGAAACCATGACCAGCAATAAAAATAGCAATGATATTCTCAAATCGTTACTATTCGAGCACAAAATTATTATCGACCCAGTGAATCATTGTGGAGGGATTTGGGTATGTTGGAATGATGCCAACATTAAAGTTAACGCTCATTACTGCCATGATAGAGGAGCCCATCTAAGTATAACCCATAAACCCAATAAAAAGGATCTTCTTATTTCAGGTATTTATGGCCCGACTCAAGAAAGCGATAAAAACGAATTTTGGAGTTTTATCAAAAACTACCTAACGCAACAGACCATCCCTTGGATGGTTATAGGAGATTTTAATGAACTTCTAACAATGGATGACAAGATGGGGGGAAGACTCCTAACCACAATAGACTTACACGTCTTCTTGACTTAGTTAATTCACTCCAAGCTATAGATATTCCTTATAGCCAAAATGCTTACTCTTGGAAAAGACTAGGATACAACAAACTAATATATGAAAGATTAGACAGAGCAATCTGTAGCCAGGACTTCTATTCTACCTTCCCTAGACTATGCGTACACTACGGTGCGTTTACTGTTTCTGATCATGCACCGGTTATCTTAGATTTTGGGATTACTCGATCTACAAACTATAATGATTTTCGTTACCAGAATGCTTGGGCCTTAGAACAAGAATCACACGACCTGGTAACCAAAACATGGACAACACCAATCACTGGTTCCCGGTTTTTCAGATGCCAAAAGAAACTTCAACATGTAAAGCAAGAGTTAAAAAATTGGGCTAGAAAAAAGTATAACCACTCTAGTAACATGCTTGACTTAAACAACGACAAAATCAAAGAAATAGAGACAAAATTGGTTAACCAACCTTTCAACCCTATTCTCTATAACCATCTTAGTAGATTGCTCAAGCAGCGAGAGAAGCTACTTTTTTTCAGACAACGGCATTGGGGAGTCATTTCCCAAAAACTGGCTCACTCAAGGAGACAGAAACACCCGTTTTTCCACAACAAATTGAGAAAAAGATGCCAATTCAAACATATTCAAAATTAGAACTACTGAGGACATTTGGCTCTACACACAAGAAGATATCCAAACGGAGTTTTTAAACTCTTTTAAAGCAAGGTTCTCGTCACCACATGCAACACCTAGACAGCTCGATTTATCTTTCATTTCCCCAATTGTTACGGAAGACAATTCTAATGACCTGTTGCGAGCTGTTACAGATCAGGAAATCAAAAGTGCCTTTTTGGACATGAACCCACACAAAAGTCCGGGTTCTGATGGTTTTGGTGCCGGTTTCTATCACGCCTATTGGGGCACAATAGGTCATGATATAACCATTGCAATAAAAAGCTTTTTCTCTCATGGCCAATTACCGCCCTCACTTAGTCATACCATCATCACATTGATTCCCAAAAATGAAATTCAGGAAACGACAAATGACTTCGGACCAATCAACCTAGTTAACTCGATTTATAAAGCCATCACTAAGATCATGGTAGCACGTCTAGCCCCAGCCTTGCAAAAAATAATCAGCCCATACCAAAATGCTTTTACAAAAAGGCGCTCCATTCATGATAACCTGCTTATAGTACAGGAAATTCTAAACACGTTCCAAAAATAAAAAAATAAGACAAGATGGTTCACCTTAAAACTAGACATGGAAAAGGCCTATGACCGACTAGAATGGGACTTTTTATGGGCAACCTTACATGCATTTGGCTTTCCAGCTCGCTGGGTAGACCTAATTAAACAATGTGTGACCAAAGTCTCCTACTCACTCAAAGTGAACGGGCAAACAACTCAATGGTTCAAACCAACGAGAGGGGCTAAGACAGGGAGACCCCTGTCCCCGTATTTGTTCATACTTTGTATGGAAGTCTTAATTAGGAAATTGGTCATCGCCAGTAACAACACGAGGTCTGGGGTGGGTTTCAAACGCTACCCAAGAACAACTACTATCCCCTGTCTCATGTTTGCAGATGACAGCCTCAGTTTTTGCAAAGCCAAGACCGCGGCATGTATCGAGCTCAGGAAACAAATTGATGAGTTTTGTACCATCTCTGGCCAATTAGTCAATTTCCATAAATATGCCTTAATCAGTTCAAAGCAAATTCCTAACAGTCGTAAGCATGGTTTGCTAGCCATTTTGACATTACTCCTAAAGGGTGCCTGGGGAGATACCTAGGAATTCATTTCAGCTCATTCAAACCTACCAAAAATGATAAGACAAAAATTCTGAAAGACACGGAACGACGCCTACTTCTCTGGGAAGCAGGCTTCCTCTCAAAGCAGGTCGACACACTGATATCACGTATTTATATAGAGTTTTCTCCCTTATTTACAAGCTAATTTGTGCATCATTGGAGCTCTTGGGAGCTATTTTGTGCTAACTATCGTATGTAGTTGTGGTTTCGTGTTTTAGTATTGAATTGCAGGTTTTATGGAGTTTTCTCCTTATTCCCGAGCCTTTTGGAAGCAACCACGGCTTTACGAGATGTTACGAGGCATGTAGGATGGCTCACGAGCTTTATGGATAATTTAGGAGGTCCCAAGACCGCTAAACGTGAAGATTAGAGAGCCAAGGAGTCAAAGGAGGTTTCCGTGCACTGATCGAACAGAAATGGCCCGATCGGGCGAAGTATTTATGATCGGGTATGAAAGTCACGGACCCGATCGGGCAAGTCTTGCCCGATCGCATCGGGCGAGTACACATGCACCAGGCCCGATCGGGTGTTCACCACGCGACCCGATCGGGTGGGTTGCTCATAGCTCTCGTTGTGAAGCTGCGGATGAGGCGAGCTTGTTGGGCTCGTTTGTCGCCTGGCCCGATCGGGTGGATGCCCACGGCCCGATCGGGTGGGCCGTATAATTTGGTTAATGCTGCGCTGCTGCTATACGAAGGCCCAGAATACAAATTGCTGAGATTGTTGTTTGACCCGATCGGGTACTGTGCTCGGGCCCGATCGGGTCTGGTGCCTAAATCGCACTTTTCGCTTTCTTATTTCCGTTTTTAGTGAACTTGAGGGGTATTATAAATACCGTTTTCCTCATTATTTAAAAAACATCTTTTTTTCATCTTTCATTAGCTTTAGACTAGTTTTATTCTTCATTGTTCTTAGTTCAATTCAAACACTTTAGATTAATTTAGAGGCGATCAAACCTATTTCGATTTCAATAAAAGTTCCTGCTTTCCGTTAATTGGTATTCTTTCTTACCCTAATCTCTTTTGTTATTCTCAATTGCTTAGTTTATTTATTTAATCGTTCATGATGCAATTGTTAGGGTTTCACATTAGTTTTGTTGTTGTTAATTCGATTATGAGTGAGTAGTTCTCTTTCTAGGGTGTTAGATAGGAAAGCCATGTTTATACCATGATAGTGATTTAGACTCTTATTGATTTCTAGGGCTTGATTAGGGTGATTGTGATGTGATTTGTTCTTTATTGAGTAATTAACGTTATTGCGCAGTTTCGTTGGTTGCTTGTGGTTAATAGTTGTTTGCACAGATCCGTCTTACGACTAGAGGCCTAGGACACGTCAGTAGTTCTGATTACGTTAGTGAACATGCGGCGTATGTTGAACTATGAGCGTTGAGTCGTAACCATAGCTCAACATGGGCTCTAATCCCCCGACTCTTGACTTAGGTTTTGATAGTTGTTGACCTTGTTTGATTGGTATAAGCATGGTGGACCGACCTAATACCCTAGGTTTTTATTCCATAATTAAATCCTTTGTTTAATTCGTCTTTCTTAGCTTAATCATTAGTTTAATTAATTCCTTCCGATTTACTCTGGAGTAGCTGAATTGGTTGAATATTGATTTAGAAACTCTGTCTCCCTGTGGATTCGACCCTGCTTCCACTGACTACCTTAGTTAGAGGACCGTAGGTTTATTTTTGATTAGGTGATACGACTAAAACTTATCAAATTTTGGCGCCGTTGCCGAGAGACGGCTAGTTTTCTATATTTTTATTTGATTATTTGGTCTACTTCTCTGTACCTCATTGGAACTTCATTGTTTCAATCGAGGTACATTTTACTGCTGCTTTTTGTTTCTTTTGTATGCCCAGGTCCCAAAGAATCGGTTCCCCATTTCCAGCGGACCCCAATCTTACTAGGACAATCAGGCGGATCCGAAAGATAAAGCAGAAAGAAAAGCAGTATGTTCAGCTGAACACCTCTGGAACAGATACCTTGAGTTCAGTCGTGTCAAAGTCACTGAAGTCATATGGGGTGCCCAACCCAGATGGTCTCTCCACTGGACCTACTATGCCCACCATTGCCGCAGCAAATTTTGAGATTAAGCCTGGACTCATCAGTATGGTCCAGCAAAATCAGTTTGGTGGGCATCCTACTGAAGATCCGGCAAATCATTTGCAACGGTTTCAACAAATCCTACTGAAGATCCGGCAAATCATTTGCAACGGTTTCAATAACTTTGTCGAACCGTTAAACATGCCGGCGTCACTCCAGAGCAACTAAAGGTCATGTTGTTCGAGTTCTCATTGAGGGATAGAGCCCAGAAATGGTTGCACGACGTGAAAGAGACAGAATGGAGTGAGATTTCTGCTGCATTCCTGAGAGAGTATTATCCACCTACAAAGACAGCAGAAATCAGAAATAAACTAGCCACGTTTTCCCAAGAGCTCGATGAAACATTACGGGAGCGTGGGCTAGGTTTAGGGATTTACAGAGAGAGTGACAAATGGTTCTTGACACAGACATTTTACAATGGTCTGCAGCCTCAGACGAAGAGTATTGTTGATTCGTCTGCAGGAGGGAGTTTTTCTGGATAAGGAAGTGGATGTAGGCTACGAGTTTCTATCAAACCTCGCAGCCAATGATCATTCCACTTCCCGAAGCCTCACGAGGAAGGTACTGGAGGTAGATGCCATTGCATTATTGACTTCGCAGATGGCGAAGCTCAGTCAGCAGATTAACACCTTCAGTTCCTCTTCCTCAGCAGCACCCTTTGAGTATTAATGCTATGTCTGCAGTAGCACCCATTACCCAATTTTCTAGCAATGAAGCGAATATTCCTTTATGAACGAACGTGAATGAAAGAACTTGAATTCTTTTGAATTTTCATTTCATTTTTCTTTCATTTTTCTGAACTTCATTCCCGCAACTCTAAACTTGCTTTTTTCTTTTCTTTTTCTCACTCTCAAACCACAGCAAATACACTTTTAAATTCCTCAAAACCAAACTAAACCAACAAACCAATCTCAAGCTCTACCCATACAAAAGCTCCCCCAAGCTAGGCTTGGAATAATATCAAGTGAAGGCTTGGGCTCATAATAGGGGTTTAAGTAACACGAAACAAGTCATTAAGCTCAGCGGGGCTAAGGAGGATAAAAGTATATCAAAAATTCACTCTGAAGCTCAAGAATAAGACAAAAGAACGCCTCTATCACAGCTAATGCTACAAGTCCTCGAATATCAGACAAGTACGAAGTCAAAGTCAAGATCAATCCACTAAAGAGAATTAACACACAAAGAATAGACTGGATAATAATATGAATCCAATAGACTACAAAGAGGCCTCACAGTCTAAACAATTCAGGTATGCAGCTGGTGGTCTAATATAATCCAAAAAAGCTCGAAATCATAGCAATCAAACATCAAACCATAGCCTCAAGATCACAAATGCCCATCTATCCAGAAAACATAGTCAAATCATTTTTAAATAGAGGACAACAAGGGGCACAAGGGGCAACTAAACCAATCATGGGAACCATAATTTTTTGATTTTTTCAGAATTTTTTCGAAGCAGTAAATCTATCCTAGAAAGCAGTAAAAGAGATGGAATACAAACAGAACTCCTCCCCAAGCTGAACTTGGCAGTGTCCTCAATGCCAAAAGGTGATAAGGACTATGCTAAGAGGAAACCAATGTTAGTACCCTCACTCTCGCTCGCAAAAGGAAGAAAAATAAAAAGGAAAGGAAAAAGGGAAAGAAAAATCCGAGTTGCCTCTCGCACAGCGCTGGTTTATAAAGGTCCCGCACGACCATAATCCTCCCTCTCTCAAATAGGAGGGTCTTGGCAATGAGTGCCACCTTCATCAAACATCCTTCTCCTCCAAATGTTCTTGATAATACCTCCAGACGGTGAGGCAACCTTAGGTGGAATTGGAACCTTCTCCACATTTACTTCATCCAAAACCTCGTCCCTGTAACAAGATTGTTCAAACATAGGTGCTTTAACAGCATTGGTTAGTTTAAAAATCACTTTATCATCACCAACACTCAAAGTTAAAGACCCAGACTTGACATCAATGCCAGCACCAGCAATACACAAAACAGCCTACCCAAGATAATAGGAATTGGCATCCTCATCCATATCTAACACCACAAAATCAACAGGAATATAGAATTTCCCTACCCTAACAGGAACGTCCTCACAAAACACCTAGAGGGTATTTTTATAGAACGATCCTCCATCTGTAAAGTAATTTGTGTGCATTTAAGGGCTCCCATGTTCAGTTTCTTATAAACAGACCATGGCATAACAGAAACAGAAGCCCCTAAATCACACAAAGCCTTATCAATAAAAATAGGTCCAAGATGGCATGGTATAGAAAAACTACGAGGATCTTTTAACTTTGGTGGGGGTTTATTTTGAATAAAAGCACTACACTCTTCAGTAAGAGCGAGCCGTTCTACCCCACTAAAGTCTCTTTTCTTAGTGATCATGTCTTTCAGAAATTTGGCGTAAACAGGCACTTGGGTAATTAAATCTGTGAATGGAATTGTTACCTCAAGGTTCTTGACCATAGCCAAGAACTTGCAAACTGTTGATCGACCTTTGATTGTTGCATCCGGTGAGGAAAAGGTAGCCTTGGTGTAAAAGGCGTTTCAGAAACCTTCTCCTTTTTCTTCCCTGTCTGTTCAGCTTCTGCAGACAATTCGACTTCAGACGTCGAATTCTTCCTTTTTCCTTCTCTACCACCCTCTTCTTCCCTTCAGTTGGGGTAACCTCGTCAACGAGCACTAAAGTGGCATCATATCAATGCCACTACGAAGAGTGATGGCATTCACATGTTCTCTCTGAAGGGGTTGCCCTAGCAATTCCCCCTGCCGCCTCTGAGCATTAGAGCTTGCTAATTCTGCAACTTGAGCCTCGAGAAGTTTGATGCTTTTCTCTTGGGCTCTTTGTGCTTCCTCATTAGATCTTTGCATGACTAGCATCTGTCGATCTTGGGCTCTTTGTGCCTCCTCATTTGCCTTTTGCATGTTTAACATCAGTTTCATCACTTCAGATATGGGGGCTCTTGTGGGTTGTTGTTTTGTGGAGATGGGGTAGGGAAAATTTTGTGGGGTTTGGAAATTATTGTGGTTGTGGAAGTTTTGTGAAAGGGTCTTTGAAAGTTTTGGGGCTTGGTAGTAAGAGGGTTTGGGAGGGTTTGGGGAGGGTTTGTGGAGGTGGAGGATGGTGGTTTTGTGGGTTTTGGTAGCTATGTGGAGGTTGGAAATTTTGTGGTCTCTGTTGGAAGGCATTTGCTTGCCCATCTGAAGTTGACTGAACTGACAGTCATGCCCAAAGTGACCCCTGAACACCACATACCTCGCAGTAAGATGAGGTAATGGGTGCTATGGCAGACATAGCATTAATGCTCAAAGGAGGTGCTGCTGAGGAAGAGGAGTTGAAGGTGTTAATTTGTTGACTCAGTTTCGCCATCTGCGAAGTCAATAATGCAATGGCATCTACCTCCAGTACCTTCCTCGTGAGGCTTCGCGAAGTGGAATGATCATTGGCTGCAAGGTTTGATAGAAACTCGTAGCCTACATCCCTTCCTTATCCATAAAAACTCCTCCTGCAGACGAATCAACAATACTCTTCGTCTGAGGCTGCAGACCATTGTAAAATGTCTGCGTCAAGAACCATTTGTCCATGTTGTGGTGTGGACACTCTCTCTGTAAATCTAAACCTAGCCCACACTTCCCGTAATGTTTCATCAGGCTCTTGGGGGAAAACGTAGCCAGTTTATTTCTGATTTCTGGTGTTTTTGTAGGTGGATAATACTCTCTCAGAAATGCAGCAGAAATCTCACTCCATTCGGTTTCCTTCACATCGTTCAACCACTTCTGGGCTCTATCTCTCAACGAAAACTCGAACAACATGACTTTTAGCTGATCTGGAGTGACCCCGACATGTTTGACGGTTCGACAAAGCTGTTGAAACCGCTGCAGATGATTTGCCGGGTCTTCAGTAGGATGCCCACCAAACTGATTTTGCTGGACCATGCTGATGAGTCCAGGCTTAATCTCAAAATTTGTCGCGGCAATGGTGGGCATAGTAGGTCCAATGGAGAGACCATCTGGGTTGGGCACCCCATATGACTTCAGTGACTTCGACATGACTGGACTCAAGGTGTCTGTTCCAGAGGTGTTCAGCTAAACAGACTGCCTTTCTTTCTGATTTTTCTTTCGGATCCGCCTGATTGTCCTAGTAAGATCGGGATCCGCTGGAATGGGGGGAACCGTTTCTTTGAGACCTGGGCATACAAAAGAAACAAAAGAAGCAGTAAAACGTACCTCAATTGGAACAATGAAGTTCCAACGAGGCACAGAGAAGTAGACCAAATAATCAAATAAAAACTTAGAAAACTAGCCGTCTCCCCGGCAACGGCGCCAAAATTTGATGGGTTTTAGTCGTGTCACCTAATCAAAAAGAAACCTACAGACCTCTAACTAAGGTAGTCAGTGGAGCAGTGGTCGAATCCACAGGGAGACAAAGTTTCTAAATTAATATTCAAGCGATTCAGCTACTCCAGATGAAATCAGATAAGGATTAACTGAACTAATGAATAAACTACAGAAGACGGAATAAATCGAAAGATTCAACTATGGACTAAAAGTCTAGGGTATTAGGTCGGTCCAACATGCTTATACCGATCAAATAGGGTCAACTACTATCAAAACCTAAGTCAAGAGTCGGGAGATTAGAGCACGAGTTGAGCTATGGTTACGATCAACGCTCATAGTTCAACATACGCCGCATGGTCACTAACGTAATCAGAACTACTGATGTGTCCTAGGCCTCTAGTTGTAAGACGGATCTGTGCAAACAACTATTAACCACAAGCAATCAATGAAAGTGTACACTGACATTAACTACTCAATAAGAACAAACCACATCACAATCACCCTAATCAAGCCCTAGAAATTAATAGAAATCTAAATCACAATCATGGTATAAACATGGCTTTCCTATCTAACACCCTGGAAAGAGAACTACTCACTCATAATCGAATTAACAACAACAAAAACTAATATGAAACCCTAATGATTGCATCATGAACGATTAAATAAATAAACTAAGCAATCAAGAATAACAAAAGAGTTTAGGGTAGGAAAGAGTACCAATTGACGGAAGCAGGAACTTTTATTGAAATCGAAATAGGTTTGATCACCTCTAAATTAATCTAAAGGCTTGAATTAAAGTAAGAACAATGAGGAATAAAACTAGTATAAAGCTAATGAAAAGATAATAAAAGATGTCTCTAAATAATGAGGAAAAGGTATTTATAATACCCTTAAGTTAACTAAAAGGAAACAAAAAGCGAAATCTGCGTAAAGGGTGCCAGACCCGATCGGGCCCGAGGACAGTACCCGATCGGGCCGAGTGCAAGCATCACCCACTTAATCTCCTGGGCCTTCGTAGCAGCAGCGCAGCATCATTTGATTTTTACGGCCCACCCGATCGGGCCGTGGGCATCCACCCGATCGGGCCAGGCGACAAAACGAGCGCTGCAGCATCTCACTCATCTGCAGCTTCACAACGAGACCTAGCCGCACCCAACCCGATCGGGTCGGGCAGGATACACCAGATCGGGTACGAGCACATAGATGCTCGCCCGATGCGATCAGGCACAGCCTTGCCCGATCGGGTCACGTAACTTCTATACCCGATCAATGTATTTTTCACCCGATCGGGCCATTTCTGCCCGATCAGTGCACGAAAACCTCCTTTTTTGAGTCTTTGGCTCTCTAATCTTCACGTTTAGGGGTCTTGAACCTCCTAAACTACCGATAAAGCTCGTGAGCCATCCTACGTGCCTCGTAACATCTCGTAAAGCCGGGTTGCTTCCAAATGTCTCGGGAATAAGGAGAAAACTCCCTAAAACCTGCAATTCAACACTAAAATACAAAACCACAACTATATACGATAGTTAGCACAAGGAGCTCCAATGACGCACAGATTAGCTTATAAATAAGGGAGAAAACTCTATATAAATACTTGATATCAACTTATCTCTACATGAAAGCCTCTGAGTGAGGGTTATCCTCAAGAAAAGGAGAAAATAGTCCCGTTAGACACTTGTCCTATGCGCACAACTCGGGCTGAACACTTTAACATCTCTTCGCCGACTGCCCAAAAGTCAATTCATTCCTCAAAGAACAACACACTATGAACTGGTTAGGGATGAGTATCCCTCCGCCCCAATTCCCTCCACCTTGGAAAAACTCAAATCCAAGAAAGAGATCATTCAAAGATACATTTTTTCTACTTTGGCACATTTGTAAAGAAAGAAACACTTACATCTTCAAAAATGAACCTTTTGACTCTAAAAAGAACCCTATTAAAGGGCTAGATTGCTGAAAAAGAATAGAGCAATAGAATCACCCTAGACAAGGATTATACAAAGATTTCCTCTAGTGGATTCCCATCCCCCTAAATTCTTCCATCCCACACCCTGCCCTCCTTCTTGTCTCTTGGTCTCCTCCTCCTCCTGACAACTCTCAAGGAAATCAACTTTGACCGTTCAGTTAGAAACGGGACAGCAGCATCAGGCTTCATCATTAGAGATCATCAAGCCAATGTTATAGAAGCGAAATCCTATAATCTAGGCAATACAAGCATCATAGTAGGAAGCGACATCACTCCGTAAAGCTTTGATCCATGACTCCATCCGATACACTAACGCCATCATAGGCGACGATCTTTTGGTCATCAATCTGGTTAAAAGATTTGGTCTCATCCATGGCAGATTGACAACAAAATCCAAGGCATTCCCCTCGTTTCTTGGAAATTTCGACAAGTGGGAAATCAACCACGTTCTCAGAGAGGCAAATAGGGCAGCTGATATCACGTATTTATATAGACTTTTCTCACTGTGTTCCTAGTTAATTTGTGCGCATTTAGAGCTCAAAAGAGCTATTTTGTACTTTAACTATCGTATATAGTTGTGGTTTTGTGTTTTAGTGTTGAATTGCAGGTTTTACGGAGTTTTCTCCTTATTCCCAAGGCTATGGAAGCAACCACGGCTTTACGAGATGTTATGAGGCACGTAGGACAGCTCACGAGCTTTATGACTGGACTAGGAGGTCTGAAAACCTCTAAACGTGAAGAATTGAAAACCGAAAGAATCAAAAAGAGTTTTCCGTACTACGATCAGGCAAAAATGAGGTCCGACCGGGCGAAGATATAATGATCGGGTACAGAAGTTGCGGACCCGATCGGGCGAAATTCTTGCCCGATCCGATCAGGCGAGAGGGGCAGTTCCAGACCCGATCAGGCAAAATGACCGAATCGGGTGGGTGACCGAGCGGACTCAATTCACTTTTTATTGATTTGGCTGCGTTAATCAGAATCAAAGAAGCAAAGTTGGGCCTTTTATTGCCCCAGACCCGATCAGGGCAAAGTCATCGACCCGATCAGGTGGAAGCCCAGATTTATTGATTTATGCTGCTGTTCGACGGCGCTGTTGGCTGAAAAGGGGACATGGTGGCCCGCTTATGAATGGTGTTGCTGCTGCTGTTCACTAGTTTGCTGCTGTGTGAATGAATTGTTGTCTTTAGAAGACAAAGGGTGGGCTAAGCCCACTAATTCATTATTACTGATATTGTTATGAGCTAGAAGACAAACATCACAGGCCAATCCAATTGCTGCATGCTGCGTTACAAACAAGGCAACTTCTATGGACCCGATGGAGCGCCCGATCGGGCAGCCCATCGGGTGGGCTAGCAGGCACTATTTTGATGAGCTGTGATGTTGCGTGAAAGAGGAATTCGGTTGATCCATTTTTACTATGGACCCGATCAGGTGGCCCTGCCCGATCGGGTCCCATTACTCATCAACGGATTTTTATCTTTTAATTCCTTTTTTAATTAGACTTTGAGGGTAGTATAAATACCTTTTCTCATTTATTTTAGAGACATCTTTTTATTAAATGCTCTTCTTTAGACTCTAGTTTTATTCCTCATCGTTCTTGTTTAGTTTAAACATTTAGATTAGTTGAAAGGTGATTGAACCTATTCCGATTTCAATAAAAGTTCACACTTTCTGTCAATTGGTATTCTTTCTTACCACTAATCTTTTTTATTATTCTCAATTGCTTAGTTTATTTATTCAATTATTAATGATGCAATTGTTAGGGTTTCATATTAGTTTTATTGTTGTCAATTCAATTATGAGCGAGTAGTTTTCTTTCTAGGGTGTTAGATAGGAAAGCCATGTTTATACATGATTGTGATTTAGATTTCTGTCAATTTCTAGGGCATGATTAGGGTGATGTCGTTTGTTCTTATTGAGTAATTAATGTCAGTGTACAATTTCATTTGATTGCTTGTGGTTAATAGTTGTTTCATAGATCCGTCTTACAACTAAGGCCTAGGACACGTCAGTAGTTCTGATTCCATTAGTGAACATGCGGCGTATGTTGAACTATGAGCGTTGAGTCTTAACCGTAGCTCAACATATCAACATAGGCTCTAATCCCCCGACTCTTGACTTAGGTTTTGATAGTAGTTGACCCTATTTGATTGGTATAAGCATGGTGGACCGGCTTAATACCCTGGGCTTTTAGTCCATAGTTAAATCCTCGATTTAATCCGTCTTCTTTGGTTTGATCATTAGTTCAGTTAATTCTTATCTGATTTCATCTGAAGTAGCTGATTTGATTGAATATTAATTTAGAAACTCTGTCTCCCTGTGGATTCGACCCTGCTTCCATTGGCCACCATAGTTAGAGGACTGTAGGTTTATCTTGATTAGGTGACACGACTAAAATCCTATCAGCAGCAGACTGGGTAACGGCATGGGGCACTGCGCGTGAGTAGTCTCGCCATAGATATTGTGGAACATTCTACTATTCTCCCTGTATCCTTAGCTCAGATGCATTAGGAGAACTCCTCTTGCAGAGGGGTGTAACACCCGCCGAGCGACAACTATATTAATAAAACTCGTTTGAGGGGAAATCAACGATGGTTCGATTCGGATGGAGCGTTGCCGCCGCGCTCAGCTCCTTGGAATTAAGTGCAAGGCTAAGCAGCTAAAACATATTCATTCCAATGCTTAAAAATCCTTACAACCGATTTAAACTAGTTCGTTGAGAGTACTAAAATACTACGAGTTTCAGAGTTCCATTAGACCCAAAATATTAAGCTAGGTGAAGGCAACTTCTAGTTGATTCTCGTAATTCCCCTCGATTACCCCACACCAAATAATCATTGAAAAAGACAAAAAACCAAACTCCCCAAAAATCAGATAAACTGAGTAATTAAAAGCCTTCGTCCCGTAAAAATACTTAAGTTGAAAATACTTGTGAAAATAATAGTTTAATAGAGTCGAAAGCATGCTTTTATATACTTATATAATACAATTTATAATCACATAGGGTGCATTCATATATATATATAAGATTGAGTTTCAATTAATTCGATAATTCATTATTATCGGAATTATTTAAGGAGAGGAAAGAAAACCTTGGAAATGGCAAGGACACCTTGTAACAACTTACTACAATAATGTGAGCCAGGGAAACACAATAATCGACTGTTGTGAACGGGGGACACCCTATGTGACTCGCTAAAAATGACAGTGACCATAAAACAGAGTCACAGAGTGTGCGCGCATCTAACTTGGAAACACATCAAGATAGAAGGAAGACGAATAACAGAAAAATCGACGTAGTAACAAAAGAACATGGGTGGTAGCTGAACCTCCAATACAGGCGACCTGTTCATCGCTAACTCTAATTTCTTTAAGTGATTTATAGTTTTGCTAAGTTGTCACATATCACATATTCATATAATCATCGTTCATTTAACCGAGAGTTAAAACTGTTACTCCAATTCACACTCATTTCATACATAGCTAATTCCGATAGCATATCCATATTCTCAACCATCCTTGGTTACATTAACTCATAATCATTTCCATATCATAATTTCAACTTCCGTTTATAACTTCCATATTAATAATAACGATTATAATAATAACAATAATAATAATAATAATAACAATATTTTTAGTACTATTTTAAATCCCGTCATAATAGTCATTGTCATAGTCCATAATCTAACTTTCATATTCACGGTTTATGATAAAGATCCATTCTTGTCATCAGTTCCATTACTCATAATTCATACTTAAATTAATAATCATAACCCATAATTAATCCATAATCAATATCCACGTATTAACTTTATTATCACATAATCAGATCATTAATTCACATAATCTAGTTAAATCGTTTTATTTTGGAATCTCTTGTGGATGAACATTCGTAGTCTCTCTTGAAGCATGCTTGAAACTAAATCACGAACGAATCACACTCTTGGAAATCCTCGTCTACTTATGATCGGAGTCTACAATTGAGGAATTTAAAGTTAGTTTTCTATATAACCCTTATGATTTATAAATAAATAACTCAAATAATTTAAATAAATTAAAGAAACTCATTGTTTAAAGAAGTTTATAATCGAAGTTTAAGTTTCTCGAATTTATTTATAAAAATCATTTTAAGTACTTAAACGTTATTTCAACTTTAATATTTATTTAACAAACGTTGTAAATAATTTATATAAACATAAATAAACTTCAATATATTCATTATTTTATTTTAGAAACTTAGAAATATTTTTAAGTTATGAAAAGTTAATATAAACATTAAATTTAATTAAACAAAGCAACTAACAAAGAAGGATGGGTCATTTTTAGAGTGTTAGACTGCTTAGAAATTTAATCTGATTTGGGAGGGAGTAAATTTGGGCTTTGGGTCAATTTAAAATAAAAAGAGTAGGCTTTGGGTTGTTGTTAAGTGGAAACAAAAGAAATATGAGAAGAGATAAAAACAAAACAGTAGAAGAGGAAGGAAGAAGGAAAAACAGAGGAAGATTGGTTGCCAGATTCCGGCGACCATGGGCTGCCGGAAGGTGGCCACGGCGTGCGGCTGGGCTGGCGGCGGTAAGGCTGCGTTTTTGTGGTGGCTGGGCTGCGTTGTGGCAGCAGCGAAAGAGGAGGGACTGTGGCTGCGGCTGCTGCGTGGTGGCAGCGGCGGTGGTCGCTGTTGCTGCGCGCGGTGGTGGCGGTGGTTCAGGTTTTGGAGTTGTGGTGGTGTAAGTGGTGGAGCTTGAGGTGGTGTTAATGGAGGTTTTATTATTTTATTTTCAAAACTAAAATCAGAAATTTAGAGGGGAAAAAGAAGAGAGTGAAGCAAACTGAGTGATGTTTGCTTGATTATTTGAGTGCGTTGAGTTGGGTATTTATACAAGGGGAAAAATCTGATTTTTTTGTTTGAATGGGCAAGCACCATTGATGAGGGTAGTATGGAGGTTGAAGGAGTTCTTGCTTTGGTAGTGTGTAAATGTGAATCATATTTTTGGTGAAAAATCTGATTTCTTGCAATCGGCATCAAATTTTGCAAGTGGGAGTTTATGGTTTGCTTTGATTTTGGAGAAACCATTAATGGTTGTTGGGTGAAGGAGAAAGGTGATGATGGAGGGTGTTTCGGGTCACAAAAACACAGTAAATTTATAGTTCAGTGAAGTCCAATTTCCAGCTAGAGTGATAACCAAATGAGTCCGAGGTCTTCAGATTAAATTTTTTGCTAAACCGAAAACCTTAGTGACTACCCCGGGGGTATTCCCGGGATCGGCTCTCCGATGCTTAAGTCAGATCTGGTCTCAGAAGTCGGGGAAGATAGTACTAGTAAATGCTCTGTAATATATAGAAAAACGTACCTGAATGATCAATTGAGAGTGCTATTTATGGGTAGTACTGAGAGTGACGTCATCTGGTGAAGATGATGATGTCATAAAAAGCACTTTTGTCGGTGGGCCAGTCTGAAGGCCTGTATTTATAGCCTGAATGATGCGCTAGGGGTAAAATGGTAATTTTGCCCCTAATGTATTTTGGTCATTTCACCAGTTAGGTGGCCATGACTGGAAGGGGCCCAAACAGAGGGTGATAAGAGCTTTGAGTTGGGTGATAGATGATAAGTGATAAAGAATGGGTGATAAGTGGTATGAGTAGTAGTTTGGAAATCAAGCTTTAAAAAGTTGTCTATCAAATTAGCTAAGTACATAAGGATTGTACATAAAATGACATGCTAATGAATTAAATTTCAAAATGTTTCTTTAAAATAATTTCAATATGAAATAATAACATTAATAATAGAAATAATATTATATCATTAAGCCAAATTGTTTTTTTCAAATAATTAAAAATAAATCGAAATAAATCAAGAAAAATTCAATAAAATTCATATTGAAACGTTTTTAATTAAAAATAGAATAATTTATTAATTTATCAAAATTCAGGGGGTATTACAGAGGGGCTCCTAATACTCTTTTCCCCTAATTTCCCTTACGCTACCATAAATAAAAAATAAAAATTATATATATTAAATAGCGTAAGTAAGGATTGCAATCCGCCGCGTGTCACCACCCTTTTTAATGGGACTCTATCCGCTTCGTTCTCGTATAATAAAAAAATATGTCAATGTAAAGTTTCGAACCATGACATGGGTATGCAAAAAGGAGTTCCAGCCATGACTCCAATATGTTATTATTGTATCTTCTATTAAAATCAATAATGACATATGACTAAAACAGGATTAAGTTGTATATATTTAAAATACAAAA
>CANSGD010000342.1:0-108599 GCA_947645195.1 Patellifolia procumbens
TCATAGTCTCTGAGGCGATTTGTGGTTTATGAACACCTTTTAAATCATTTTTTTGTGAATTATTACAAAATATTTTTGAGTCTTTGAATAGGTACTAGATCTATTTAGAGCATATGAAGCCCTTGGATCAAACTCAATTCAAATCAAAGGGTAAAACCGTTATAGTCTCTTAGGCGATTTGTGGTGTATGAACACATTTCAAATCATTTGTTGTGCTTAATTATCAAATGTTTCTGACTCCTTGAATCGGTATTAGATATATTTTAATCATATGAAGCACTTTGATTAAAACTATTTGAAATCAAAGGGTAAAACCATCATAATCTCTTAGGCAATTTGTGGTGTATGAACACCTTTCAAATCATTTTTTGTTCTTAATTACCAAATATTTTTGACTCCTTGAATTGATGTTAGGTATATTTCAATCATATGAAGCCCTTGGATCAAACTCAATTCAAATCAAAGGGTAAAACTGTCATAGACTCTTAGGCGATTTGTGGTGTATGAACACCTTTTAAATCATTTTGTTGTGAATCATTACCAAATATTTTTGAGTCCTTGAATAGGTATTAGATATATTTATAGCATATGAAGCCCTTAGATAAAACTCCTTTCAAATTAAAGGGTAAAACCGTCATAGTCTCTTGGGCGATTTGTGATGTATGAACACTTTTCAAATTATTTTGTTGTGAATATTTACAAAATATTTCTAACTCCTTGAATAGGTATCATATATATTTAAAGAATATGAAGCCCTTGGATCAAACTCAATTCAAATAAGAGGGTAAAACCGTCATAGTCTCTTAGGCTATTTCTGGTATATGAACACCTTTCAAATGATTTGTTATTCCTAATTACCAGATGTTTTTGACTCCTTGAACCGGTATTATATATATTTCAATCATATCAAGCACTTTGATCAAATTATTTCAAATCAAAGTGTAAAACCTCCATAATCTCTAAGGCGATTTGTGGTGCATGAACACCTTTAAAATCATTTTTTGTTTTTAATTACCAAATATTTTTGACTCCTTGAATGGATATTAGGTATATTTCAATCATATGAAGAACTTTGATCAAACTTATTTCAAATCAAAGGGTAAAACCGTCATAGTCTCTTCGGCGATTTGTGGCGTATGAACACCTTTCAATTTATTTTTTTGTGAATAATTACCAAATATTTTAGACTCCTTGAATAGGTATTAGATATATTTAGAGCATATGAATCCCTTGGATCAAACTCAATTCAAATCAAAGGGTAAAACGTCATAGTCTCTTAGGCGATTTGTGGTGTATGAACACCTTTCAAATCATTTGTTGTGCTTAATTACCAAATGTTTCTGACTCCTTGAATCGGTATTAGATATATTTTCATCATATGAAGCACTTTTATCACAATTATTTCAATTCAAAGGGTAAAATCGTCATAATCTCTTAGGCGATTTGTGGTGTATGAACACATTTCAAATTAATTTTTTTTCTTAATTACTAAATATTTTTGACTCCTTGAATTTATATTAGGTATCTTTCAATCATATGAAGCCCTTGGATCAAACTCAATTCAAATCAAAGGGTAAAACTTTCATAGTCTCGTAGGCGATTTGTGGTGTATGAACACATTTCAAATCATTTTGTTGTAAATAATTACCAAATATTTTTGAGTCATTGAATAGGTATTATATTTATTTAAAGCATAGGAAGCCCTTGGATGAAACTCATTTCATATTAAAGGGTAAAGCCGTGATAGTCTCTTGGGCGATTTGGGGTGTATGAACACTTTTCAAATTATTTTATTGTGAATATTTACAAAATATGAATACTTGAATAGGTATCAGATATAGAACCCATTGGATCAAACTCAATTCAAATTAAAGGGTAAAACCGTCATAGTCTCTTAGGCGATTTGTAGTGTATGAACACCTTTCAAATCATTTTTTGTTTTTAATTACCAAATATATTTGGCTCCATGAATTGATATTAGGTATATTCAATCATATGAATCCCTTGAATCAAACTCAATTCAAATCAAAGGGTAAAACCGTCATAGTCTCTTCGGCGATTTGTGGCGTATGAACACCTTTCAAATCATTTTGTTGTAAATAATTACCAAATATTTTTTACTCCTTGAATAGGTTTTAGATATATTTAAAGCATATGAAGCCCTTGGATCAAACTCATTTCAAATTAAAGGGTAAAACCGTAATAGTCTCTTGGGTGATTTTAGGTTTATGAACACTTTTCAAATAGTTTTGTTGTAAATAATTACAAAATATTTCTGACTCCTTGAATAGGTATCAGATATATTTAAAGCATATGAAGCCCTTGCATCAAACTCAATTCAAATCAAAGGGTAAAACCGTCATAGTCTCTTAGGCGATTTGTGGTGTAAGAACACCTTTCAAATCATTTGTTGTGCTTAATTACCAAATGTTTATGACTCCTTGAATCGGTATTAGATATATTTCAATCCTATGAAGCACTTTGATCAAAATTATTTCAAATCAAAGGGTAAAACCGATATAATCTCTTAGGCGATTTGTGGTGTATGAACACCTTTCAAATCACATTTGTTCTTAATTACTAAATATTTTTGACTCCTTGAATTTATATTAGGTAACTTTCAAACATATGAAGCCCTTGGATCAAACTCAATTCATATCAAAGGGCAAAACCGTCATAGTCTCTTAGGCGATTTGTGGTGTATGAACACCTTTCAAATCATTTTGTTGTGAATAATTACCAAATATTTTTGAGTCCTTGAATAGGTATTAGATATATTTAAAGCATTTGAAGACCTTGGATAAAATTCATTTCATATTAAAGGGTAAAACCGTGATAGTCTCTTGGTCGATTTGTGGTGTATGAACACCTTTTAAATCATTTTTTTTCTTAATTACTAAATACTTTTGACTCCTTGAATTGATATTAGGTATCTTTAAATCATATGAAGCCCTTGGATCAAACTCAATTCAAATCAAAGGGTAAAACTGTCATAGTCTCTTGGTCGATTTGTGGTGTATGAACACATTTCAAATCATTTTGTTGTAAATAATTACCAAATATTTTTGAGTCATTGAATAGGTATTATATTTATTTAAAGCATAGGAAGCCCTTGGATCAAACTCATTTCATATTAAAAGGTAAAGCCGTTATAGTCTCTTGGGCGATTTGTGGTGTATGAACACTTTTCAAATTATTTTGTTGTTAATATTTACAAAATTTGAATACTTGAATAGGTATCTGATATAGAACCCATTGGATCAAACTCAATTCAAATTAAAGGGTAAAACCGTCATAGTCTCTTAGGCGATTTGTTGTGTATGAACACCTTTCAAATCATTTTTTGTTCTTAATTACCAAATATTTTTGGCTCCATGAATTGATATTAGGTATATTCAATCATATGAATCCCTCGGATCAAACTCAATTCAAATCAAAGGGTAAAACCGTCATAGTCTCTTCGGCGATCTGTGGCGTATGAACACCTTTCAAATCATTTTGTTGTAAATAATTAAAAAATATTTCTGACTCCTTGAATAGGTATCAGATATATTTAAAGCATATGAAGCCCTTGCATCAAACTCAATTCAAATCAAAGGGTAAAACCGTCATAGTCTCTTAGGCGATTTGTGGTGTAAGAACACCTTTCAAATCATTTTTGTGCTTAATTACCAAATGTTTCTGACTCCTTGAATCGGTATTAGATATATTTTCATCATATGAAGCACTTTCATCACAATTATTTCAATTCAAAGGGTAAAATCGTCATAATCTCTTAGGCGATTTGTGGTGTATGAACACATTTCAAATAAATTTTTTTTCTTAATTACTAAATATTTTTGACTCCTTGAATTGATATTAGGTATCTTTCAATCATATGAAGCCCTTGGATCAAACTCAATTCAAATCAAAGGGTAAAACTGTCATAGTCTCGTAGGCGATTTGTGGTGTATGAACACATTTCAAATCATTTTGTTGTAAATAATTACCAAATATTTTTGAGTCATTGAATAGGTATTTTATTTATTTAAAGCATAGGAAGCCCTTGGATCAAACTCATTTCATATTAAAGGGTAAAGCCGTGATAGTCTCTTGGGCGATTTGGGGTGTATGAACACTTTTCAAATTATTTTATTGTGAATATTTACAAAATATGAATACTTGAATAGGTATCAGATATAGAACCCATTGGATCAAACTCAATTCAAATTAAAGGGTAAAACCGTCATAGTCTCTTAGGCGATTTGTGGTGTATGAACACCTTTCAATCATTTTTTGTTTTTAATTACTAAATATTTTTGGCTCCATGAATTGATATTAGGTATATTCAATCATATGAATCCCTTGAATACAACTCAATTCAAATCAAAGGGTAAAACCGTCATATTCTGTTCGGCGATTTGTGGCGTATGAACACCTTTCAAATCATTTTGTTGTAAATAATTACCAAATATTTTTGACTCCTTGAATAGGTTTTAGATATATTTAAAGCATATGAAGCCCTTGGATCAAACTCATTTCAAATTAAAGGGTAAAATCGTAATAGTCTCTTGGGTGATTTTAGGTTTATGAACACTTTTCAAATAGTTTTGTTGTAAATAATTACAAAATATTTCTGACTCCTTGAATAGGTATCAGATATATTTAAAGCATATGAAGCCCTTGCATCAAACTCAATTCAAATCAAAGGGTAAAACCTTCATAGTCTCTTAGGCGATTTGTGGTGTAAGAACACCTTTCAAATCATTTGTTGTGCTTAATTACCAAATGTTTATGACTCCTTGAATCGGTATTAGATATATTTCAATCCTATGAAGCACTTTGATCAAAATTATTTCAAATCAAAGGGTAAAACCGATATAATCTCTTCGGCGATTTGTGGTGTATGAACACCTTTCAAATCACATTTGTTCTTAATTACTAAATATTTTTGACTCCTTGAATTTATATTCGGTAACTTTCAAACATATGAAGCCCTTGGATCAAACTCAATTCATATCAAAGGGTAAAACCGTCATAGTCTCTTAGGCGATTTTTGGTGTATGAACACCTTTCAAATCATTTTGTTGTGAATAATTACCAAATATTTTTGAGTCCTTGAATAGGTATTAGATATATTTAAAGCATTTGAAGACCTTGGATCAAATTCATTTCATATTAAAGGGTAAAACCGTGATAGTCTCTTGGTCGATTTGTGGTGTATGAACACCTTTTAAATCATTTTTTTTCTTAATTACTAAATATTTTTGACTCCTTGAATTGATATTAGGTATCTTTAAATCATATGAAGCCCTTGGATCAAACTCAATTCAAATCAAAGGGTAAAACTGTCATAGTCTCGTAGGCGATTTGTGGTGTATGAACACATTTCAAATCATTTTGTTGTAAATAATTACCAAATATTTTTGAGTCATTGAATAGGTATTATATTTATTTAAAGCATAGGAAGCCCTTGGATGAAACTCATTTCATATTAAAGGGTAAAGCCGTGATAGTCTCTTGGGCGATTTGGGGTGTATGAACACTTTTCAAATTATTTTATTGTGTATATTTACAAAATATGAATACTTGAATAGGTATCAGATATAGAACCCATTGGATCAAACTCAATTCAAATTAAAGGGTAAAACCGTCATAGTCTCTTAGGCGATTTGTAGTGTATGAACACCTTTCAAATCATTTTTTGTTTTTAATTACCAAATATATTTGGCTCCATGAATTGATATTAGGTATATTCAATCATATGAATCCCTTGAATCAAACTCAATTCAAATCAAAGGGTAAAACCGTCATAGTCTCTTCGGCGATTTGTGGCGTATGAACACCTTTCAAATCATTTTGTTGTAAATAATTACCAAATATTTTTGACTCCTTGAATAGGTTTTAGATATATTTAAAGCATATGAAGCCCTTGGATCAAACTCATTTCAAATTAAAGGGTAAAACCGTAATAGTCTCTTGGGTGATTTTAGGTTTATGAACACTTTTCAAATAGTTTTGTTGTAAATAATTACAAAATATTTCTGACTCCTTGAATAGGTATCAGATATATTTAAAGCATATGAAGCCCTTGCATCAAACTCAATTCAAATCAAAGGGTAAAACCTTCATAGTCTCTTAGGCGATTTGTGGTGTAAGAACACCTTTCAAATCATTTGTTGTGCTTAATTACCAAATGTTTATGACTCCTTGAATCGGTATTAGATATATTTCAATCCTATGAAGCACTTTGATCAAAATTATTTCAAATCAAAGGGTAAAACCGATATAATCTCTTAGGCGATTTGTGGTGTATGAACACCTTTCAAATCACATTTGTTCTTAATTACTAAATATTTTTGACTCCTTGAATTTATATTAGGTAACTTTCAAACATATGAAGCCCTTGGATCAAACTCAATTCATATCAAAGGGCAAAACCGTCATAGTCTCTTAGGCGATTTGTGGTGTATGAACACCTTTCAAATCATTATGTTGTGAATAATTACCAAATATTTTTGAGTCCTTGAATAGGTATTAGATATATTTAAAGCATTTGAAGACCTTGGATAAAATTCATTTCATATTAAAGGGTAAAACCGTGATAGTCTCTTGGTCGATTTGTGGTGTATGAACACCTTTTAAATCATTTTTTTTCTTAATTACTAAATACTTTTGACTCCTTGAATTGATATTAGGTATCTTTAAATCATATGAAGCCCTTGGATCAAACTCAATTCAAATCAAAGGGTAAAACTGTCATAGTCTCTTGGTCGATTTGTGGTGTATGAACACATTTCAAATCATTTTGTTGTAAATAATTACCAAATATTTTTGAGTCATTGAATAGGTATTATATTTATTTAAAGCATAGGAAGCCCTTGGATCAAACTCATTTCATATTAAAGGGTAAAGCCGTTATAGTCTCTTGGGCGATTTGTGGTGTATGAACACTTTTCAAATTATTTTGTTGTTAATATTTACAAAATTTGAATACTTGAATAGATATCTGATATAGAACCCATTGGATCAAACTCAATTCAAATTAAAGGGTAAAACCGTCATAGTCTCTTAGGCGATTTGTTGTGTATGAACACCTTTCAAATCATTTTTTGTTCTTAATTACCAAATATTTTTGGCTCCATGAATTGATATTAGGTATATTCAATCATATGAATCCCTCCGATCAAACTCAATTCAAATCAAAGGGTAAAACAGTCATAGTCTCTTCGGCGATCTGTGGCGTATGAACACCTTTCAAATCATTTTGTTGTAAATAATTACAAAATATTTCTGACTCCTTGAATAGGTATCAGATATATTTAAAGCATATGAAGCCCTTGCATCAAACTCAATTCAAATCAAAGGGTAAAACCGTCATAGTCTCTTAGGCGATTTGTGGTGTAAGAACACCTTTCAAATCATTTTTGTGCTAAATTACCAAATGTTTCTGACTCCTTGAATCGGTATTAGATATATTTTCATCATATGAAGCACTTTCATCACAATTATTTCAATTCAAAGGGTAAAATCGTCATAATCTCTTAGGCGATTTGTGGTGTATGAACACATTTCAAATAAATTTTTTTTCTTAATTACTAAATATTTTTGACTCCTTGAATTGATATTAGGTATCTTTCAATCATATGAAGCCCTTGGATCAAACTCAATTCAAATCAAAGGGTAAAACTGTCATAGTCTCGTAGGCGATTTGTGGTGTATGAACACATTTCAAATCATTTTGTTGTAAATAATTACCAAATATTTTTGAGTCATTGAATAGGTATTTTATTTATTTAAAGCATAGGAAGCCCTTGGATCAAACTCATTTCATATTAAAGGGTAAAGCCGTGATAGTCTCTTGGGCGATTTGGGGTGTATGAACACTTTTCAAATTATTTTATTGTGAATATTTACAAAATATGAATACTTGAATAGGTATCAGATATAGAACCCATTGGATCAAACTCAATTCAAATTAAAGGGTAAAACCGTCATAGTCTCTTAGGCGATTTGTGGTGTATGAACACCTTTCAATCATTTTTTGTTTTTAATTACTAAATATTTTTGGCTCCATGAATTGATATTAGGTATATTCAATCATATGAATCCCTTGAATACAACTCAATTCAAATCAAAGGGTAAAACCGTCATATTCTGTTCGGCGATTTGTGGCGTATGAACACCTTTCAAATCATTTTGTTGTAAATAATTATCAAATATTTTTGACTCCTTGAATAGGTTTTAGATATATTTAAAGCATATGAAGCCCTTGGATCAAACTCATTTCAAATTAAAGGGTAAAACCGTAATAGTCTCTTGGGTGATTTTAGGTTTATGAACACTTTTCAAATAGTTTTGTTGTAAATAATTACAAAATATTTCTGACTCCTTGAATAGGTATCAGATATATTTAAAGCATATGAAGCCCTTGCATCAAACTCAATTCAAATCAAAGGGTAAAACCGTCATAGTCTCTTAGGCGATTTGTGGTGTAAGAACACCTTTCAAATCATTTGTTGTGCTTAATTACCAAATGTTTATGACTCCTTGAATCGGTATTAGATATATTTCAATCCTATGAAGCACTTTGATCAAAATTATTTCAAATCAAAGGGTAAAACCGATATAATCTCTTCGGCGATTTGTGGTGTATGAACACCTTTCAAATCACATTTGTTCTTAATTACTAAATATTTTTGACTCCTTGAATTTATATTCGGTAACTTTCAAACATATGAAGCCCTTGGATCAAACTCAATTCATATCAAAGGGTAAAACCGTCATAGTCTCTTAGGCGATTTTTGGTGTATGAACACCTTTCAAATCATTTTGTTGTGAATAATTACCAAATATTTTTGAGTCCTTGAATAGGTATTAGATATATTTAAAGCATTTGAAGACCTTGGATCAAATTCATTTCATATTAAAGGGTAAAACCGTGATAGTCTCTTGGTCGATTTGTGGTGTATGAACACCTTTTAAATCATTTTTTTCTTAATTACTAAATATTTTTGACTCCTTGAATTGATATTAGGTATCTTTAAATCATATGAAGCCCTTGGATCAAACTCAATTCAAATCAAAGGGTAAAACTGTCATAGTCTCTTGGTCGATTTGTGGTGTATGAACACATTTCAAATCATTTTGTTGTAAAAAATTACCAAATATTTTTGAGTCATTGAATAGGTATTATATTTATTTAAAGCATAGGAAGCCCTTGGATCAAACTCATTTCATATTAAAGGGTAAAGCCGTGATAGTCTCTTGGGCGATTTGTGGTGTATGAACACTTTTCAAATTATTTTGTTGTGAATATTTACAAAATATGAATACTTGAATAGGTATCTGATATAGAACCCATTGGATCAAACTCAATTCAAATTAAAGGGTAAAACCGTCATAGTCTCTTAGGCGATTTGTGGTGTATGAACACCTTTCAAATCATTTTTTGTTATTAATTACCAAATATTTTTGGCTCCATGAATTGATATTAGGTATATTAAATCATATGAATCCCTCGGATCAAACTCAATTCAAATCAAAGGGTAAAACCGTCATAGTCTCTTCGGCGATTTGTGGCGTATGAACACCTTTCAAATCATTTTGTTGTAAATAATTACAAAATATTTCTGAATCCTTGAATAGGTATCAGATATATTTAATGCATATGAAGCCCTTGCATCAAACTCAATTCAAACCAAAGGGTAAAACCGTCATAGTCTCTTAGGCGATTTGTGGTGTAAGAACACCTTTCAAATCATTTGTTGTGCTTAATTACCAAATGTTTCTGACTCCTTGAATCGGTATTAGATATATTTTCATCATATGAAGCACTTTTATCACAATTATTTCAATTCGAAGGGTAAAATCGTCATAATCTCTTAGGCGATTTGTGGTGTATGAACACATTTCAAATAAATTTTTTTTATTAATTACTAAATATTTTTGACTCCTTGAATTGATATTAGGTATCTTTCAATCATATGAAGCCCTTGGATCAAACTCAATTCAAATCAAAGGGTAAAACTGTCATAGTCTCGTAGGCGATTTGTGGTGTATGAACACATTTCAAATCATTTTGTTGTAAATAATTACCAAATATTTTTGAGTCATTGAATAGGTATTATATTTATTTAAAGCATAGGAAGCCCTTGGATGAAACTCATTTCATATTAAAGGGTAAAGCCGTGATAGTCTCTTGGGCGATTTGGGGTGTATGAACACTTTTCAAATTATTTTATTGTGAATAATTACAAAATTTGAATACTTGAATAGGTATCAGATATAGAACCCATTGGATCAAACTCAATTCAAATTAAAGGGTAAAACCGTCATAGTCTCTTAGGCGATTTGTGGTGTATGAACACCTTTCAAATCATTTTTTGTTTTTAATTACCAAATATTTTTGGCTCCATGAATTGATATTAGGTATATTCAATCATATGAATCCCTTGAATCAAACTCAATTCAAATCAAAGGGTAAAACCGTCATAGTCTCTTCGGCGATTTGTGGCGTATGAACATCTTTCAAATCATTTTGTTGTAAATAATTACCAAATATTTTTGACTCCTTGAATAGGTTTTAGATATATTTAAAGCATATGAAGCCCTTGGATCAAACTCATTTCAAATTAAAGGGTAAAACCGTCATAGTCTCTTAGGCGATTTGTGGTGTATGAACACCTTTCAAATCATTTTTTTGTTTTTAATTACCAAATATTTTTGGCTCCATGAATTGATATTAGGTATATTCAATCATATGAATCCCTCGGATCAAACTCAATTCAAATCAAAGGGTAAAACCGTCATAGTCTCTTCGGCGATTTGTGGCGTATGAACACCTTTAAAATCATTTTGTTGTTAATAATTACAAAATATTTCTGACTCCTTGAATAGGTATCAGATATATTTAAAGCATATGAAGCCCTTGCATCAAACTCAATTCAAATCAAAGGGTAAAGCCGTCATAGTCTCTTAGGCGATTTGTGGTGTAAGAACACCTTTCATATCATTTGTTGTGCTTAATTACCAAATGTTTATGACTCCTTGAATCGGCATTAGATATATTTCAATCCTATGAAGCACTTTGATCAATATTATTTCAAATCAAAGGGTAAAACCGATATAATCTCTTAGGCGATTTGTGGTGTATGAACACCTTTCAAATCATTTTTGTTCTTAATTACCAAATATTTTTGACTCCTTGAATTAATATTAGGTATATTTCAATCATATGAAGCCCTTGGATCAAACTCAATTCAAATCAAAGGGTAAAACCGTCATAGTCTCTTAGGCTATTTCTGGTCTATGAACGCCATTCAAATCATTTGTTGTGCTTAATTACCAAAGTTTTTGACTCCTTGAATCGGTATTAGATATATTTCAATCATATGAAGCACTTTAATCAAAATTATTTCAAATCAAAGGGTAAAACCGTCGTAATCTCTTAGGCGATTTGTGGTGGAACACCTTTCAAATCATTTTTTGTTCTTAATTACCAATAAATTTTGGCTCCATTAATTGATATTAGGTATATTCAATCATATGAAGCCCTTGGATCAAACTCAATTCAAATTAAAGGGTAAAACCGTCATAGTCTCTTAGGCGGTTTGTGGTGTATGAACACCTTTTAAATCATTTTGTTGTGAATAATTCTTAAGATTTAGTCGTATCACCTATTCAAAAATAAACGTACAGTCCTCTAACTAAGGTAGTCAATGGAAGCAGGGTCTAATCCGCAGGGAGACAGAGTTTCTATATTGATATTCAATTAACTAACTACTTCAGATGAAATCAGGGAGAATTAACTGAACTAATAACTAAACTAAGGAATACGAATTAAACCGAGGATTTAACTATGCAATAAAAGCCTAGAGTATTAGGTCGGTCCACCATGCTTTTACCAATCAAACAAGGTCAACTACTATCAAAACCTAAATCAAGAGTCGAGGGATTAGAGCATGTGTTGAGCTATGGTTAAGACTCAACGTTCATAGTTCAAAACACGCCGCATGTTCAACTATATCGAAAAAGTTAGCATAAATAGCTCCTAAGAGCGTCAATATCGCACAATTTAGCTCGTAAAGAAAGGGAAAAACAATATAAGAAATCAATATATCAATAATTACCAAATATTTCTGAGTCCTTGAATAGGTATTAGATCTATTTAAAGCATATGAAGCCCTTGGATCAAACTCAATTCAAATCAAAGGGTAAAACTGTCATAGTGTCTTAGGCGATTTGTGGTGTATGAACAACTTTCAAATCATTTTTTGTGTTTAATTACCAAATCATTTTGACTCCTTGAATAGCTATTAGATATATTTCAATCATATGAAGCCCTTGGATCAAACTCAATTCAAATCAAAAGGGTAAAACCGTCATAGTCTTTTCGGCGATTTGTGGCGTATGAACACCTTTCAAATTAATTTTTTGTGAATAATTACCAAATATTTTTGAATCCTTGAATAGGTATTAGATATATTAAAATAATATGAAGCACTTTGATCAAAATTATTTCAAATCAAAGGGTAAAACCGTCAGAAATCTCTTAGGCGATTTGTGGTGTATGCACACCTTTGAAATCATTTGTTTTGCTTAATTACCAAATGTTTTTGACTCCTTGAATCGGTATTAGATATATTTCAATCATATTAATCCCTTGGATCAAACTTATTTCAAAATCAAAGGGTAAAATCGTCATTGTCTCTTCGGCGATTTGTGTCGTATGAACACCTTTCAAATAATTTTTTTGTGATAATTACCAAATATTATTGACTACTTTAATAGGTATTAGATATATTTAAAGAATATGAAGCCCTTGAATCAAACTCAATTCAAAACAAAGGGTAAAACCGTCTCTGAGACGATTTGTGGTGAATGAACACCTTTTAAATTATTTTGTTGTGAATAATTACAAAATATTTTTGACTCCTTGAATAGGTACTAGATATATTTAAAGCAAATGAAGCCCTTCGATCAAACTCATTTCAAATTAAAAGGTAAAACCGTCATAGTCTCTCGGGCGATTTCCGGTGTATGAACACTTTTCAAATTATTTTGTTGTGAATATTTACAAAATATTTCTGACTCCACAAATATGTATCAGATATATTTAAAGCATATGAAGCCCTTGGATCAAACTCAATTCAAATCAAAGGGTAAAACCGTCATAATCTCTTAGGCGATTTCTGGTGTATGAACACCTTTCAAATCATTTTTTGTGCTTAATTAGCAAATGTTTTTGACTCCTTGAATCAGTATTACATATATTTCAATCATATGAAGCACTTTGATTAAAATTATTTCAAATCAAAGGGTAAATCCGTCATAATCTTTTAGGCGATTTAAAGCATATGAAGCCGTTGGATCAAACTCAATGCAAATCAAAGGGTAAAACCGTCATAGTCTCTTAGGCGATTTCTGGTGTATGAACACCTTTCAAATCTTTTATTGTGCTTAATTATCAAATGTTTTTGACTCGTCGAATAGGTATTAGATATATTTCAATAATATGAAGCCCTTGGATCAAACTTATTTCAAATCAAAGGGTAAAACCGTCATAGTCTCTTCGGCAATTTGTGGCGTATGAACACCTTTCAAATTATTTTTGTTGTGAATAATTACAAAATATTTTTGACTCCTTTAATAGGTATTATATCTATTTAAAGCATATGAAGCTCTTGGATCAAACTCAATTCAAAACAAAGGGTAAAACCGTCATAGTCACTTAGACGATTTGTGGTGAATGAAAACCTTTCAAATCATTTTGTTGGGAATAATTACCTAATATTTTTGAGTCCTTGAATAGGTATTAGATATATTTAAAGCATATGAAGCCATTGGATCAAAATCATTTCAAATTAAAAAGTATTACCCTCATAGTCTCTTGGGCGATTTGTGGTGTATGAACACTTTTCAAATTATTTTGTTGTGAATATTTATAAAATATTTCTGACTCCTTGAATAGGTATCAAATATATTTAAAGAATATGAAGCCCTTGGATCAAACTCAATTCAAATCAAAGGGTAAAACCGTCATAGTCTCTTAAGCGATTTGTGGGGTATGAACACCATTCAAATCATTTTGTTGGGAATAATTATAAAACATTTTTGAGTCCTTATCTATTTAAAGCATATGAAGCCCTTGGATGAAACTCAATTCAAATCAAAGGTTAAAACCGTCATAGTCTCTTAGGCGATTGGTGGTGTATGAACACCTTTCAAATCATTTGTTGTGCTTACTTACCAATTGTTTCTGACTCCTTGAATCGGTATTAGATATATTTCAATCGTATGAAGAACTTTGATCAAAATGATTTCATATCAAAGTGTAATACCGCAACGCCTACGAAAGGATCGCTTGGATTTAATAAAGGGTCGCTTGGATTTATCCATAGTTTGTTTAGTTTATTCCTTATACCGAAAATCCTATTTCTTACATTCTAATTTTTTTTAGGTCCAGCCGAAATAGGATTTTATTTGTTTATGTTTATTTATCTATTTATATATAATAATATGAATTAAATATATAAATCCATTTTCTATTAAAAAAAATAGTAAATAATATTATATATAATGAAAATTATTTTGTCCCTTTACTTGAAAGGATAATCGACAGACGTTCGTCGTAATCTCTTAGGCGATTTGTGGTGTATCAACACCTTTCAAATCATTTTTTGTTCTTAATTACTAAATATTTGTGTCTCCTTGAATTGCTATTAGGTATATTTCAATCATATGAAGCCCTTGGATCAAACTCAATGCAAATCAAAGGGTAAAACCGTCATAGTCTCTTAGGCGATTTCTGGTGTACGAACACCTTTTGAATCATTTTGTTGTGAATAATTACCAAAATATTTTTGAGTACTTCAATAGGTATCAGATCCATTTACAGCATATGAGCCCTTTGATCAAAATTATTTAAAATCAAAGGATAAAACCGTCATAATCTCTTAGGCGATTTATGGTGTGTATGAACACTTTTCAAATCATTTTTTGTGTTTAATCACCTAATATTTTTGACTCCTTGAATAGGTATTAGATGTATTTCAATCATATGAAGCCCTTGGGTCAAACTTATTTTAAATCAAAGGGTAAAACCTTCATAGTCTCTTCGGCGATTTGTGGCGTATGAACACCTTTCAAATTATTTTTTTGTGAATAATTACCAAATAATTTTGACTCCTTTAATAGGTATTATATCTATTTAAAGCATATGAAGCTCTTGGATCAAACTCAATTCAAAACAAAGGGTAAAACCGTCATAGTCACTTAGACGATTTGTGGTGAATGAAAACCTTTCAAATCATTTTGTTGGGAATAATTACCTAATATTTTTGAGTCCTTGAATAGGTATTAGATATATTTAAAGCATATGAATCCATTGGATCAAAATCATTTCAAATTAAAGGGTATTACCCTCATAGTCTCTTGGGCGATTTGTGGTGTATGAACACTTTTCTAATTATTTTGTTGTGAATATTTATACAATATTTCTGACTCCTTGAATAGGTATCAAATATATTTAAAGAATATGAAGCCCTTGGATCAAACTCAATTCAAATCAAAGGGTAAAACCGTCATAGTCTCTTAAGCGATTTGTGGGGTATGAACACCATTCAAATCATTTTGTTGGGAATAATTATAAAACATTTTTGAGTCCTTATCTATTTAAAGCATATGAAGCCCTTGGATGAAACTCAATTCAAATCAAAGGTTAAAACCGTCATAGTCTCTTAGGCGATTGGTGGTGTATGAACACCTTTCAAATCATTTGTTGTGCTTACTTACCAATTGTTTATGACTCCTTGAATCGGTATTAGATATATTTCAATCGTATGAAGCACTTTGATCAAAATGATTTCATATCAAAGTGTAATACCGCAACGCCTACGAAAGGATCGCTTGGATTTAATAAAGGGTCGCTTGGATTTATCCATAGTTTGTTTAGTTTATTCCTTATACCGAAAATCCTATTTCTTACATTCTAATTTTTTTTAGGTCCAGCCGAAATAGGATTTTATTTGTTTATGTTTATTTATCTATTTATATATAATAATATGAATTAAATATATAAATCCATTTTCTATTAAAAAAAATAGTAAATAATATTATATATAATGAAAATTATTTTGTCCCTTTACTTGAAAGGATAATCGACAGACGTTCGTCGTAATCTCTTAGGCGATTTGTGGTGTATCAACACCTTTCAAATCATTTTTTGTTCTTAATTACTAAATATTTGTGTCTCCTTGAATTGCTATTAGGTATATTTCAATCATATGAAGCCCTTGGATCAAACTCAATTCAAATAAAAGTGTAAAACCGTCATAGTCTCTTAGGCGATTTGTGGTGTACGAACACCTTTTGAATCATTTTGTTGTGAATAATTACCAAAATATTTTTGAGTACTTCAATAGGTATCAGATCCATTTACAGCATATGAGCCCTTTGATCAAAATTATTTAAAATCAAAGGATAAAACCGTCATAATCTCTTAGGCGATTTATGGTGTGTATGAACACCTTTCAAATCATTTTTTGTGTTTAATTACCTAATATTTTTGACTCCTTGAATAATTATTAGATATATTTCGATCATATGAAGCACTTGGATCCAACTTATTTTAAATCAAAGGGTAAAACCTTCATAGTCTCTTCGGCGATTTGTGGCGTATGAACACCTTTCAAATTATTTTTTTGTGAATAATTAACAAATCTTATTGACTCGTTGAATATGTATCAGATATATTTAAAGCATATGAATCCCTTGGATCAAACTCAATTCAATATAAAGGGTAAAACCATCATTGTCTCTTAGGAGATTTCTGGTGTATGAATACCATTCCAATCATTTTTTGTTCTTAGTTACCAAATATTTTTTACTCCTTGAATAGGTATTAGATATATTTAAAGCATATGAAGCCCTTGGATAACAATCAATTCAAATCAAATGGTAAAACCGTAAATATTCTCTTAGGCTATTTGTTGTGAATCAACACCTTTCAAATCATTTTGTTGTGAATATTTACCAAATATTTTTGAGTCCTTGAATAGGTGTTAGATCTATTTAAACCATATGAAGTCATTGGATCAAACTCAATTCAAATCAAAGGGTAAAACAGTCATAGTCTATTAGGGGATTTGTGGTGTATAAACTACTTTCAAATCATTTTTTGTGCTTAATTACCAAATATTTTTGAATTCTTGAATATGTCTTGGATATATTTAAAGCATATGAAGCCCTTGGATCAAACTCAATTCAAAATAAAGGGTAAAACCGTCATAGTCTCTTAGATAATTTGTGGTGAATGAACACCTTTCAAATTAATTGTTGTGCTTAATTAACAAATGTTTCTGACTCCATGAATCGGTATTAGATATATTTCAATCATATGAAGCACTTTCATCAAAATTATTTCAAGTCAAAGGATAAAACCGTCATAATCTCTTAGGCGATTTGTGCTATATAAACACCTTTCAAATCATTTTTTGTTCTTAATTACCAAATATTTTTGACTCCTTGAATTGATATTAGGTATATTTCAATCATATGAAGCCCTTGGCTCAAACTCAATTCAAATCAAAGTGTAAAACCGTCATAGTCTCTTAGGCGATTTGTGGTGTATGAAAACCTTTCGAATCATTTTGTTGTGAATAATTACCAAAATATTTTTGAGTACTTCAATAGGTATCAGATCTATTTAAAGTATATGAAGCACTTTGATCAAAATTATTTAAAATTAAAGGATAAAACCGTCATAATCTCTTAGGCGATTTATGGTGTGTATGAACACCTTTCAAATCATTTTTTGTGTTTAATTACCAAATATTTTTGACCCCTTGAACAGGTATTAGATATATTTCAATCATATGAAGCCCTTGGATCAAACTTATTTTAAATCAAAGGGTAAAACCTTCATAGTCTCTTCGGCGATTTGTTGCATATGAACACCTTTCAAAAAAAATTTTTGTGAATAATTACCAAATATTTTTGACACTTTGAATATGTATTAGATATATTTAAAGCATATGAAGCCCTTGGATCAAAGTCAATTCAAAACAAAGGGTAAAACCATTATAGTCTCTTAGACAATTTATGGTGAATGAACACCATTCAAATCATTTTGTTGTGAATAATTACCAAATATTTTTATTTCCTTGAATCGGAATTAGATATATTTAAAGCATATGAAGCCCTTGGATCAAACTCAATTCAAATCAAAGGGTAAAACCTTCATAGTCTCTTCGGCGATTTGTGGCGTATGAACACCTTTCAAATTATATTTTTGTGAATAATTACCAAATATTTTTGACACCTTCAATATGTATTAGATATATTTAAACCATATGAAGCCCTTGGATCAAACTCAATTAAAAAAAAAGGGTAAAACCGTCATAGTCTCTTAGGCGATTTGTGGTGTATGAACATCTTTGAAATCATTTTGTTGTAAATAATTAGCAAAATATTTTTGAGTCCTTGAATAGGTATCAGATCTATTTAAAGCGTATGAAGCCCTTGGATCAAACTCAATTCAAAGCAAAGGGTTAAATCGTCATAATCTCTTAGGCGATTTATGGTGTATGAACACCTTTCAAATCATTTTTTGTGCTTAATTACCAAATATTTTTGACTCCTTGAATCGGTATAAGATATATTTCAATCATATGAAGCACTTTGATCAAAACTATTTAAAATCAAAGGATAAAACCGTCATAATATCTTAGGCGATTTGTGGTGTATGAACACCTTTCAAATAATTTTTTGTTCTTAATTACTAAATATTTTTGACTCCTTGAATTGATATTAGGTATATTTCAATCATATGAAGCCCTTGGATAAAACTCAATTCAAATTAAAGGGTAAAACCGTATTAGTTTCTTAGGCGATTTGTGGTGTATGAACACCTTTCAAATCATTTTGTTGTGAATAATTAGCAAAATACTTTTTAGTCCTTGAATAGGTATCAGATCTATTTAAAGCGTATGAAGCCCTTGGATAAAACTCAATTCAAATCAAAGGATAAAATCGTCATAGTCTCTTAGGCGATTTGTGGTGAATGAACACCTTTCAAATTACTTGTTGTGCTTAATTAACAAATGTTTCTGACTACATGAATCGGTATTAGATATATTTCAATCATATGAAGCACTTTTATCAAAATTATTTCAAGTCAAAGGGTAAAACCGTCATAATCTCTTAAGCGATTTGTGCTATATGAACACCTTTCAAATCATTTTTTGTTCTTAATTACCAAATATTTTTGACTCCTTGAATTGATATTAGGTATATTTCAATCATACGAAGCCCTTGGATCAAACTCAATTCAAATCAAAGTGTAAAACCGTCATAGTCTCTGAGGCGATTTGTGGTGTATGAACACCTTTCGAATCATTTTGTTGTGAATAATTACCAAAATATTTTTTGAGTACTTCAATAGGTATCATATCTATTTAAAGCATATGAAGCACTTTGATCAAAATTATTTAAAATCAAAGGATAAAACCGTCATAATCTTTTAGGCGATTTATGGTGAGTATGAACACCTTTCAAATCATTTTTTGTGTTTAATTACCAAGTATTTTTGACTCCTTGAATAGGTATTAGATATATTTCAATCATATGTAGCCCTTGGATCAAACTTATTTTAAATCAAAGGGTAAAACCTTCATAGTCTCTTCGGCGATTTGTGGCGTATGAACACCTTTCAAATTATTTTTTTGTGAATAATTACCAAATATTTTTGACTCCTTGAATATGTATTAGATATATTTAAAGCATATGAAGCCCTTTGATCAATCTCAATTCCAAACAAAGGGTAAAACCGTCATAGTCTCTTAAACGATTTATGGTGAATGAACACCATTCAAATCATTTTGTTGTGAATAATTACCAAATACTTTTTAGTCCTTGAATAGGAATTAGATATATTTAAATCATATGAAGCCCTTGGATCAAACTCAATTCAAATCAAAGGGTAAAATCGTCATAGTCTCTTTGGCGATATGTGGTGAATGAACACCTTTCAAATTAATTATTGTGCTTAATTAACAAATGTTTCTGACTCCTTGAATCGGTATTAGATATATTTCAATCATATGAAGCACTTTGATCAAAATTATTTCATGTCAAAAAGTAAAACCGTCATAATCTCTTAGGCGATTTGTGGTATATGAACGTCATTCAAATCATTTTTTGTTCTTAATTACCAAATATTTTTGAATCCTTGAATTTATATTAGGTATATTTCAATCATATGAAGCCCTTGGTTCAAACTATATTCATATCAAAGGGTAAAACGGTCATAGTCTCTTAGGCGATTTGTGGTGTATGAACACCTTTCAAATTATTTTGTTGTGAATAATTAGCAATACATTTTTGAGTCCTTGAATAGGTATCAGATCTATATATAAAGCGTATTAAGCCCTTGGATCAAACTCAAATCAAATCAAAGGGTAAAATCGTCATAGTCTCTTAGGCGATTTGTGGTGTATGAACACCTTTCAAATAATTTTTTGTTCTTAATTACTAAATATTTTTAAATCCTTGAATTGATATTAGGTACATTTCAATCATATAAAGCGCTTGGATAAAACTCAATTCCAATCAAAGGGTAAAACCGTCTTAGTCTCTTAGGCGATTTGTGGTGTATGAACACCTTTCAAATCATTTTGTTGTGAATAATTAGCAAAAAAAATTTGACTCCTTCAATAGGTATCAAATCTATTTAAAGCGTATGAAGCCCTTGGATCAAACTCAATTCAAATCAAAGGGTAAAACCGTCATAGTCTTTTAGGCGATTTGTGGTGTATGAACACCTTTCAATTCATTTTGTTGTCAATAATTATCAAATTATTTTTGAGTGCTTGAATAGGTATCAGATCTATTTAAAGCGTATGAAGCCCTTGGATCAAACTTAATTCAAATCAAAGGGTAAAATCGTCATAGTCTCTTAGGCGATTTATGGTGTATGAACACCTTTCAAATAATTTTTTGTGCTTAATTACAAATATTTTTGACTCCTTGAATCGGTATAAGATATATTTCAATCATATGAAGCACTTTGATCAAAATTATTTAAAATCAAAGGATAAAACCGTCATAATATCTTAGGCGATTTGTGGTGTATGAACACCTTTCAAATAATTTTTTGTTCTTAATTACTATATATTTTTGACTCCTTGAATGGATATTAGGTATATTTCAATCATATGAAGCCCTTGGATAAAACTCAATTCTAATCAAAGGGTAAAACCGTCTTAGTCTCTTAGGCGATTTATGGTGTATGAACACCTTTCAAATCATTTTGTTGTGAATAATTAGAAAAATATTTTTGAGTCCTTGAATAGGTATCAGATCTATTTAAAGCGTATGAAGCACTTGGATCAAACTCAATTCAAATCAAAGGGTAAAATCGTTATAGTCTCTTAGGCGATTTGTGGTGAATGAACACCTTTCAAATTAATTGTTGTGCTTAATTAACAAATGTTTCTGACTCCTTGAATCGGTATTAGATATATTTCAATCATATGAAGCACTTTGATCAAAATTATTTCAAGTCAAAGGGTAAAACCGTCATAATCTCTTAGGTGATTTGTGCTATATGAACACCTTTCAAATCATTTTTTGTTCTTAATTACCAAATATTTTTTACTCCTTGAATTGATATTAGGTATATTTCAAACAAATGAAGCCCTTGGATCAAACTAAATTCAAATCAAAGTGTAAAACCGTCATAGTCTCTGAGGCGATTTGTGGTGTATGAACACCTTTCGAATCATTTTGTTGTGAATAATTACCAAAATATTTATTGAGTACTTCAATAGGTATCAGATCTATTTGAAGCATATGAAGCACTTTGATCAAAATTATTTAAAATCAAAGGATAAAACCGTCATAATCTCTTTGGCGATTTATGGTGTGTATGAACACCTTTCAAATTATTTTTTGTGTTTAATTACCAAATATTTTCGACTCCTTGAATTGGTATTAGATATATTTCAATCATATGAAGCCCCTTGATCAAACTTATTTTAAATCAAAGGGTAAAACCTTCATAGTCTCTTCGGCGATTTGTGCCGTATGAACACCTTTCAAAAAAAATTTTGTTCTTAATTACTAAATATTTTTGACTCCTTGAATTGATATTAGGTATATTTCAATCATATGAAGCCCTTGGATAAAACTCAATTCAAATCAAAGGGTAAAACCGTCTTAGTCTCTTAGGCGATTTGTGGTGTATGAACACCTTTCAAATCATTTTGTTGTGAATAATTAGCAAAAAAAATTTGAGTCCTTGAATAGGTATCAGATCTATTTAAAGAGTATGAAGCCCTTGGATCAAACTCAATTCAAATCAAAGGGTAAAATCGTCATAGTCTCCTATGCGATTTGTGGTGAATGAACACCTTTCAAATTAATTGTTGTGCTTAATTAACAAATGTTTCTGACTCCTTGAATCGGTATTAGATATATTTAAATCATATGAGGCACTTTGATCAAAATTATTTCAAGTAAAAGGTTAAAACCGTCTTAGTCTCTTAGGCGATTTGTGGTGTATGAACACCTTTCAAATCATTTTGTTGTGAATAATTAGAAATATACTTTTGAGTCCTTGAATAGGTATCATATCTATTTAAAGCGTATGAAGCCCTAGGATCAAACTCAATTTAAATCATAGGGTAAAATCGTCATAGTCTCTTAGGCGATTTGTGGTGTATGAACACCTTTCAAATCATTTTGTTGTGAATAATTACCAAAATATTTTTTAGTACTTCAATAGGTATCAGATCTATTTAAAGCATATGAAGCACTTTGATTAAAATTATTTTTAATCAAAGGATAAAACCGTCATAATCTCTTAGGCGATTTATGGTGTGTATGAACACCTTTCAAATTTTTTTTTTGTGAATAATTACCAAATATTTTTGACTCCTTGAATATGTATTAGATATATTTAAAGCATATGAAGCCCTTGGATCAAACTCAATTAAAAACAAAGGGTAAAATCGTCATAGTCTCTTATATCATTTATGATGAATGAACACCATTCAAATCATTTTGTTGTAAATAATTACCAAATATTTTTAAGTCCTTGAATAGGAATTAGATATATTTAAAGCATATGAAACCCTTAGATCAAACTCAATTCAAATCAAAGGGTAAAACCGTCATAGTCTCTTAGGCGATTTGTGGTGAATGAACACCTTTCAAATTAATTTTGTTCTTAATGAACAAATGTTTCTGACTCCTTGAACCGGTATTAGTTATATTTCAATCATATGAAGCACTTTGATCAAAATTATTTCAAGTCAAAGGGTAAAACCCTCACAATCTCTTAGGCGATTAGTGTTATATGAACACCTTTCAAATCATTTTTTGTTCTTAATTACCAAATTTTTTTGATTCCTTGAATTGATAATAGGTATATTTCAATCATATGAATCCCTTGGTTCAAACTCAATTCAAATCAAAGGGTAAAACCGTCATAGTCTCTTAGGCGATTTGTGGCGTATGAACACCTTTCAAATCATTTTGTTGTGAATAAATAGCAAAACATTTTTGAGTCCTTGAATAGGTATCGTATCTATAGATAAAGCGTATGAAGCCCTTGGATCAAACTCAAATCAAATCAAAGGGTAAAATCGTCATAGTCTCTTAGGCGATTTGTGGTGTATGAACACCTTTCAAATAATTTTTTGTTCTTAATTACTAAATATTTTTGACTCCTTGAATTGATATTAGGTACATTTCAATCATATTAAGCCCTTGGATAAAACACAATTCAAATCAAAGGGTAAAACCGTCTTAGTCTCTTAGGCGATTTGTGGTGTATGAACACCTTTCAAATCATTTTGTTGTGAATAATTAGGAAAAAAAATTTGAGTCCTTGAATAGGTATCAGATCTATTTAAAGCGTATGAAGACCTTGGATCAAAATCAATTCAAATCAAAGGGAAAAATCGTCATAGTCTCTTAGGCGATTTGTGGTGAATGAACACCTTTCAAATTAATTGTTGTGCTTAATTAACAAATGTTTCCGACTCCTTTAATCGGTATTAGATATATTTCAATCATATGAGGCACTTTGATCAAAATTATTTCAAGTCAAAGGGTAAAACCGTCATTATCTCTTAGGCGATTTGTGCTATATGAACACCTTTTAAATCATTTTGTTCTTAACTACCAAATATTTTTGACTCCTTGAATTTATATTAGGTATATTTCAATCATATGAAGCCCTAGGCTCAAACTCAATTCAAATCAAAGTGTAAAACCGTCATAGTCAATGAGGCGATTTGTGGTGTATGAACACCTTTCGAATCATTTTGTTGTGAATAATTACCAAAATATATTTGAGTACTTCAATAGGTATCAGATCTATTTAAAGCATATGAAGCACTTTGATCAAAATTATTTAAAATCAAAGGATAAAACCGTCATAATCTCTTAGGTGATTTATGGTGTGTATGAACACCTTTTAAATTATTTTTTGTGTTTAATTACCAAATATTTTTGACTCCTTGAATAGGTATTAGATATATTTCAATCATATGAAGCCCTTGGATCAAACTTATTTTAAATCAAAGGGTAAAACCTTCTTAGTCTCTTCGGCGATTTGTGGCGTATGAACACCTTTCAAATTATTTTTTTGTGAATAATTACCAAATATTTTTGACTCCTTGAATATGTATTAGATATATTTAAAGCATATGAAGCCCTTGGATCAAACTCAATTCAAAACGAAGGGTAAAACCGTCATAGTCTCTTAGATCATTTATGGTGAATGAACACAATTCAAATCATTTTGTTCTGAATAATTACCTAATATTTTTAAGTCCTTGAATAGGAATTAGATATATTTAAAGCATATGAAACCCTTAGATCAAACTCAATTCAAATCAAAGGGTAAAACCGTCATAGTCTCTTAGGCGATTTGTAGTAAATGAACACCTTTCAAATTAATTGTTGTTCTTAATTAACAAATGTTTCTGACTCCTTCAATCGGTATTAGTTATATTTCAATCATATGAAGCACTTTGATCAAAATTATTTAAAGTCAAAGGGTAAAACCGTCATAATCTCTTAGGCGATTAGTGTTATATGAACACCTTTCAAATCATTTTTTGTTTTTAATTACCAAATTTTTTTGATTCCTTGAATTGATAATAGGTATATTTCAATCATATGAAGCCCTTGGATCAAACTCAATTCAAATCAAAGGGTAAAACCGTCATAGTCTCTTAGGCGACTTGTGGTGTATGAACACCTTTAAAATCATTTTGTTGTTAATAATTAGCAAAATATTTTTGAGTCCTTCAATAGGTATCAGATCTATTTAAAGCGTATGAAGCCCTTGGATCAAACTCAATTCAAATCAATGGGTAAAATCGTCATAGTCTCTTAGGCGATTTGTGGTGTATGAACACCTTTCAAATCATTATTTGTGCTTAATTACCAAATATTTTTGACTCCTTGAATCGGTATAAGATATATTTCAATCATATGAAGCACTTTGATCCCAATTATTTAAAATCAAAGGATAAAACCGTTATAATCTCTTAGGCGATTTGTGGTGTATGAACACCTTTCAAATCATTTGTTGTTATTAATTATTAAATATTTTTGACTCCTTGAATTGATATTAGGTATATTTCAATCATATGAAGCCCTTGGATCAACCTCAATTCAAATCAAAGTTTAAAACCGTCACAGTCTCTTAGGAGATTTGTGGTGTATGAACACCTTTCGAAACATTTTGTTGTAAATAATTACCAAAATATTTTTGAGTACTTCAATAGGTATCCGATCTATTAAAAGCATATGAAGCACTTTGATCAAAATCATTTAAAATCAAAGGATAAAACCGTCATAATCTCTTAGGCGATTTATGGTGTGTATGAACACCTTTCAAATCATTTTTTGTGTTTAATTACAAAGTATTTTTGACTCCTTGAATAGGTATTAGATATATTTCAATCATATGAAGCCCTGGGATCAAATATATTTTAAATCAAAGGGTAAAACCTTCATAGTCTCTTCGGCGATTTGTGGCGTATGAACACCTTTCAAATTATTTTTTTGTGAATAATTACCAAATATTTTTGACTCCTTGAATATGTATTACATATATTTAAAGCATATGAAGCCCTTGGATCAAACTCAATTCAAAACAAAGGCTAAAACCGTCATTGTCTCTTAGACGATTTATGGTGAATGAACACCATTCAAATCATTTTGTTGTGAATAATTACCAAATATTTTTTAGTCCTTAAATAGGAATTAGATATATTTAAAGCATATGAAAGCCCTTGGATCAAACTCAATTCAAATCAAAGGGTAAACCGTCATAGTCTCTTAGGCGATTTGTGGTGAATGAACACCTTTCAAATTAATTGTTGTGCTTAATTAACAAATGTTTCTGACTCCTTGAATCGGTATTAGATGTATTTCAATCATATGAAGCACTTTGATCAAAATTATTTCAAGTCAAAGGGTAAAACCGTCATAATCTCTTAGGCGATTTGTGGTATATGAACGCCATTCAAATCATTTTTTGTTCTTAATAACCAAATATTTTTGACTCCTTGAATTGATATTAGGTATATTTCAATCATATGAAGCCCTTGGTTCAAACTCAATTCAAATCAAAGGCTAAAACCGTCATAGTCTATTAGGCGATTTGTGGTGTATGAACACCTTTCAAATTATTTTGTTGTGAATAATTAGCAAAATATTGTTGAGTCCTTGAATAGGTATCAGATCTATATATAAAGCGTATGAAGCCCTTGGATCAAACCCAAATTAAATCAAAGGGTAAAATCCTCATAGTCTCTTAAGCGATTTGTGGTGTATGAACACCTTTCAAATAATTTTTTGTTCTTAATTACTAAATATTTTTGACTCCATGAATTGATATTAGGTATATTTCAATCATATGAATCCCTTGGATAAAACTCTATTCAAATCAAAGGGTAAAACCGTATTAGTCTCTTAGGCGATTTGTGGTGTATGAACACCTTTCAAATCATTTTGTTGTGAATAATTAGCAAAATATTTTTGACTCCTTGAATTTATATTAGGTATATTTCAATCATATGAAGCCCTTGGATCAACCTCAATTCAAATCAAAGTTTAAAACCGTCACAGTCTCTTAGGAGATTTGTGGTGTATGAACACCTTTCGAAACATTTTGTTGTAAATAATTACCAAAATATTTTTGAGTACTTCAATAGGTATCCGATCTATTTAAAGCATATAAAGCACTTTGATCAAAATCATTAAAAATCAAAGGATAAAACCGTCATAATCTCTTTGGCGATTTATGGTGTGTATGAACACCTTTCAAATCATTTTTTGTGTTTAATTACAAAGTATTTTTGACTCCTTGAATAGGTATTAGATATATTTCAATCATATGAAGCCCTGGGATCAAATATATTTTAAATCAAAGGGTAAAACCTTCATAGTCTCTTCGGCGATTTGTGGCGTATGAACACCTTTCAAATTATTTTTTTGTGAATAATTACCAAATATTTTTGACTCCTTGAATATGTATTACATATATTTAAAGCATATGAAGCCCTTGGATCAAAATCAATTCAAAACAAAGGCTAAAACCGTCATAGTCTCTTAGACGATTTATGGTGAATGAACACCATTCAAATCATTTTGTTGTGAATAATTACCAAATATTTTTTAGTCCTTAAATAGGAATTAGATATATTTAAAGCATATGAAAGCCCTTGGATCAAACTCAATTCAAATCAAAGGGTAAACCGTCATAGTCTCTTAGGCGATTTGTGGTGAATAAACACCTTTCAAATTAATTGTTGTGCTTAATTAACAAATGTTTCTGACTCCTTGAATCGGTATTAGATGTATTTCAATCATATGAAGCACTTTGATCAAAATTATTTCAAGTCAAAGGGTAAAACCGTCATAATCTCTTAGGCGATTTGTGGTATATGAACGCCATTCAAATCATTTTTTGTTCTTAATAACCAAATATTTTTGACTCCTTGAATTGATATTAGGTATATTTCAATCATATGAAGCCCTTGGTTCAAACTCAATTCAAATCAAAGGCTAAAACCGTCATAGTCTATTAGGCGATTTGTGGTGTATGAACACCTTTCAAATGATTTTGTTGCGAATAATTAGCAAAATATTGTTGAGTCCTTGAATAGGTATCAGATCTATATATAAAGCGTATGAAGCCCTTGGATCAAACCCAAATTAAATCAAAGGGTAAAATCCTCATAGTCTCTTAAGCGATTTATGGTGTATGAACACCTTTCAAATAATTTTTTGTTCTTAATTACTAAATTTTTTTGACTCCATGAATTGATATTAGGTATATTTCAATCATATGAAGCCCTTGGATAAAACTCAATTCAAATCAAAGGGTAAAACCGTATTAGTCTCTTAGGCGATTTGTGGTGAATGAACACCTTTCAAATTAATTGTTGTGCTTAATTAACAAATGTTTCTGACTCCTTGAATCGGTATTAGATATATTTCAATCATATGAAGCACTTTGATCAAAATTATTTCAAGTCAAAGGATGAAACCGTCATAATCTCTTAGGCTATTTGTGCTATATGAACACCTTTCAAATCATTTTTTGTTCTTAGGCACAAAATATTTTTTACTCCTTGAATTGATATTAGGTATATTTCAATCATATGAAGCCCTTGGATCAAACTCAGTTCAAATCAAAGTGTAAAACCGTCATAGTCTCTGAGGCGATTTGTGGTGTATGAACACCTATAGAATCATTTTGTTGTGAATAATTACCATAATATTTGTGAGTACTTCAATAGGTATCAGATCTATTTAAAGCATACGATGCACTTTGATCAAAATTATTTAAAATCAAAGGATGAAACCGTCATAAACTCTTAGGCGATTTATGGTGTGTATGAATACCTTTCAATTCATTTTTTGTGTTTAATTACAAAGTATTTTTGACTCCTTGAATAGGTATTATTTATATTTCAATCATATGAAGCCCTAGGATCAAATATATTTTAAATCAAAGGGTAAAACCTTCATAGTCTCTTCGGCGATTTGTGGCGTATGAACACCTTTCAAATTATTTTTTTGTGAATAATTACCAAATATTTTTGACTCCGTTAATATGTATTACATATATTTAAAGCATATGAAGCCCTTGGATCAAACTCAATTCAAAACAAAGGCTAAAACCGTCATAGTCTCTTAGACGATTTATGGTGAATGAACACCATTCAAATCATTTTGTTGTGAATAATTACCAAATATTTTTTAGTCCTTAAATAGGAATTAGATATATTTAAAGCATATGAAAGCCCTTGGATCAAACTCAATTCAAATCAAAGGGTAAACCGTCATAGTCTCTTAGGCGATTTGTGGTGAATGAACACCTTTAAAATTAATTGTTGTGCGTAATTAACAAATGTTTCTGACTCCTTGAATCGGTATTAGATGTTTTTCAATCATATGAAGCACTTTGATCAAAATTATTTCATGTCAAAGGGTAAAACCGTCATAATCTCTTAGGCGATTTGTGGTATATGAACGCCATTCAAATCATTTTTTGTTCTTAATAACCAAATATTTTTGACTCCTTGAATTGATATTAGGTATATTTCAATCATATGAAGCCCTTGGTTCAAACTCAATTCAAATCAAAGGCTAAAACCGTCATAGTCTCTTAGGCGATTTGTGGTGTATGAACACCTTTCAAATGATTTTGTTGTGAATAATTAGCAAAATATTGTTGAGTCCTTGAATAGGTATCAGATCTATATATAAAGCGTATGAAGCCCTTGGATCAAACCCAAATTAAATCTAAGGGTAAAATCCTCATAGTCTCTTAAGCGATTTGTGGTGTATGAACACCTTTCAAATAATTTTTTGTTCTTAATTACTAAATATTTTTGACTCCATGAATTGATATTAGGTATATTTCAATCATATGAAGCCCTTGGATAAAACTCAATTCAAATCAAAGGGTAAAACCGTATTAGTCTCTTAGGCGATTTGTGGTGAATGAACACCTTTCAAATTAATTGTTGTGCTTAATTAACAAATGTTTCTGACTCCTTGAATCGGTATTAGATATATTTCAATCATATGAAGCACTTTGATCAAAATTATTTCAAGTCAAAGGATGAAACCGTCATAATCTCTTAGGCTATTTGTGCTATATGAACACCTTTCAAATCATTTTTTGTTCTTAGGCACAAAATATTTTTTACTCCTTGAATTGATATTAGGTATATTTCAATCATATGAAGCCCTTGGATCAAACTCAGTTCAAATCAAAGTGTAAAACCGTCATAGTCTCTGAGGCGATTTGTGGTGTATGAACACCTATAGAATCATTTTGTTGTGAATAATTACCATAATATTTGTGAGTACTTCAATAGGTATCAGATCTATTTAAAGCATACGATGCACTTTGATCAAAATTATTTAAAATCAAAGGATGAAACCGTCATAATCTCTTAGGCGATTTATGGTGTGTATGAATACCTTTCAATTCATTTTTTGTGTTTAATTACAAAGTATTTTTGACTCCTTGAATAGGTATTATTTATATTTCAATCATATGAAGCCCTAGGATCAAATATATTTTAAATCAAAGGGTAAAACCTTCATAGTCTCTTCGGCGATTTGTGGCGTATGAACACCTTTCAAATTATTTTTTTGTGAATAATTACCAAATATTTTTGACTCCGTTAATATGTATTACATATATTTAAAGCATATGAAGCCCTTGGATCAAACTCAATTCAAAACAAAGGCTAAAACCGTCATAGTCTCTTAGACGATTTATGGTGAATGAACACCATTCAAATCATTTTGTTGTGAATAATTACCAAATATTTTTTAGTCCTTAAATAGGAATTAGATATATTTAAAGCATATGAAAGCCCTTGGATCAAACTCAATTCAAATCAAAGGGTAAACCGTCATAGTCTCTTAGGCGATTTGTGGTGAATGAACACCTTTAAAATTAATTGTTGTGCGTAATTAACAAATGTTTCTGACTCCTTGAATCGGTATTAGATGTTTTTCAATCATATGAAGCACTTTGATCAAAATTATTTCATGTCAAAGGGTAAAACCGTCATAATCTCTTAGGCGATTTGTGGTATATGAACGCCATTCAAATCATTTTTTGTTCTTAATAACCAAATATTTTTGACTCCTTGAATTGATATTAGGTATATTTCAATCATATGAAGCCCTTGGTTCAAACTCAATTCAAATCAAAGGCTAAAACCGTCATAGTCTCTTAGGCGATTTGTGGTGTATGAACACCTTTCAAATGATTTTGTTGTGAATAATTAGCAAAATATTGTTGAGTCCTTGAATAGGTATCAGATCTATATATAAAGCGTATGAAGCCCTTGGATCAAACCCAAATTAAATCTAAGGGTAAAATCCTCATAGTCTCTTAAGCGATCTGTGGTGTATGAACACCTTTCAAATAATTTTTTGTTCTTAATTACTAAATATTTTTGACTCCATGAATTGATATTAGGTATATTTCAATCATATGAAGCCCTTGGATAAAACTCAATTCAAATCAAAGGGTAAAACCGTATTAGTCTCTTAGGCGATTTGTGGTGTATGAACACCTTTCAAATCATTTTGTTGTGAATAATAAGCAAAATATTTTTGAGTCCTTGAATAGGTATCAGATCTATTTAAAGCGTATGAAGCCCTTGGATCAAACTCAATTCAAATCAAAGGGTAAAATCGTCATAGTCTCTTAGGCGATTTGTGGTGAATGAACACCTTTCAAATTAATTGTTGTGCTTAATTGACAAATGTTTCTGACTCCTTGAATCGGTATTAGATATATTTCAATCATATGAAGCACTTTGATCAAAATTATTTCAAGTCAAAGGATGAAACCGTCATAATCTCTTAGGCTATTTGTGCTATATGAACACCTTTCAAATCATTTTTTGTTCTTAATTACAAAATATTTTTTACTCTTTGAATTGATATTAGGTATATTTCAATCATATGAAGCCCTTGGATCAAACTCAGTTCAAATCAAAGTGTAAAACCGTCATAGTCTCTGAGGCGATTTGTGGTGTATGAACACCTATAGAATCATTTTGTTGTGAATAATTACCAAAATATTTGTGAGTACTTCAATAGGTATCAGATCTATTTAAAGCATATGAAGCACTTTGATCAAAATTATTTAAAGTCAAAGGATGAAACCGTCATAATCTCTTAGGCGATTTATGGTGTGTATGAACACCTTTAAAATCATTTTTTTGTGTTTAATTACCAAATATTTTTGACTCCTTGAATAGGTATTAGATATATTTCAATCATATGAAGCCCTTGGATCAAACTTATTTTAAATCAAAGGGTAAAACCTTCATAGTCTCTTCGGCGATTTGTGGCGTATGAACACCTTTCAAATTATTTTTTTGTGAATAATTACCAAATATTTTTGACTCCTTGAATATGTATTAGATATATTTAAAGCATATTAAGCCCTTGGATCAAACTCAATTCAAAACAAAGGGTAAAACCGTTATAGTCTCTTAGACGATTTACGGTGAATGAACACCATTCAAATCATTTTGATGTGAATAATTACCAAATATTTTTAAGGCCTTGAATAGGAATTATATATATTTAAAGCATATGAAACCCTTAGATCAAACTCATTTCAAATCAAAGGGTAAACCGTCATAGTCTCTTAGGCGATTTGTGGTGAATGAACACCTTTCAAATTAATTGTTGTGCTTAATTAACAAATGTTTCTGACTCCTTGAATTGGTATTAGATATATTTCAATCATATGAAGCACTTTGATCAATATTATTTCAAGTCAAAGGGTAAAACCGTCATAATCTCTTAGGCGATTTGTGCTATATGAACATCTTTCAAATTATTTTTTGTTCTTAATTACCAAATATTTTTGACTCCTTACATTGATATTAGGTATATTTCAATCATATGAAGCCCTTGGATCAAACTCAATTAAAATCAAAGGGTAAAACCGTCATGGTCTCTTAGGCGACTTGTGGTGTATGAATACCTTTCAAATCATTTTGTTGTCAATAATTAGCAATATATTTTTGAGTCCTTGAATAGGTATCAGATCTATTTAAAGCGTATGAAGCCCTTGGATCAAACTCAATTCAAATCAATGGGTAAAATCGTCATAGTCTCTTAGGCGATTTGTGGTGTATGAACACCTTTCAAATCATTTTTTGTGCTTAATTACCAAATATTTTTGACTCCTTGAATCGGTATAAGATATATTTCAATCATATGAAGCACTTTGATCAAAATTATTTAAAATCAAAGGATAAAACCGTCATAATCTCTTAGGCGATTTGTGGTGTATGAATACCTTTCAAATCATTGTTTGTTATTATTTACTAAATATTTTTGACTCCTTGAATTGATATTAGGTATATTTCAATCATATGAAGCCCTTGGATCAACCTCAATTCAAATAATAGTGTAAAACCGTCACAGTCTCTTAGGAGATTTGTGGTGTATGAACACCTTTCGAAACATTTTGTTGTAAATAATTACCAAAATATTTTTGCGTACTTCTATAGGTATCAGATCTATTTAAATCATATCAAGCACTTTGATCAAAATTATTTAAAATCAAAGGATAAAACTGTCATAATCTCTTAGGCGATTTATGGTGTGTATGCACACCTTTCAAATAATTTTTTTGTGTTTAATTACCAAATATTTTTGACTCCTTGAATAGGTGTTAGATATATTTCAATCATATGAAGCCCTTGGATCAAACATATTTTAAATCAAAGGGTAAACCTTCATAGTCTCTTCGGCGATTTGTGGCGTATGAACACCTTTCAAATTATTTTTTGTGCTTAATCACCAAATATTTTTGACTCCTTGAATCGGTATAAGTTATATTTCAATCATATGAAGCACTTTGATCAAAATTATTTAAAATCAAAGGATAAAACCGTCATAATCTCTTAGGCGATTTGTGGTGTATGAACACCTTTCAAATCATTTTTTGTTCTTTATTACTAAATATTTTTTACTCCTTGAATTTATATTAGGTATATTTTAATCATATGAAGCCCTTGGATCAAACTCAATTCAAATCAAAGGGTAAAACCGTCATAGTTTCTTAGGCGACTTGTGGTGTATGAACACCTTTCAAATGATTTTGTTGTGAATAATTAGCAAAATATTTTTGAGTCCTTGAATAGGTATCAGATCTATTTAAAGCGTATGAAGCCCTTGGATCAAACTCAATTCAAATCAATGGGTAAAATCGTGATAGTCTCTTAGGCGATTTGTGGTGTATGAACACCTTTCATATCATATTTTGTGCTTAATTACCAAATATTTTTTACTCCTTGAATCGGTATAAGATATATTTTGATCATATGAAGCACTTTGATCAAAATTATTTAAAATCAAAGGATAAAACCGTCATAATCTCTTAGGCGATTTGTGGTGTATGAACACCTTTCAAATCATTTTTTGTTCTTAATTACTAAATATATTTGACTCCTTGAATTGATATTAGGTATATTTCAATCATATGAAGCCCTTGGATCAAACTCAATTCAAATCAAAGGGTAAAACCGTCTTAGTCTCTTAGGCGAATTGTGGTGTATGAACACCTTTCAAATCTTTTGGTTGTGAATAATTAGCAAAATATTTTTGAGTCCTTGATAGGCTAAAGTCGTATCACCTAATCAAAAATAAACATAGGGTCCTCTAACTAAGGTAGTCAGTGGAAGCAGGGTCGAATCCACAGGGAGACAGAGTTTCTAAATCAATATTCAACCAATTCAGCTACTCCAGAGTAAATCAGGAAGGAATTAATTAAACTAATGATTAAGTGATGTATTTCCATAGTATAGTTTTGCCTATGGGTTTTTACCTTTCACTTGAAAGGGTTTTTCCTATTTTTGGCTTAGTCTATAGAGTCTTAGATTAATTTATTTTAGACTTTAGTTAATTTAATTTAGACTTTTATTCAGCATATTATTTTCTGTTATATGGCCGAAAATATGTGATGTGATTTCGGTTATGTTTAAGTCTAGTTGAGTTGTAATCCCTTAAAGACAAGATTAGATTAGCTAAGGGATAAGGTTGATCTAGGCGTGTGAAATAAGATAGGAGAGCCGAAAATCTCTATCCTATCTTATTAGATTATCTTCCTTATCTTTAGGATATCTTTTCCTAAAATCTAGGGATTAGTTTTAAATGCTTTCTAGATAGGTTTTTGGATTCCTAATTGTGCTAGGGTTAGCCTAGTATATATAGGACCGATTAGCATTAATAAAATCAGATTTTGAAGTATTAAAATTTCATGAGTTTGTACTTATGATTTAAGGTTGAGTACCTTGCTTGTTTAGCATTGAAGAAAGACTGAGATCGATCTTCTACCCCTTTGAACCGAGATTCAAAGGTTACTATCCCTATTTGTTACTCTCTAAACTACACAACCATCACTCTATTTAGCTAAATATCACATAAAAATCGTTCCTTTAAGTCCTATAACTCTCACTCACTCTAAAACCCTCTAAAGTAACAATCTTTGAGCCCAAAATCATATCATTAAGCTAAGAAAGACGAATTAAACAAATGATTTAACTATGGCATAAAAACCTAGGGTATTAGGTCGGTCCACCATGCTTGTACCAATCAAACAAGGTCAACAACTATCAAAACCTAAGTAAAGAGTCGGGGGATTAGAGCCTTTGTTGAGCTATGGTTAAGATCAACGCTCATATTTCAACATACGCCACATGGTCACTAACGTAATCAGAACTACTGATGTGTCCTAGGCCTCTAGTTGTAAGACGGATCTGTACAAACAACTATTAACCACAAGCAACCAACGAAACTACGCAATAACGTTAATTACTCAATAAAGAACAAACCACATCACAATCACCCTAATCAAGCCCTAGAAATCAATAAGAGTCTAAATCACAATCATGGTATAAACATGACTTTCCTATCTAACACCCTACAAAGAGAACTACTCACTCATAATCGAATTAACAACAACAAAACTACTGTAAAACCCTAACAATTGCATCATGAACGATTAAATAAATAAACTAAGCAATTGAGAATAATAAATGAGATTAGGGTAAGAAAGAATACCAATTAACGGAAAGCAGGAACTTTTATTGAAATCGAAATAGGTTTGATCACCTCTAAATTAATCTAAAGTGTTTGAATTGAACTAAGAATAATGAAGAATAAAACTAGTTTAAAGCTAATGAAAGATGAATAAAAGATGTATAAAAAGATGTCCCTAAATAATGAGTAAAACGGTATTTATAATACCCCTCAAGTTCACTAAAACAGAAATAAGAAAGCGAAAAAGTGCGATTTAGGCACCAGACCCGATCGGGCACGAGCACAGTACCCGATCGGGTCAAACAACACTCTCAGCAATTTGTCTTCTGGGCCTTCGTATAGCAGCAGCGCAGCATTAACCAAATTATACGGCCCACCCGATCGGGCCGTGGGAATCCACCTATTCGGGCCAGGTGACAAACGAGCCCAATAAGCTCGCCTCATCCGCAGCTTCACAACGAGAGCTATGAGCAGCCCACCCGATCGGGTCGGGTGGTGAACACCCGATCGGGCCTGGTGCATGTGCGCTCGCCCGATGCGATCGGGCAAGACTTGCCCAATCGGGTCCGTGACTTTCATACCCGATCATAAATACTTCGCCCGATCGGGCCATTTCTGCCCGATCAGTGCACGGAAACCTCCTTTGACTCCTTGGCTCTCTAATCTTCACGTTTAGGGGTCTTGGGACCTCCTAAACTATCCATAAAGCTTGTGAGCCATCCTACGTGGCTCGTAACATCTCGTAACGCCGTGGTTGCTTCCAAAAGGCTCGGGAATAAGGAGAAAACTCCATAAAACCTGCAATTCAATACTAAAACACGAAACCACAACTACATACGATAGTTAGCACAAAATAGCTCCCAAGAGCTCCAATGACGCACAAATTAGCTTGTAAATAAGGGAGAAAACTCTATATAAATACGTGATATCAAACTCCCCCAAGCTAAACCTTTGCTTGTCCTCAAGCAAACAACACATGAACATGGAATAGATTACCTCACCCCAAAGATAAAAACAAATCAAAGCTTAAAACATTTTCAAGACTAAGAATCGTTCAAGCAGGCATAATTCAAGTTTTGCTCATCAAATCCATCCAACCACCAATCATTCAAGCAATTTATCAAACTCAAGCATCCACAAAGCATACAAGTCCTGAAAAGGCACTCACAAGGGTGTCACTCCTCTATTTTGTGGCAGGCAAAGAATATGCCCGAGCACTCACCAACCCGACCATAAATACCCTTCCCACTCACACTCTCATGTGTTTAAGAAGGTTCGATGACGCTCATCCTAGTCAAGTCGACTCAATTAGCAGAAATACTCTTTAACTTTGACAAACTGACTCGAAATCAATCAAATGAACAATGCAGACACAACTCAAGAGGATTTTATAGGGTTGTAATGGGGCTTAGGCGAGAGGTAGGGGATACTTTTGGGTAATGTGGTGGAAAAACCAAGAAAGGGGGAGCATAAATCATTCAAACAAGGCCTAAGATGGCCTACGCAACTCCCAACAATCACCATAAAACCATGTAAAGTAACCCAACTCTCATAAATCAATGAAAAGCTCATAACAAACCCAATTTTCTAGCAATGGAGAGAATATTCCTTTATGAACGTACGTGAATGAAAGAACTAGAATTGTTTTGAATTTTCATTTCATTTTTCTTTCATTTTTCTGAACTTCATTCACGCAACTCTAAACTTGCTTTTTCTTTTCTTTTTCCCACTCTCAAACCACAGCAAATACACTTTTAAATTCCTCAAAAATCAAACTAAACCAACAAACCAGTCTCAAACTCAACCCATACAAAAGCTCCCCCAAGCTAGGCTTGGAATAATATCAAGTGAAGGCTTTGGGCTCATAATAGGGGTTTAAGTAACACGAAACAAGTCATTAGGCTCAGCGGGGCTAAGGAGGATAAAAGTATATCAAAAATTCACTCTGCAGCTCAAGAATAAGACAAAAGAACGCCTCTATCACAGCAAATGCTACAAGTCATCTAAAATCAGACAAGTACGAAGTCAAACTCAAGATCAATCCACTAAAGAGGAACTAACACACACGAATAGACTGGATAATAATATGAATCCAATAGGCTACAAAGAGGCCTCACAGTCTAACCAATTCAGGTATGCAGCACAAAGTGGTCTAATATAATCCAAAAATTCTCGAAATCATAGCAATCAAACATCAAATCATAGCCTCAAGATCACAAATGCCCAGCTATCCAGAAAACAACGTCAATTCATTTTCAAATAGAGCACAGCAAAGGGCACAGGGAGGCAACTAATTCAGTCATGGGAACCATATTTTTTTTGATTTTTTCAGTATTTTTCGAAAGCAGTAAATCTATCCTAGAAAGCAGTAAAAGAGAGAGAGAATTCAAACAGAACTCCTCCCCCAAGCTGAACTTGGCAGTGTCCTCAATGCCAAAAGGTGATAAGGACTATGCTAAGAGGGAAAACAATGTTAGTGCCCTCACTCTCGCTCACAAAAAGAAAAAAAAATAGAAAAAATAAATAAAATGAAAAGAAAGGAAAAAGGGAAAGAATACGAGTTGCCTCTCACATAACGCTGGTTTATAAAGGTCCCGCACGACCATAATCCTCCCTCTCTCAAATAGGAGGGGCTTGGCAATGAGTGCCACCCTCATCAAACATCTTTCTCCTCCAAATGTTCTTGATAATGCCTCCAGACGGCGAGGCAACCTTAGGTGGAATTGGAATCTTCTCCACACCTACTTCGTCTAAAACCTCATCCCTGCAACAAGATTGTTCAAGCATAGGTGCCTTAACAGCATTGGTTAGTTTAAACATCACTTTATCATCACCAACACTAAGAGTTAAAGACCCAGATTTAACATCAATTACAGCACCAGCAGTACACAAAAATGGCGTACCCAAGATAATAGGAATCTGGGCATCCTCATCCATATGTAATACCACAAAATCAACAGGGATATAGAATTTCCCAACCCTAACAGGAACGTCCTCTAAAACACCTAGAGGGTATTTTAGAGAACGATCCGCCATCTGTAAAGTGATTTGTGTGCATTTAAGGGCTCCCATGTTCAGTTTCTTATAAACAGACAACGGCATAATAGAAACAGCAGCACCTAAATCACACAAAGCCTTATCAATAAAAATAGGTCCAAGATGACAGGGTATAGAAAAACTACCAGGATCTTTTAACTTTGGTGGGGCTTTATTCTGAATAAAAGCACTACACTCTTCAGTAAGAGCGACACGTTCTACCCAACCAAAGTCTCTTTTCTTAGTGATCATGTCTTTCAGAAATTTGGCGTAAACAGGCACTTGGGTAATTAAATATGTGAATGGAATTGTTACCTCAAGGTTCTTGACCATAGCCAAGAACTTACCAAACTGCTGATCGACCTTGGACTGTTGCATCCTGTGAGGAAAAGGTAGCCTTGGTGTAAAAGGCGTTTCAGGAACCTTCTCCTTTTTCTTCCCTGTCTGTTCAGCTTCTGCAGACAAATCGACTTCAGACGTCGAATTCTTCCTTTTTCCTTCCTCTACCACCCTCTTCTTCCCTGCAGTTGGGATAACCTCATCAATGGGCACTGGAGGGGCATCATATGCAATGCCACTACGAAGAGTGATGGCATTCACATGTTCGCTTTGAACTGGTTGCCCTTGCAATTGTCCCTGCTGCCTCTGTGCATTAGTTTCTGCCAACTGGGCAACTTGAGCCTCGAGAAGTTTGATATGCTTCTCTTGGTTCCTCCGTGCTTCCTCATGTGCCTTTTGCATAGACAATATCAGTTTCATCAGTTCAGAATTGCTAGGGTCTTGCGGGTTATTGTTTTGTGGAGGTAGGGTGGGAAAATTTTGTGGAGTGTGGAAGTTGCTATGGTGATGGAAGTTTTGTGGTGGTGGTCTATTGAAATTTTGTGGGGTTTGATGGTATGAGGGTTTAGGATAGTTTTGTGGAGGTGGAGGTTGATAGTTTTGTGGATTTTGGTAGTTATGTGGAGGGGGGAAGGTTTGTGGCCTTTGTTGAAAGACGTTTGCCTGTCCATCTGAAATTGACTGAACTGACAGTCATGCCCAAAGTGACCCTGTACACCACATACCTCGCAGTAAGATGAGGTCATGGGTGCTACGGATGACATAGCATTGATGCTCATTGGCGGAGGTGTTGAACTAGAGGATTTCATTAGCTGTTGAGTGAGTTGCGCCATCTGAGATGTAAGCAATGAAATAGCGTCAACTTCAAGCACCTTCTTAGTCAAACTCTTAGATGATGAATGGTCATTGGCCGTAAGATTTGCTAGGAAGTCATAACCCTCATCAACTGCCTTGTCTAAAAATACCCCTCCTTCAGACGAATCAACAGTACTCTTCGTCTGAGGCTGCAGACCATTATAAAAAGTCTGCGTCAGAAACCACTTGTCCATATTATGATGTGGACATTCCCTCTATAGGTCTCTGAATCTAGTCCACGCTTCCCTTAATGTCTCATCTGGCTCTTGGAAAAACGTGGCCAACTTGTTCCTGATTTCTGTTGTTTTGGTGGGAGGGTAATACTCATGTAGAAATGCAGCAGAAATCGCCGACCATTCTGTCTCAGTGATATCGCTGAACCATCTCTGAGCCTTGTCTCTGAGTGAGAACTCAAATAACATAACCTTCAGCTGTTCAGGTGTGACTCCTTGATGCTTAACAGTCCTGCAGAGTTGTTGGAATCTCTGCAGATGGTTGGCCGGATCTTCAGAAGGATGCCCACTAAACTGATTCTCCTGCACCATATTAATTAGTGCAGGTTTGATTTCAAAATTACTCGCAGCAATAGTAGGCATCGGTGGACCTGTGGGTATGCCTTCAGAATTAGGCACCCCATAAGATTTAAGTGACTTTGACATAGCTGAACTCAATGTATCTGTTCCAGGGGTGTTCAGCTGAACAGACTGCTTTTCTTTCTTCTTTATCTTTCGGATCCGCCTGATTGTCCTAGTAAGATTGGGGTCCGCTGGAATTGGGGAACCGTTTCTTTGAGACCTGGGCATACAAAAAAAACAAAAAGAAGCAGTGAAACGTACCTCAATTGGAACAATGAAGTTCCAACGAGGTACAGAGAAGTAGACCAAATAATCAAATAAAAGCTTAGAAAAGTAGCCGTCTCCCCGGCAACGGCGCCAAAATTTGATAGGCTAAAGTCGTATCATCTAATCAAAAATAAACCTACGGTCCTCTAACTAAGGTAGTCAATGGAAGCAGGGTCGAATCCACAGGGAGACAGAGTTTCTAAATCAATATTCAACCAATTCAGCTACTCCAGAGTAAATCAGGAAGGAATTATTTAAACTAATGATTAAGCTAAGAAAGACGGATTAAACAAAGGATTTAACTATGGAATAAAAACCTAGGGTATTAGGTCGGTCCACCATGCTTATACCAATCAAACAAGGCAACAACTATCAAAACCTAAGTCAAGAGTCGGGGGATTAGAGCCTATGTTGAGCTATGGTTAAGATCAACGCTCATATTTCAACATACGCCGCATGGTCACTAACGTAATCAGAACTACTGATGTGTCCTAGGCCTCTAGTCGTAAGACGGATCTGTGCAAACAACTATTAACCACAAGCAACCAACGAAACTGCGCAATAACGTTAATTACTCAATAAAGAACAAACCACATCACAATCACCCTAATCAAGCCCTAGAAATCAATAAGAGTCTAAATCACAATCATGGTATAAACATGGCTTTCCTATCTAACACCCTAGAAAGAGAACTACTCACTCATAATCGAATTACCAACAACAAAACTAATGTGAAACCCTAACCATTGCATCATGAACGATTAAATAAATAAACTAAGCAATTGAGAATAATAAAAGAGATTAGGGTAAGAAAGAATACCAATTAACGGAAAGCAGGAACTTTTATTGAAATCGAAATAGGTTTGATCACCTCTAAATTAATCTAAAGTGTTTGAATTGAACTAAGAACAATGAAGAATAAAACTAGTCTAAAGCTAATGAAAGATGAATAAAAGATGTATAAAAAGATGTCCCTAAATAATGAGGAAAACGGTATTTATAATACCCCTAAAGTTCACGAAAAACGGAAATAAGAAAGCGAAAAAGTGCGATTTAGGCACCAGACCCGATCGGGCCCGAGCACAGTACCCGATAGGGTCAAACAACACTCTCAGCAATTTGTCTTCTGGGCCTTCGTATAGCAGCAGCGCAGCATTAACCAAAATATACGGCCCACCCGATCGGGCCGTGGGAATCCACCCGATCGGGCCAGGCGACAAACGAGCCCAACAATCTCGCCTCATCCGCAGCTTCACAACGAGAGCTATGAGCAGCCCACCCGATCGGGTCGGGTGGTGAACACCCGATCGGGCCTGGTGCATGTGCGCTCGCCCGATGCGATCGGGCAAGACTTGCCTGATCGGGTCCGTGACTTTCATACCCGATCATAAATACTTCGCCCGATGCGATCGGGCAAGACTTGCCTGATCGGGTCCGTGACTTTCATACCCGATCATAAATACTTCGCCCGATCGGGCCATTTCTGCCCGATCAGTGCACGGAAACCTCCTTTGACTCCTTGGCTCTCTAATCTTCACGTTTAGGGGTCTTGGGACCTCCTAAACTATCCATAAAGCTCGTGAGCCATCCTACGTGCCTCGTAACATCTCGTAAAGCCGTGGTTGCTTCCAAAAGGCTCGGGAATAAGGAGAAAACTCCATAAAACCTGCAATTCAATACTAAAACACGAAACCACAAGTACATCCGATAGTTAGCACAAAATAGCTCCCAAGAGCTCCAATGACGCACAACTTAGCTTGTAAATAAGGGAGAAAACTCTATATAAATACGTGATATCAGTCCTTGAATAGGTATCAGATCTATTAAAGCGTATGAAGCCCTTGGATCAAAGTCAATTTAAATCAAAGGGTAAAATCGTCATAGTCTCTTAGGCGATTTGTGGTGTATGAACACCTTTCAAATTTTTTTTTGTGCTTAATTACCAAATATTTTTGACTCCTTGAATCGGTATAAGATATATTTCAATCATATGAAGCACTTTGATCAAAATTATTTAAAATCAAAGGAGAAAACCGTCATAATCTCTTTGGCGATTTGTGGTGTATGAAGACCTTTCAAATCATTTTTTGTTCTAAATTACTAAATATTTTTGACTCCATGAATTGATATTAGGTATATTTCAATCATATGATGCCCTTGGATCAACCTCAATTCAAATCAAAGTTTAAAACCGTCACTGTCTCTTAGGCGATTTGTGGTGTATGAACACCTTTCGAATCATTTTGTTGTAAATAATAACCAAAATGTTTTTGAGTACTTCAATAGGTATCAGATCTATTTAAAGCATATGAAGCACTTTGATCAAAATTATTTAAAATCAAAGGATAAAACCGTCATAATCTCTTAGCCGATTATGGTGTGTATGAACACCTTTCAAAAAAATTTTGGTGTTTAATTACCAAATATTTTTTACTCCTTAAATAGGTATTAGATATATTTCAATCATATGAAGCCCTTGGATCAAATATATTTTAAATCAAAGGGTAAAACCTTCAGAGTCTCTTCGGCGATTTGTGGCGTATGAACACCTTTCAAATAATTTTTGTGTGAATAATTACCAAATATTTTTGACTCCTTGAATATTTATTATATATATTTAAAGCATATGAAGCCCTTGGATCAAACCCAATTCAAAACAAAGGGTAGAACCGTCATAGTCTCTTAGACGATGTATGGTGAATGAACACCATTCAAATCATTTTGTTGTGAATAATTACCAAATATTTTTTAGTCCTTGAATACGAATTAGATATTTTTAAAGCATATGAAGCCCTTGGATCAAACTCAATTCAAATCAAAGGGTAAAACCGTTATAGTCTCTTAGGCGATTTGTGGTGAATGAACACCTTTCAAATTAATTGTGCATAATGACCAATTATTTTCTGACTCCTTGAATCGGTATTAGATATATTTCAATCATATGAAGCACTTTGATCAAAATTATTTCAAGTCAAAAGGTAAAACCGTCATAGTCTCTTAGTTGATTTGTGGTGTATGAACACCTTTCAAATCATTTTGTTGTGAATAATTAGAAAAATATTTTTGAGTCCTTGAATAGGTATCAGATCTATATATAAAGCGTATGAATCCCTTTGATCAAACTCAATTCAAATCAAAGGGCAAAAGCGTCATAGTCTCTTAGGCGATTTGTGGTGTATGAACACCTTTCAAATCATTTTTTGTGCTTAATTAACAAATATTTTTGACTTCTTGAATTGGTATAAGATATATTTCAATCATATGAAGCACTTTGATCAAAATTATTTAAAATCAAAGGATAAAACAGTCATAATCTCTTAGGCGATTTGTGGTGTATGAACACCTTTCAAATCATTTTTTGCTCTTAATTACTAAATATTTTTGACTCTTTGAATTGATATTAGGTATATTTCAATCATATTAAGCCCTTGGATCAACCTCAATTCAAAACAAAGTGTAAAACCGTCACAGTCTCCTAGGAGATTTGTGGTGTATGAACACCTTTCGAATGATTTTTTTGTAAATAATTACCAAAATATTTTTGAGTACTTCAATAGGTATCAGATCTATTTAAAGCATATGAAGCACTTTGATCAAAATTATTTAAAATCAAAGGATAAAACCGTCATAATCTCTTAGGCGATTTATGGTGTGTATGAACACCTTTCAAATCATTTTTTGTGTTTAATTACCAAATATTTTTGACTCCTTGAATAGGTATTAGATATATTTAAATCATAAGAAACCCTTGGATCAAACATATTTTAAATCAAAGGGTGAAACCTTCATAGTCTCTTCGGTGATTTGTTGCGTATGAACACCTTTCAAATTATTTTTTTGTGAATAATTACCAAATATATTTGACTCCTTGAATATGTATTATATATATTTAAAGCATATGAAGCCCTTGGATCAAACTCAATCAAAAACAAAGGGTAAAACCGTCATAGTCTCCTAGACGATTTATGGTGAATGAACACCGTTCAAATCATTTTATTGTGAATAATTACCAAATATTTTTTAGGACTTGAATAGGAATTAGATATATTTAAAGCATATGAAGCCCTTGGATCAAACTGAATTCAAATCAAAGGGTAAACCGTCATAGTCTCTTAGGCGATTTGTGGTGAATGAACACCTTTCAAATTAATTGTTGTGCTTAATTAACAAATTTTTCTGACTCCTTGAATCGGTATTAGATATATTCTAATCATATGAAGCACTTTGATTAAAAATTTTTCAAGTCAAAGGGTAAAACCGTCATAATCTCTTAGGCGATTTGTGGTATATAAACACCTTTAAAATCAATTTTTGTTCTTAATTACAAATATTTTTGACTCCTTGAATTGATATTAGGTATATTTCAATCATATGAAGCCGTTGGATCAAACTCAATTCAAATCAAAGGGTAAAACCGTCATAGTCTCTTAGGCGATTTGTGGTGTATGAACACCTTTCAAATCATTTTGTTGTGAATAATTAGAAAAATATTTTTGAGTCCTTGAATAGGTATCAGATCTATATATAAAGCGTATGAAGCCCTTGGATCAAACTAAAATCCAATCAAAGGGTAAAATCGTCATAGTCTCTTAGGCGATTTTAGGCGATTTGTTGTGTATGAACACCTTTTAAATCATTTTTTGTGCTTAATTACCAAATATTTTGGACTCCTTGAATCGGTATAAGATATATTTCAATCATATGAAGCACTTTGATCAAAATTATTTAAAATCAAAGGATAAAACCGTCATAATCCCTTAGGCGATTTGTGGTGTATGAACACCTTTCAAATCATTTTATGTTCTTAATTACTAAATATTTTTGACTCCTGGAATTGATATTAGGTATATTTTAATCATATGAAGCCCTTGGATCAAACTCAATTCAAATCAAAGGGTTAAACCGTCGTAGTTTCTTAGGCGACTTGTGGTGTAAGAACACCTTTCAAATCATTTTGTTGTGAATAATTAGCAAAATATTTTTGAGTCCTTGACTAGGTATCAGATCTATTTAAAGCGTATGAAGCCCTTGGATCAACCTCAATTCAAATCAAAGGGTAAAATCTTCATAGTCTCTTAGGCGATTTGTGGTGTATGAACACCTTTTAAATCATTTTTTGTGCTTAATTACCAAATATTATTGACTCCTTGAATCAGTATAAGATATATTTCAATCATATGAGGCACTTTGATCAAAATTATATAAAATCAAAGGATAAAACCGTCATAATCTCTTAGGCGATTTGTGGTGTATGAACACCTTACAAATCATTTTTTGTTCTTAATTACTAAATATTTTTGACTCTTTGAATTGATATTAGGTATATTTCAATTATATGAAGCCCTGGGATCAACCTCAATTCGAAACAAAGTGTAAAACCATCATAGTCTTCTAGGAGATTTGTGGTGTATGAACACCTTTCGAATATTTTTGTTGTAAATAATTACAAATATATTTTTGAGTACTTCAATAGGTATCAGATCTATTTAAAGCATATGAAGCACTTTGATCAAAATTATTTAAAATCAAAGGATAAAACCGCCATAATCTCTTAGGCGATTTATGGTGTGTATGAACACCTTTCAAATCATTTTTTGTGTTTAATTACCAAATATTTTTGACTCCTGTAATAGGTATTAGATATATTTCTATCATATGAAACCCTTGGATCAAACATATTTTAAATCAAAGTATAAAACCTTCATAGTCTCTTCAGAGATTTGTTGAATATGAACACCTTTCAAATTATTTTTTTGTGAATAATTACCAAATATTTTTGACTCCTTGAATATGTATTATTTATATTTAAAGCATATGAAGCCCTTGGATCAAACTGAATTCAAATCAAAGGGTAAAACGTCATAGTCTCTTAGGCGATTTATGGTGAATGAACACCTTTCAAATTAATTGTTGTGCTTAATTAACAAAATTTTCTGACTCCTTGAATCGGTATTAGATATATTATAATCACATGAAGCACTTTGATTAAAATAATTGCAAGTCAAAGGGTAAAACCGTCATAATATCTTAGGCGATTTGTGGTATATAAACACCTTTAAAATCATTTTTTGTTCTTAATTACCAAATATTTTTGATTCCTTGAATTGATATTAGGTACATTTCAATCATATGAAGCCCTTGGATCAAACTCAATTCAAATCAAAGGGTAAAACCGTCATAGTCTCTTAGGCGATTTGTGGTGTATGAACACCTTTCAAATCATTTTGTTGTGAATAATTAGCAAAATATTGCTGAGTCCTTGAATAGGTATCAGATCTATATATAAAGCGTATGAAGCCCTTTGATCAAAATAAAATCAAATCAAAGTGTAAAATCGTCATAGTCTCTTAGGCGATTTGTGGTGTATGAACACCTTTCAAATCATTTTTTGTGCTTAATTAACAAATGTTTCTGACTCCTTGAATCGGTATTAGATATCTTTCAATCATATGAAGCACTTTGATCAAAATTATTTCAAGTCAAATGTAAAACCGTCATAATCTCTTAGGCGATTTGTGGTATATGAACACCTTTCAAATCATTTTTTGTTCTTAATGACCAAATATTTTTGACTCCTTGAATTGATATTAGGTATATTTCAATCATATGAAGCTCTTGGATCAAACTAAATTCATATCAAAGTGTGAAATCGTCATAGTCTCTTAGGCGATTTGTGGTGTATGAACACCTTTCGAATCATTTTGTTGTGAATAATTACCAAAATATTTTTGAGTACTTCAATAGGTATCAGATCTATTTAAAGCATATGAAGCACTTTGATCAAAATTATTTAAAATAAAAGGATAAAACCGTCATAATCTCTTAGGCGATTTATGGTGTGTATGAACACCTTTCAAATCATTTTTTGTGTTTAATTACCAAATATTTTTGACTCCTTGAACAGGTATTAGATATATTTCAATCATATGAATCCCTTGGATCAAAATTATATTAAATCAAAAAGTAAAACCGTCATAGTCTCTTAGGCGATTTGTGGCGTATGAACACCTTTCAAATTATTTTTTGTATTTTATCACTAAATATTTTTTACTCCTTGAATAGGTATTAGATATATTTCAATCATATGAAGCCCTTGGATCAAACGTATTTTAAATCCAAGGGTAAAACCGTCATAGTCTCTTCGGTGATTTGTGGCGTATGAACACCTTTTAAATTATTTTTTTATAAATAATTACCAAATATTTTTGACTCCTTGAATATGTATTAGATATATTTAAAGAATATGAAGCCCTTTGATCAAATTCAATTCGAAACAAAGGGTAAAACCATCATAGTCTCTTAGACGATTTATTGTGAATGAACACCAATCAAATCATTTTGTTGTGAATAATTACCAAATATTTTTCAGTTCTTAAATAGGTACTAGATCTTTTTAAAACATATGAGGCCCTTGGATCAAACTCAATTCAAATCAAAGGGTAAAACTGTCATAGTCTTTAAGGCAATTTGTGGTGAATGAACATCTTTCAAATTATTTGTCGTGCTTAATTAACAAATGTTTCTGACTCCTTGAATCGGTATTAGATATATTTCAATCATATGAAGCACTTTGATAAAAATTATTTTAAGTCCAAGGGTAAAACCATCATAATCTCTTAGGCGATTTGTGGTATATGAACACCTTTCAAATCATTTTTTGTTCTTAATTACCAAATATTTTTGACTCCTTGAATTGATATTAGGTATATTTCAATCATATGAAGCCCGTGGATCAAACTCAATTCAAATCAAAGGGTAAAACCGTCATAGTCTATTAGGCGATTTGTGGTGTATGAACACCTTTCAAATCATTTTGTTGTGAATAATTAGCAAAATATTTTTGAGTCCTTGAATAGTTATCAGATCTATTAAAGAGTATGAAGCCTTGGATCAAACTCAATTCAAATCAAAGGGTAAAATCGTCATAGTCTCTTAGGCGATTTGTGTTGTATGAACACCTTTCAAATCATTTTTTGTGCTTAATTACCAATTATTTTTGACTCCTTGAATCGGTATAAGATATATTTCAATCATATAAAGCGCTTTGATCAAAATTATTTAAAATCAAAGGATAAAACCGTCATAATCTCTTAGGCGATTTGTGGTGTATGAACACCTTTCAAATCATTTTTTTGGTTTAATTACTAATTTTTTTTTACTCCTTGAATAGGTATTAGATATATTTAAATCATACGAAGCCCTAGGATCAAACGTATTTTAAATCAAAGGGTAAAACCGTCATAGTCTCTTCAGCGATTTGTGGCGTATGAACACCTTTCAAATTATTTTTTTGTAAATAATTACCAAACATTTTTGACTCCTTGAATATGTATTAGATATATTTATAGCATATGAAGCCCTGTGATCAAATTCAATTCGAAACAAAGCGTAAAACCGTCATAGGCTCTTAGACGATTTATGGTGAATGAACACCATTCAAATCATTTTGTTGTTAATAATTACCAAATATTTTTAATTCCTTGAATAGGAATTAGACATATTTAAAGCATATGAATCCCTTGGATCAGACTCATTTCAAATTAAAGGGTAAAACTGTCATAGTCTCTTGGGCGATTTATGGTGTATGAACACTTTTCCAATTATTTGGTTGTGAATATTTAAAAAATATTTCGGACTCCATGAATAGGTACCTGATATATCTAAAGCATATGATGCCGTTGGATCAAAATCAATTCAAATCAAAGGGTAAAACCGTCATAAACTCTTAGGCGATTTGTGGTGTATGAACACCATTCAAATCATTTTGTTGTGAATAATTACCAAATATTTTCCAGTTCTTGAATAGGTACTAGATCTTTTTAAAGCATATGAGGCCCTTGGATCAAACTCAATTCAAATCAAAGGGTAAAACGATCATAGTCTCTAAGGCGATTTGTGGTGAATGAACATCTTTCAATTTATTTGTTGTGCTTAATTAACAAATGTTTCTGACTCCTTGAATCGGTCTTAGATATATTTCAATCATATGAAGCACTTTGATAAAAATTATTTCAAGTCCAAGGGTAAAACCATCATAATCTCTTAGGCGATTTGTGGTATATGAACACTTTTCAAATCATTTTTTGTTCTTAATTACCAAATATTTTTGACTCCTTGAATTGATATTAGGTATATTTCAATCATATGAAGCCCTTGGATCAAACTCAATTCAAATCAAAGGGTAAAACCGTCATAGTCTCTTAGGCGATTTGTGGTGTATAAACTCCTTTCAAATCATTTTTTTTGCTTAATTACAAAATATTTTTGACTCCTTGAATTAGTATAAGATATATTTCAATCATATAAAGCGCTTTGATCAAAATTATTTAAAATCAATGGATAAAACCGTCATAATCTCGTAGGCGATTTGTGGTGTATGAACACCTTTCAAATCATTTTTTGTGTTTAATTACTAAATTTTTTTTACTCCTTGAATAGGTATTAGATATATTTCAATCATACGAAGCCCTTGGATCAAACGTATTTTAAATCAAAGGGTAAAACCGTCATAGTCTCTTCAGCGATTAGTGGTGTATGAACACCTTTCAAATTATTTTTTTGTAAATAATTACCAAATATTTTTGACTCCTTGAATATGTATTAGATATATTTATAGCATATGAAGCCCTGTGATCAAATTCAATTCGAAACAAAGGGTAAAACCGTCATAGTCTCTTAGACGATTTATGGTGAATGAACACCATTCAAATCATTTTTTTGTTAATAATTACCAAATATTTTAATTCCTTGAATAGGAATTAGATATATTTAAAGCATATGAATCCCTTGGATCAGACTCATTTCAAATTAAAGGGTAAAACCGTTATAGTCTCTTGGGCGATTTATGGTGTATGAACACTTTTCCAATTATTTTGTTGTGAATATTTAAAAAATATTTCGGACTCCATGAATAGGTACCTGATATATTTAAAGCATATGATGCCGTTGGATCAAAATCAATTCAAATCAAAGGGTAAAACCGTCATAAACTCTTAGGCGATTTCTGGTGTATGAACACCATTCAAATCATTTTGTTGTGAATAATTACCAAATATTTTTCAGTTCTTGAATAGGTACTAGATCTTTTTAAAGCATATGAGGCCCTTTGATCAAACTCAATTCAAATCAAAGGGTAAAACGATCATAGTCTCTAAGGCAATTTGTGGTGAATGAACATCTTTCAAATTATTTGTTGTGCTTAATTAACAAATGTTTCTGACTCCTTGAATCGGTATTAGATATATTTCAATCATATGAAGCACTTTGATAAAAATTATTTTAAGTCCAAGGGTAAAACCATCATAATCTCTTAGGCGATTTGTGGCATAGGAACACCTTTCAAATCATTTTTTGTTCTTAATTACCAAATATTTTGACTCCTTGACTTTATATTAGGTATATTTCAATTATATGAAGCCCTTGGTTCAAACTCCATTCAAATCAAAGGGTAAAACCGTCATAGTCTCTTAGGCGATTTGTGGTGTATGAACACCTTTCAAATCATTTTGTTGTGAATAATTAGCAAAATATTTTTGAGTTCTTGAATAGTTATCAGATCTATTAAAGAGTATGAAGCCTTGGATCAAACTCAATTCAAATCAAAGGGTAAAATCGTCATAGTCTCTTAAGCGATTTGTGTTGTATGAACACCTTTCAAATCATTGTTTGTGCTTAATTACCAAATATTTTTGACTCCTTGAATCGGTAGAAGAAATATTTCAATCATATAAAGCGCTTTGATCAAAATTATTTAAAATCAAAGGATAAAACCGTCATAATCTATTAGGCGATTTGTGGTGTATGAACACCTTTCAAATTATTTTTTGTTCTTAATTACTAAATTTTTTTACTCCTTGAATTGATATTAGGTATATTTCCATCACATGAAGCCCTTGGATCAAACTCAATTCAAATCAAAGTGTAAAACAGTCATAGTCTCTTAGGCGATTTGAGGTGTATGAACACCTTTCGAATCATTTTGTTGTGAATAATTACCAAATATTTTTGAGTCCTTGAATAGTTATCAGATCTATTTAAAGCGTATGAAGCCCATGGATCAAACTCAATTCAAATCAAAGGGTAAAATCGTCATAGTCTCTTAGGCGATTTGTGTTGTATGAACACCTTTCAAATCATTTTTTGTGCTTAATTACCAAATATTTTTGACTCCTTGAATCGGTATAAGATATATTTCAATCATATAAAGCGCTTTGATCAAAATTATTTAAAATCAAAGGATAAACCGGCATAATCTCTTAGACGATTTGTGGTGTATGAACACCTTTCAAATCATTTTTTGTTCTTAATTACTAAACATTTTTACTCCTTGAATTGATATTAGGTATATTTCAATCACATGAAGCCCTTGGATCAAACTCAATTCAAATCAAAGTTTAAAACCGTCATAGTCTCTTAGGCGATTTGTGGTGTATGAACACCTTTCAAATCATTTTGTTGTGAATAATTAGCAAAATATTTTTGAGTCCTTGAATAGGTATCAGATCTATTTAAAGCGTATGAAGCCTTTGGATCAAACTCAATTCAAATTAAAGGGTAAAATCGCCATAGTCTCTTAGGCTATTTGTGTTGTATGAACACCTTTCAAGTCATTTTATGTTCTCAATTACCAAATATTTTAGAGTTTTTGAATTGATATTAGGTATATTTCTATCATATGAAGCCCTTGGATTAAACTCGATTCAAATCAAAGGGTAAAACCGTCATAGTCTCTTAGGCGATTTGTGGTGTATGAACACCTTTTAAATCATTTTGTTGTGAATAATTACCAAATATTTTGGAGTCCTTAAATATAGATTACATATATTTAAAGCATATATAGCCCTTGGATCAAACTCAATTCAAATCAAAGGGTAAAACCGTCATAGTCTCTTAGGCGATTTGTGGTGTATGAACACCTTTCAAATCATTTTTTGTGTTTAATTACAAGATAGTTTTTACTCCTTGAATAGTTATTAGATATATTTCAATCATACGAAGCCCTTGGATCAAATGTATTTTAAATCAAAGGGTAAAACCGTCATAGTCTCTTGGGCGATTTGTGGTGTATGAACACCTTTCAAATCATTTTTTGTGTTTAATTACAAGATAGTTTTTACTCCTTGAATAGTTATTAGATATATTTCAATCATACGAAGCCCTTGCATCAAATGTATTTTAAATCAATGGGTAAAACCGTCATAGTCTCTTGGGCGATTTATGGTGTATGAATACTTTTCAAATTATTTTATTATGAATATTTAAATAATATTTCTGACTCCATGAATAGGTACCTGATATATTTAAAGAATATGATGCCCTTGGATCAAAATCAATTCAAATCAAAGGGTAAAACCGTCATAAACTCTTAAGCGATTTGTGGTGTATGAACACCATTCAAATCATTTTGTTGTGAATAATTACCAAATATTTTTCAGTTCTTGAATAGGTACTAGATCTTTTTAAAGCATATGAGGCCCTTGGATCAAACTCAATTCAAATCATAGGGTAAAACGATCATAGTCTGTTAGGCGATTTGTGGTGAATGAACATCTTTCAAATTATTTGTTGTGCTTAATTAACAAATGTTTCTGACTCCTTGAATCGGTGTTAGATATATTTCAATCATATGAAGCACTTTGATAAAAATTATTTCAAGTCCAAGGGTAAAACCATCATAATCTCTTAGGCGATGTGTGGTATATGAACACCTTTCAAATCATTTTTTGTTCTTAATTACCAAATATTTTTGACTCCTTGAATTGATATTAGGTATATTTCAATCATACGAAGCCCTTGGATCAAACTCAATTCAAATCAAAGGGTAAAACCGTCATAGTCTCTTAGGCGATTTGTGGTGTATAAACACCTTTCAAATCATTTTTTTTGCTTAATTACAAAATATTTTTGACTCCTTGAATCGGTATAAGATATATTTCAATCATATAAAGCGCTTTGATCAAAATTATATAAAATCAAAGGATAAAACCGTCATAATCTCTTAGGCGATTTGTGGTGTATGAACACCTTTCAAATCATTTTGTGTTCTCAATTACCAAATATTTTAGATTTTTTGAATTGATATTAGGTATATTTCTATCATTTGAAGCCCTTGGATCAAACTCGATTCAAATAAAAGGGTAAAACCGTCATAGTCTCTTAGGCGATTTGTGGTGTATGAACACCTTTTAAATCATTTTGTTGTGAATAATTACAAAATATTTTTGAGTCCTTGAATATGTATTAGAATTATTTAAAGCATAGTAAGCCCTTGGATCAAATTCAATTTGAAACAAAGGGTAAAACCGTCATAGTCTCTTAGACGATTTATGGTGAATGAACACCATTGAAATCATTTTGTTGTGAATATTTACCAAATATTTTTAATTCCTTGAATAGGAATTAGATATATTTAAAGCATATGAAGCCCTTGGATCAAACTCATTTCAAATTAAAGGGTAAAACCGTTATAGTCTCTTGGGCGATTTGTGGTGTATGAACACTTTTCAAATTATTTTGTTGTGAATATTTAAAAAATATTTCTGACTCCATGAATAGGTACCAGATATATTTAAAGCATATGATGCCCTTGGATCAAAATCTATTCAAATCAAAGGGTAAAATCATCATAAACTCTTAAGCGATTTGTGTTGCATGAACACCATTCAAATCATTTTATTGTGAAAAATTACCAAATATTTTTCAGTCCTTGAATAGGTACTAGATCTTTTTAAAGCATATGACGCCCTTGGATCAAACTCAATTCAAATCAAAGGGTAAAACCGTCATAGTCTCTTAGCCGATTTGTGGTGAAGGAACACCTTTCAAATTATTTGCTTAATTAACAATTGTTTCTGACTCCTTGAATTGGTATTAGATATATTTCAATCATATGAAGCACTTTGATAAAAATTATTTCAAGTCAAAGGGTAAAACCGTCATAATCTCTTAGGCGATTTGTGGTATATGAACACCTTTCAAATCATTTTTTGTTCTTAATTTCAAAATATTTTTGACTCCTTGAATTGATATTAGGTATATTTCAATCATCGGAAACCCTTGGATCAAAATCAATTCATATCAAAGGGTAAAATCGTCATTGTCTCTTAGGCGATTTGTGGTGTATGAACACCTTTCCAATCATTTTGTTGTGAATAATTAGCAAAATGTTTTTGAGTCCTTGAATAGGTATGAGATCTATTTAAAGCGTATAAAGCCTTTGGATCAAACTCAATTCAAATTAAAGGGTAAAATCGCCATAGTCTCTTAGGCTATTTGTGTTGTATGAACACCTTTCAAATCATTTTGTGTTCTCAATTACCAAATATTTTAGAGTTTTTGAATTGATATTAGGTATATTTCTATCATATGAAGCCCTTGGATCAAACTCGATTCAAATCAAAGGGTAAAACCGTCATAGTCTCTTAGGCGATTTGTGGTGTATGAACACCTTTTCAATCATTTTGTTGTGAATAATTACCAATTATTTTAGAGTCCTTAAATATAGATTACATATATTTAAAGCATATATAGCCCTTGGATCAAACTCAATTCAAATCAAAGGGTAAAACCGTCATAGTCTCTTAGGCGATTTGTGGTGTATGAACACCTTTCAAATCATTTTTTGTGTTTATTTACAAGATAGTTTTTACTCCTTGAATAGTTATTAGATATATTTCAATCATACGAAGCCCTTGGATCTAATGTATTTTAAATCAAAGGGTAAAACCATCATAGTCTCTTAGGCGATTTGTGGTGTATGAACACCTTTCAAATAATGTTTTGTGTTTAATTACAAGATAGTTTTTAATCCTTGAATAGTTATTAGATATATTTAAATCATACGAAGCCCTTGCATCAAATGTATTTTAAATCAATGGGTAAAACCGTCATAGTCTCTTGGGCGATTTATGGCGTATGAACACTTTTCAAATTATTTTATTGTGAATATTTAAGTAATATTTCTGACTCCATGAATAGGTACCTGATATATTTAAAGCATATGATGCCCATGGATCAAAATCAATTCAAATCAAAGGGTAAAATCATCATAAACTCTTAGGCGATTTGTGTTGCATGAACACCATTCAAATCATTTTGTTGTGAATAATTACCAAATATTTTTCAGTCCTTGAATAGGTACTAGATCTTTTTAAAGCATATGACGCCCTTGGATCAAACTCAATTCAAATCAAAGGGTAAAACCGTCATAGTTTCTTAGGCGATTTGTGGTGAAGGAACACCTTTCAAATTATTTGTTGTGCTTAATTAACAATTGTTTCTGACTCCTTGAATCGGTATTAGATATATTTCAATCATATGAAGCACTTTGATAAAAAATATTTCAAGTCAAAGGGTAAAACCGTCATAATCTCTTAGGCGATTTGTGGTGTATGAACACCTTTCAAATCATTTTTGGTGTTTAATTACAAGATAGTTTTTACTCCTTGAATAGTTATTAGATATATTTCAATCATACGAAGCCCTTGCATCAAATGTATTTTAAATCAATGGGTAAAAGCGTCATAGTCTCTTGGGCGATTTATGGTGTATGAACACTTTTCAAATTATTTTATTGTGAATATTTATATAATATTTCTGACTACATGAATAGGTACCTGATATATTTAAAGCATATGATGCCCTTGGATCAAAATCAATTCAAATCAAAGGGTAAAACCGTCATAAACTCTTAAGCGATTTGTGGTGTATGAACACCATTCAAATCATTTTGTTGTGAATAATTACCAAATATTTTTCAGTTCTTGAATAGGTACTCGATCTTTTTAAAGCATATGAGGCCCTTGGATAAAACTCAATTCAAATCATAGGGTAAAACGATCATAGTTTGTTAGGCGATTTCTGGTGAATGAACATCTTTCAAATTATTTGTTGTGCTTAATTAACAAATGTTTCTGACTCCTTGAATCAGTCTTAGATATATTTCAATCATATGAAGCACTTTGATAAAAATTATTTCAAGTCCAAGGGTAAAACCATCATAATCTCTTAGGCGATTTGTGGTATATGAACACCTTTCAAATCATTTTTTGTTCTTAATTACCAAATATTTTTGACTCCTTGAATTGATATTAGGTATATTTCAATCATATGAAGCCCTTGGATCAAACTCAATTCAAATCAAAGGGTAAAACCGTCATAGTCTCTAAGGCGATTTGTGGTGTATAAACACCTTTCAAATAATTTTTTGTGCTTATTTACAAAATATTTTTGACTCCTTGAATCGGTATAAGATATATTTCAATCATATAAAGCGCTTTGATCAAAATTATTTAAAATCAAAGGATAAAACCGTCATAATCTCTTAGGCGATTTGTGGTGTATGAAAACCTTTCAAATCATTTTTTGTTCTTAAATACTAAATATTTTTTAATCCTTGAATTGATATTAGGTATATTTCATTCACATGAAGCCCTTGGATCAAACTCAATTCAAATCAAAGTGTAAAACCGTCATAGTCTCTTAGGCGATTTGTGTTGTATGAACACCTTTCAAATCATGTTTTGTGCTTAATTACCAAATATTTTTGACTCCTTGAATCGGTATAAGATATATTTCAATCATATAAAGCGCTTTGATCAAAATTATTTAAAATCAAAGGATAAAACCGTCATAATCTCTTAGGCGATTTGTGGTGTATGAACACCTTTCAAATCATTTTTTGTTCTTAATTACTAATTTTTTTTTACTCCTTGAATTGATATTTGGTATATTTCTATCACATGAAGCCCTTGGATTATACTAAATTCAAATCAAAGTGTTATACCGTCATAGTCTCTTAGGCGATTTGAGGTGTATGAAACCTTTCGAATCATTTTGTTGTGAATAATTACAAAAATATTTTTGAGTACTTCAATAGGTATCAGATCTATTTAAAGCATATGAAGCACTTTGATCAAAATTATTTAAAATCAAAGGATAAAACCGTCATAATCTCTTAGGCGATTTATGGTGTATAAACATCTTTCAAAATCATTTTTTGTTCTCAATTACCAAATATTATAGAGTTTTTGAATTGATATTAGGTATATTTCTATCATATGAAGCCCTTGGATCAAACTCGATTCAAATTAAAGGGTAAAACCGTCATAGTCTCTTAGGCGATATTTGGTGTATGAACACCTTTAAATCATTTTGTTGTGAATAATTACCAAATATTTTTGAGTCCTTGAATATGTATTAGATATATTTAAAGCATATGAAGCCCTTGGATCAAACTCAATTCAAATCAAAGGGTAAAACCGTCATAGTCTCTTAGGCGATTTGTGGTGTATGAACACCTTTCAAATCATTTTTTGTGTTTAATTACCAAATATTTTTGACTCCTTGAATAGGTATTAGATATATTTTAATCATATGAAGCCCTTGGATCAAACGTATTTTAAATCAAAGGGTAAAACCGTAATAGTCTCTTCGGCAATTTGTGGCGTATGAACACCTTTCAAATTATTTTTTTGTGAATAATTACCAAATATTTTTGACTCCTTGAATATGTATTAGATATATTTAAAGCATATGAATCCCTTGGATCAAACTCAATTCAAAACCAAGCGTAAAACCGTCATAGTCTCTTAGACCATTTATGGTGAATGAACACCATTCAAATCATTTTGTTGTGAATAACCACTAAATAATTTTAAGTTCTTGAATAGGAATTAGATATATTTAAAGCATATGAAGCCCTTGGATCAAACTTATTTCAAATTAATGGGTAAAACCGTCATAGTCTCTTGGGCGTTTTGTGTTGTATGAACACTTTTCAAATTATTTTGCTGTGAATATTTACAAAATATTTCTGACTCCTTGAATAGGTATCAGATATATTTAAAGCATATGAATCCCTTGGATCAAACTCAATTCAAATCAAAGGGTAAAACCGTCATAGTCTCTGAGGCGATTTGTGGTGTATGAACACCTTTCAAATAATTTGTTGTGCTTAATTAACAAATGTTTCAGACTCCTTGAATCTGTATTAGATATATTTCAATCATATGAAGAACTTTGATCAAAATTATTTCAAATCAAAGGATAAAAGCGTCATAATCTCTTACGCGATTTGTAGTATATGAACACCTTTCAAATCATTTTTTATTCTTAATTACTAAATATTTTTTACTCCTTGAATTTATATTAGGTATATTTCAATCATATGAAGCCCTTGGATCAAACTCAATTCAAATCAAAGTGTAAAACCGTCATAGTCTCTTAGACGATTTGTGGTGTATGAACACCTTTTAAATCATTTTGTTGTGAATAAATACAAAATATTTTTGAGTCCTTGAATATGTATTAGATCTATTTAAAGCATATGAAGCCCTTGGATCAAACACAATTCAAATCAAAGGGTAAAATCGTCATAGTCTCTTAGGCGATTTGTGGTGTATGAACACCTTTCAAGTCATTTTTTGTGTTTAATTACCAAATATTTTTTACTCCTTGAATAGGCATTAGATATATTTCAATCATATGAAACCCTTGGTTAAAACGTATTTTAAATCAAAGGGTAAAACCGTCATAGTCTCTTAGACGATTTATGGTGAATGAACATAATTCAAATCATTTTGTTGTGAATAATTACCAAATATTTTTAAGTCCTTTAATATGTATTAGATATATTTAAAGCATATAAAGCCCTTGGATCAAACTCAATTCAAAACAAAGGGTAAAACCGTCATAGTCTCTAAGATGATTTATGGTGAATGAACACCATTCAAATCATTTTGTTGTGAATAACTACTAAATATTTTTAAGTCCTTGAATAGGAATTAGATATATTTAAAGCATATGAAGCCCTTGGATAAAACTCATTTCAAATTAAAGGGTAAAAACGTCATAGTCTCTTGGACGTTTTGTGTTGTATGAACACCATTCAAGTTATTTTGTTGTGAATATTTACAAAATATTTCTGACTCCTTTAATAGGTATCAGATATATTTAAAGCATATGAATCCCTGAGATCAAACTCAATTCAAATCAAAGGGTAAAACCGTCATAGTCTCTTAGGCGATTTGTGGTGTATGAACACCTTTCAAAAAATTTGTTGTGCTTAATTAACAAATGTTTCTAACTCCTTGAATCGGTATTAGATATATTTCAATCATATGAAGCACTTTGATCAAAATAATTTCAAGTCGAAGGGTAAAATCGTCATAATCTCTTAGGCGATTTGTGGTGTATGAACACCTTTCAAAGCATTTTTTGTTCTTAATTACCAAATATTTTTGACTCCTTGAATTGATATTAGGTATATTTCAATCATATGAACCACTTTGATCAATATTATTTAAAATCAAAGGATAAAACCGTTATAATCTCTTAGGCGATTTGTTGTCTATGAACACCTTTCAAATCATTTTTTGGTCTTAATTACTAAATATTTTTTACTCCTTGAATTGATATTAGGTATATTCAATCATATGATGCCCTTGGATCAAACTCAATTCAAATCAAAGGGTAAAACCGTCATAGTCTATTAGGCGATTTGTGGTGTATGAACAACTTTTAAATCATTTTGTTGTGAATAATTACCAAAATATTTTTGAGTACTTCAATAGGTATCAGATCTATTTAAAGCATATGAAGCACTTTGATCAAAATTATTTAAAATCAAAGGATAAAACCGTCATAATCTCTTAGGTGATTTATATATGAACATCTTTCAAATCATTTTGTGTTCTCAATTACCAAATATTTTAGAGTTTTTGAATTGATATTAGGTATAGTTATATCATATGAAGCCCTTGGATCAAACTCGATTCAAATCAAAGGGAAAACTATCATAGTCTCTTAGGCGATTTGTGGTGTATGAACACCTTTTAAATCATTTTGTTGTGAATAATTACCAAATATTTTTGAGTCCTTGAATATGTATTAGATCTATTTAAAGCATATGAAGCCCTTGGATTAAACTCAATTCAAATCAAAGGGTAAAACCGTCATAGTCTCTTAGGCGATTTGTGGTGTATGAACACCTTTCAAATCATTTTTTGTGTTTAATTAACAAATATTTTTTACTTCTTGAATATGTATTAGATATATTTCAATCATATGAAGCCCTTGGATCAAACGTATTTTAAATCAAAGGGTAAAACCGTCATAGTTTCTTCGGCGATTTGTGGCGTATGAACACCTTTCAAATTATTTTATTGTGAATAATTACCAAATATTTTTGACTCCTTGAATAGGTATCAGATATATTTAAAGCATATGAATCCCTTGGATCAAAATCAATTCAAATCAAAGGGTAAAACCGTCATAGTCTCTTAGGCGATTTGTGGTGTATGAACACCTTTCAAATAATTTATTGTGCTTAATTAACAAATGTTTCTGACTCTTTGAATCGGTATTAGATATATTTCAATCATATGAAGCACTTTGATCAAAATTATTTCAAGTCAAAGGGTAAAACCGTCATAATCTCTTACGGGATTTGTGGTGTATGAACACCTTTCAAAAGATATTTTGTTGTTAATTACCAAATATTTTTGATTCCTTGAATTGATATTAGGTATATTTCAATCATATGAAGCACTTTGATCATAATTATTTAAAATCAAAGGATAAAACCGTCATAATCTCTTAGGCGATTTGTGGTATATGAACACCTTTCAAATCATTTTTTGTTCTTAATTACAATATATTTTTGACTCCTTGAATTTATATTAGGTATATTTCAATCATATGAAGCCCTTGGATCAAACTCAATTCAAATCAAAGGTAAAACGGTCATAGTCTCTTAGGCGATTTGTGGTGTATGAACACCATTTGAATCATTTTGTTGTGAATAATTACCAGAATATTATTGAGTACATCAATAGGTATCAGATCTATTTAAAGCATATGAAGCACTTTGATCAAAATTATTTAAAATCAAAGGATAAGACCGTCATAATCTCTTAGGCGATTTATTGTGTATGAACATCTTTCAAATCATTTTGTGTTCCCAATTACCAAATATTTTAGAGTTTTTTAATTGATATTAATTATATTTCTATCATATGAAGCCCTTGGATCAAACTCGATTCAAATCAAAGGGTAAAACCGTCATAGTCTCTTAGGCGATATGTGGTGTATAAACACTTTTCAAATCATTTTTTGTGTTTAATTACCAAATATTTTTGACTCCTTGAATAGGTATTAGATATATTTCAATCATATGAAGCCCTTGGATCAAACGTATTTTAAATCAAAGGGTAAAACCGTCATATTCTCTTCAGCGATTTGTGGCGTATGAACACCTTTCAAATTATTTTTTGTGAATAATTTCCAAATATTTTTGACTCCTTGAATATGTATTAGATATATTTAAAGCATATGAAGCCCTTGGATCAAACTTAAATCAAAACAAAGGGTAAAACTGTCATAGTCTCTTAGACGATTTATGGTGAATGAACACCATTCAATTCATTTTGTTGTGAATAATTACCAAAATATTTTGAGTCCTTGAATAGGTCAGATCTAATTAGAGCATATGAAGCCCTTGGATCAAACTGAATTCAAATCAAAGGGTAAAATCGTCATTGTCTCTTAGGCGATTTGTGGTGTATGAACACCTTTCAAATCATTTTTTGTGCTTAATTGCCAAATATTTTTGACTCCTTGAATCGGTATAAGATATATTTCAATCATATGAAGCACTTTGATCAAAATGATTTAAAATCAAAGGATAAAACCGTTATAATCTCTTAGGCGATTTGTGGTGTATGAACACCTTTAAAATTGATTTATGTTCTCAATTACCAAATATTTTGGAGTTTTTGAATTTTATTAGGTATATTTCTATCATATGAAGAGCTTCGATCAAACTCGATTCAAATCAAAGGGTAAAACCGTCATAGTCTCTTAGGCTATTTGTGGTGTATGAGCACCTTTTAAAACATTTTGTTGTGAATAATTACCAAATATTTTTGAGTCCTTGAATATGTATTAGATCTATTTAAAGATTATGAAGCCCTTAGATCAAACTCAATTCATACCAAAGGGTAAAACCGTCATAGTCTCTTAGGCGATATGTGGTGTATGAACACTTTTCAAATCATTTTTTGTGTTTAATTACCAAATATTTTTGACTCCTTGAATAGGTATTAGATATATTTCAATCATATGAAGCCCTTGGATCAAACGTATTTTAAATCAAAGGGTAAAACTGTCATAGTCTCTTCCGCGATTTGTGGCGTATGAACACCTTTCAAATTATTTTTTGTGAATAATTTCCAAATATTTTTGACTCCTTGAATATGTATTAGATATATTTAAAACATATGAAGCCCTTGGATCAAACTTAATTCTAAACAAAGGGTAAAACTGTCATAGTCTCTTAGACGATTTATGGTGAATGAACACCATTCAATTCATTTTGTTGTGAATAATTACCAAAATATTTTGAGTCCTTGAATAGGTCAGATCTAATTAGAGCATATGAAGCCCTTGGATCAAACTCAATTCAAATCAAAGGGTAAAATCGTCATTGTCTCTTAGGCGATTTGTGGTGTATGAACACCTTTCAAATCATTTTTTGTGCTTAATTGCCAAATATTTTTGACTCCTTGAATCGGTATAAGATATATTTCAATCATATGAAGCACTTTGATCAAAATGATTTAAAATCAAAGGATAAAACCGTTATAATCTCTTAGGCGATTTGTGGTGTATGAACACCTTTAAAATTGATTTATGTTCTCAATTACCAAATATTTTGGCGTTTTTGAATTTTATTAGGTATATTTCTATCATATGAAGAGCTTCGATCAAACTCGATTCAAATCAAAGGGTAAAACCGTCATAGTCTCTTAGGCTATTTGTGGTTTATGAGCACCTTTTAAAACATTTTGTTGTGAATAATTACCAAATATTTTTGAGTCCTTGAATATGTATTAGATCTATTTAAAGAATATGAAGCCCTTAGATCAAACTCAATTCATATCAAAGGGTAAAACCGTCATAGTCTCTTAGGCGATATGTGGTGTATGAACACTTTTCAAATCATTTTTTGTGTTTAATTACCAAATATTTTTGACTCCTTGAATAGGTATTAGATATATTTCAATCATATGAAGCCCTTGGATCAAACGTATTTTAAATCAAAGGGTAAAACTGTCATAGTCTCTTCCGCGATTTAGGGCGTATGAACACCTTTCAAATTATTTTTTGTGAATAATTTCCAAATATTTTTGACTCCTTGAATATGTATTAGATATATTTAAAACATGTGAAGCCCTTGGATCAAACTTAATTCAAAACAAAGGGTAAAACTGTCATAGTCTCTTAGACGATTTATGGTGAATGAACACCATTCAATTCATTTTGTTGTGAATAATTACCAAAATATTTTGAGTCCTTGAATAGGTCAGATCTAATTAGAGCATATGAAGCCCTTGGATCAAACTCAATTCAAATCAAAGGGTAAAATCGTCATTGTCTCTTAGGCGATTTGTGGTGTATGAACACCTTTCAAATCATTTTTTGTGCTTAATTGCCAAATATTTTTGACTCCTTGAATCGGTATAAGATATATTTCAATCATATGAAGCACTTTGATCAAAATTATTTAAAATCAAAGGATAAAACCGTTATAATCTCTTAGGCGATTTGTGGTGTATGAAAACATTTCAATTCATTTTGTGTTCTTAATTACCAAATATTTTGTGTCTTTGAATTGATATTAGGTATATTTCTATAATATGAAGCCCTTGGAATAAACTCAATTCAAATCAAAGGGTAAAACCTTCATAGTCTCTTAGGCAATTTGTAGTGTATGAACACCTTTTAAAACATTTTGTTGTGAATAATTACCAAATATTTTTGAGTCCTTGAATAGGTATTAGATCTATTTAAAGCATATGAAGCCCTTGGTTCAAACTCAATTTAAATCAAAGGGTAAAACCGTCATAGTCTCTTAGGCGATTTGTGGTGTATGAACACCTTTCAAATCATTTGTTGTGTTTTATTACCAAATATTTTTGACTCCTTGAATATGTATTAGATATATTTCAATCATATGAAGCCCTTGGATCAAACTTATTTCAAATCAAAGGGTAAAACTGTCATAGTCTCTTCGGCGATTTGTGGCGTATGAACACCTTTCAAATTATCTATTTGTGAATAATTACAAAATATTTTTGACTCCTTCAATAGGTATTAGATATATTTAAATCATAAGAATCCCTTGGATTAAAGTCAATTCAAAACAAAGGGTAAAACCGTCATAGTCTCTTAGACGATTTTTGGTGAATGAACACCTTTCGAATCATTTTGTTGTGAATAATTACCAAATATTTTTGAGTCCTTGTGATGCAGGAGCATCCATGATCAATCCAAGTCTCCTAGAAAAGAGTCATCAAGAAGAGATTAAGTTGAAGGAGATTCAATTCATTAGCTTACATAATCCAATTTCGAACAAGCAAGTACTTCGAATTGTTAATTAAGCTTAACACCTTCTTAATCTATTTTAAGCCTTGTTGATTAATGCTTATTATCATCTTAACATCATAAAGTATTAGTAATCAAGCTTTAATTATGATTAAATAGCTTAATTAACTAGTTCTAAGTCATTAAAGTAAGCCTAGTGAAACTGTTTTGGAAGAACAGTTTTGGTCCGTTTGTTTTAAGGCTTGTTTTGAGCATGTTTTTGAGCTTTATTATTGGCTAAGGCAACCATACATGACTCACATGTGTGCTTACCTACATCAACAACAAGCATGTGAAGAGTTGGAGGCAAGAATCAATAGGAAATTAGAGCTTCATTGAGAAGTATCCAAAACCGCAGCTGGGAGGCGTCTTTCTGGGTCCCATTTCATCAGTTCTGGGCAGCCGTTTTTTTTAAGCTTTTGGGGCTGAATTTTTGAGGATATTTTCCTTAGAATGTCTATTTTATTACCTTAGTTTCCTTTTTGCAGTAGGATATTTTCGTTTCTCATAATATCCTAATCATTGCACCTAGGTACTGGAAACTGGCCCAGATTTTGTAATATTTTAAGATAGCTTTTGTATCACCAAATGACGTTAATTTTTGGTATGTTGCTGATTTATATGTTAGGATTGTAATGTAAGAAGTGTCATTAGACTTTGTTGAATGAATTAAGAGTTATACTCCTTTCTTTGAGCTGTGCCCTTAGAGTAAAAACTGGACAGTTTGTCCTAATTCAAGTCTTTGAGTTAATTAGCTAACTAACGTAGATTAGTTACTAATTTAACAAAGCAAGGTTGCACCAAGAGCTCTTATTTGACATTGGTGGCCTATTTTGGTGGTTCTAAGGCTAGTGAAAGTGGTGGTTGTTGGCACGGTTCCAACAAGGCTTGATGCAAAACTGTTTCTTCGGTTCTTAACCAACGAATGCTCTTGCTTATGAAATGCTATATGCATCATTTGGTATCAGAGCTTTGGTTAGTTTAAGAGCATTCTTTTAACCCTCTAATCATCCTTTAATCATTTCCTAAACTCATACACTTATCCCCCCCAAAACCGAAACCAATTCTAAGCCCAAACACATCTCTTTTCTACTCTTTTCACCTCTAATTTTTGATACAATCTCGTGTTTGTTAAAATGAGTGGTAATGAAGATCCAAATCAGTTTAAAGGGGCATGACATTGAATGAAGCAAGGCTAGTTTGCCTTGAGAATCAAATGGCTACAATTAATGAGCAAATGGAAAATCTCATGGAAGCCTTTCGAAGTTCTAGTGTTGGAGTTCGAAGAGAAGTTCGTGAAAGAGGGCACTTTGAAGATGAGAATGAGGTTGTTTATGACTCTAGTGAAGAAGTGAAATCACAAGCTTCTAATCAAAGAAGGAGGCCACGAAAACAAGTTGAATTTCGAGACATCAAGTTAGATGTTCCAGAGTTTGATGGAATCCTTAATCCTGATGCTTACTTGGAATGGGTTTCGAGGTGCAATAGGATTTTCGAGCTAAAGGAGTATGATGATTCGAAATCTTTCAAGGTGTCTATCACTAAACTAAAGGGGTATGCATCCCTTTGGTGGGAAAACGCTGCTCTTGCTAGAGAAAGGAAGCATAAGCCGAAAATCAAGAGTTGGAAGAAACTGAAAAGGAAGATGGAAGCTAAGTTTCTTCCCTCCACTTACACTCTTGATTTATATAACCAACTTTCTGATTTGTCTCAAGGTACCAAGAATGTCGAGGTCTACATCCATGAATATGAGAAGTTGATGATGAAATTGGATGTTCAAGAAAGGGAAGAGCAGACCATGACTCGTTTTGTGAAGGGCCTAGATCGTGACATTAAAAAGAAGCTTGAACTTCAATCTTATTCTACTTTAGATGAACTTTTCAGGTTGGCCCTTAAGGTGGAAAAGCATCAAAAAGACAAGAAGAAGAAGGTATTTAGCAAAGGAACTTCTTATGCTAAAGGAGGTTCTAGTTCGTATGTGAAGCCTACTTCTACATCTCCATTTACACCTAAAAATGAAGCTGGTTCGAAAGTTCTTGATAAAGGGAAGAAGGTTGCTGAAATTTATTCCAACAAGGATGATGTCAAATGTTTTAAGTGTCATGGTTATGGTCATTATCAAGCACAATGCCCAAACAGAAGGGTGATGACCTTACTAGACATAAAAAACATAGAAGATGCCCATAAAGATCAAGAGGAGCACGAAAAAGAATCTGAAAAGGAGGTCGAATGCAATGAAGGTGTTCTTGTTGATGAAGTGGAAGGAGATGATCATCTTAGCTTGGTTCTAAGGAGGGTCCTTCACTCGAAAGAAGCCGAACCTATACCATCTCAACGAGACCAGATTTTTCAGACGAAATGCTTAATCAAGGGCAAGATTTGTTCCATGATTATTGATGGTGGGAGTTGCACTAATGTAGCTTCGAGTTCTATGGTGGAGAAGCTCAATCATCCTACCTTCAGTCATCCTAAACCATATAAGCTTCATTGGCTTAATGATGGTAACTGTGTGGAGGTAACAAAACAAGCTTTAATTAGCTTCTCTTTTGGTGATTCGTATAATGATAAGGTTTTATGTGATGTGGTGCCTATGAATGCCTGTCATATTCTCTTAGGGAGGCCGTGGCAATCTGATAAGGAAACCTTGCATAATGGTAGGACTAATACATACACTTTCATTCATGAAAACGAGAAAATTATACTTAGTCCTAGCAAAAAGGGTCCGAGTTTACCTAAGAAAGAAACCTCCAATTCGAAAGCTAAAAATCAAAAATCCTTAATTCTCCAAAAACATCAAGTTGATAAGGCCATTGAAAAGGGGAAGGAAATGTACTTGTTGTTGTTATTTGCTTCAAATGATGAAAATACTCGTGAATTACATGATTGGGTTAAACCATTAGTGAACGATTTTAGTGATATTTTTCCCGAGGATCTTCCATATGGTTTACACCTAGTAGGGGTATTGAGCATCAAATTGACTTAGTTCCTGGAGCACCATTACCTAACAAGGCAGCTTATATATGTAATCCTGAAGAAGCTAAAGAGTTGCAAAAACAGATTACTGAATTGTTAGCTAAGGGATTTGTGCAAGAAAGTCTTAGTCCATGTGCTGTTCCTGTTATTTTGGTTCCAAAGAAGGATGGAACTATGCGTATGTGTGTAGATTGCACGGCTATAAACAACATCACCATCAAGTATAGGTATCCTATTCCTAGGCTTGATGATTTGCTCGATAAATTACATGGTGCTACTATATTCTCCAAGATAGATTTACGTAGTGGTTATCATCAGATTCGAATCAAGGAAGGGGATGAATGGAAAATAACCTTTAAGACTAAGAGTGGGTTATATGAGTGGCGTGTTATGCCATTTGGTTTAACTAATGCTCCTAGCACTTTCATGAGGCTCATGCATGAGGTACTTCGTCCCTTCATTGGTTCATTTGTTATGGTTTATTTTGATGATATTCTTGTGTATAGCAACAATGAACAGGATCATCTTATTCATCTGAAGAAGGTTTTCCTTAAACTAAGGGAAAAGAAGCTATATGCAAAGATGGAGAAGTGTGAATTCTTCACTTCTAGTGTGTCTTTTCTTGGCTTCATTATTTCATCTCAGGGTATTTCTATGGATGAATCCAAGGTGGAGGCAATCAAATCATGACCGATTCCACAGTCCATCACAGAAGTTCAAAGTTTTCATGGATGTGGCATCTTTTTACAGGAGATTCATCAGAGGTTTTAGTACTATTTTGGCTCCACTGACCGAATGTATCAAAGGGGGTTCTTTCACTTGGACTCCAGCAGCTCAGGAAGCATTTGATCAGTTGAAAAGCAAGCTTTGTGAGGCGCCTGTTCTAGCCTTACCAGATTTCAAGAAAGTGTTTGAAGTTGAATGTGATGCAAGTGGCGTAGGGATTGTAGCTGTTTTACAACAAGGAGGGCGTCCCATAGCCTATTTTAGTGAGAAGCTCAATCATGCCAAGCTCAACTACAGCACCTATGATAAAGAGTTCTACGCTATTGTTCGTGCCTTGACTTATTGGACTCATTATCTTAGGCCAGCTCAGTTTGTGTTGCATTCAGATCACCAAGATTTGAAGTACATTAATGGACAACATAAGCTCAGTTCACGGCATAATAAATGGGCGGAGTTCCTTCAATCCTTTAATTTTGTTTTAAAGTACAAAACTGGAGTTTTTAATGTGGTTGCAGATGCATTATCTAGGAGGCATTCTATGCTTTCTCTAATGGAGGCTCGAGTTCTTGGCTTCACTCATATTAAGGAGCTTTATTATGATGATCCAGATTTTTCACCATTGATAGAAGCGTGCAAGGATGGTTCTCATGGAGCTTTTTCGGTTCTAGATGGTTTTCTCTTCCGAAATAATAAGCTTTGTATCCCTAAGTGCTCACTAAGGGATTTGCTCATCAAGGAGGTTCATGGAGGAGGCCTAGCAGGACATTTTGGTATTAACAAAACTGTGGATGTTTTGCAGGAACACTTTATTGGCCAAAACTTGCAGGTGATGTTCACTCAGTTCTAACTCGATGTTCTACATGTCAAAAGGCCAAGAGTTCTTTTCATCAAGGGCTCTATAATCAACTTCCAGTTCCTAATCAGCCATGGGAAGATGTTAGTATGAATTTCATTGTAGCTTTGCCTAGGACTCAAAGGCAAAGAGATGCTATTATGGTGGTGGTGGATCGATTCTCAAAGATGGCTCATTTCATTGCTTGCAACAAGACGGATGATGCAATTCATGTAGCTGATTTGTACTTCAAGGAGATCATTAGATTACATGGTGTACCGAGAACTATTGTTTCTGATAAGGATGTTAAGTTCCTCAGTTTCTTTTGGAAGACTTTATGGAAGCTCCTAGGTACTAAGCTCCTCTTTAGTACCACGGCGCATCCACAAACTGATGGTCAAACGGAGGTGACAAACAGGACACTTACTACTCTCCTCAGGACTCTAGTCAACAAGTCACAGAAAGATTGGGATCTAAAGCTAGCACATGCAGAATTTGCTTATAATAGATCACCTACATATGCAACGAAGTGCTCTCCATTCGAAGTGAACTATGAGGTTAATCCTTTGAGCCCCATTGATTTACTAATATTTCCAGTTGAAGTGAGGAAAAGCAAAGATGCAGAGGAGAAGGCAAAGGAGATGAAGAAGCTTCACCAACAGATTAGAGCACGCATTGAGAAGGTTAATGAAGCTTACAAGGTCCGAGCTAACAAGCATCGAAAGGAGGTCATTTACAAGCCCGGGGACTTGGTATGGTTGCACCTAAGGAAGGAATGATTTCCATTAAGAAGGAAGAACAAGCTGATGCCAAGGAGTGGTGGTCCATTTAGGGTGCTTGAGAAGATCAATAACAATGCATACATGATAGAACTACCAAGTGAGATGGGCAACATTTCGGCCACCTTCAATGTGGGTGACTTAGCTCCATATTTGGAAGAAGATTTCGAGTTGAAAGAAGAATTCTCCAAACCAGGGGAGAATGATGAAGGAGCATCCATGATCAATCAAAGTCTCCTAACAAAGAGTCATCAAGAAGAGATTAAGGTGAAGGATATTCAATTCATTAGCTTACTTAATCCAATTTCGAACAAGCAAGTACTTCGAATTGTTAATTAAGCTTAACACCTTCTTAATCTATTTTAAGCCTTATTGATTAATGCTTATGATCATCTTAACATCATAAAGTATTAGTAATCAAGCTTGAGTTATGATTAAATAGCTTAATTAACTAGTTCTAAGTAATTAAAGTAAGCCTAGTGAAACTGTTTTGGAAGAGCAGTTTTGGTCCGTTTGTTTTAAGGCTTGTTTTGAGAATGTTTTTTAGCTTTATTCTTGGCTAAGGCAACCATACATGACTCACATGTGTGCTTACCTACATCAACAACAAGCATGTGAAGAGTTGGAGGCAATAATCAATAGGAAATGAGAGCTTCATTGAGAAGTATCCAAAACCGCAGCTGGGAGGCGTCTTTCTGGGTCCCATTTCATCAGTTCTGGGCAGCGGTTTTTTTTAAGCTTTTGGGGCTGAATTTTTGAGGATATTTTCCTTAGAATGTCTATTTTATTACCTTAGTTTCCTTTTTGCAGTAGGATATTTTCGTTTCTCATAATATCCTAATCATTGCACCTAGGTACTGGAAACTGGCCCAGATTTTGTAATATTTTAAGATAGCTTTTGTTACCTAAGCAAAACATCACCAAATGACGTTAATTTTTGGTATGTTGCTGCTTTATATGTTAGGATTGTAATGTAAGAAGTTTCATTAGACTTTGTTGAATGAATTAAGAGTAATACTCCTTTCTTTGAGCTGTGCGCTTAGAGTAAAAACTGGACAGTTTGTCCTAATTCAAGTCTTTGAGTTAATTAACTAACTAACGTAGATTAGTTACTAATTTAACAAAGCAAGGTTGCACCAAGAGCTCTTATTTGACATTGGTGGCCTAGTTTGGTGGTTCTAAGGCTAGTGAAAGTGGTGGTTGTTGGCACGGTTCCAACAAGGCTTGATGCAAAACTGTTTCTTCGGTTCTTAACCAATGAATGCTCTTGCTTATGAAATGCTATATGCATCATTTGGTATCAGAGCTTTGGTTAGTTTAAGAGCATTCTTTTAACCCTCTAATCATCCTTTAATCATTTCCTAAACTCATACACTTATCCCCCCCAAAACCGAAACCAATTCTAAGCCCAAACACATCTCTTTTCTTCTCTTTTCACCTCTAATTTTTGATACAATCTCGTGGTTGTTAAAATGAGTGGTAATGAAGATCCAAATCAGTTTAGAAGGGGCATGACATTGAATGAAGCAAGGCTAGTTGGCCTTGAGAATCAAATGGCTACAATTAGTGAGCAAATGGAAAATCTCATGGAAGCCTTTCGAAGTTCTAGTGTTGGAGTTCGAAGAGAAGTTCGTGAAAGAGGGCACTTTGAAGATGAGAATGAGGTTGTTTATGACTCTAGTGAAAAAGTGAAATCACAAGCTTCTAATCAAAGAAGGAGGCCACGAAAACAAGATGAATTTCGAGACATCAAGTTAGATGTTCCAGAGTTTGATGGAAATCTTAATCCTGATGCTTACTTGGAATGGGTTTCGAGGTGCAATAGGATTTTCGAGCTAAAGGAGTATGATGATTCGAAATCTTTTAAGGTGTCTATCACTAAAATAAAGGGGTATGCATCCCTTTGGTGGGAAAACGTTGCTCTTGCTAGAGAAAGGAAGCATAAGCCGAAAATCAAGAGTTGGAAGAAACTGAAAAGGAAGATGGAAGCTAAGTTTCTTCCCTCCACTTACACTCTTGATTTATATAACCAACTTTCTGATTTGTCTCAAGGTACCAAGAATGTCGAGGTCTACATCCATGAATATGAGAAGTTGATGATGAAATTGGATGTTCAAGAAAGGGAAGAGCAGACCATGGCTCGTTTTGTGAAGGGCCTAGATCGTGACATTCAAAAGAAGCTTGAACTTCAATCTTATTCTACTTTAGATGAACTTTTCAGGTTGGTCCTTAAGGTGGAAAAGCATCAAAAAGACAAGAAGAAGAAGGTATTTAGAAAAGGAACTTCTTATGCTAAAGGAGGTTCTAGTTCGTATGTGAAGCCTACTTCTACATCTCCATTTACACCTAAAAATGAAGCTGGTTCGAAAGTTCTTGATAAAGGGAAGAAGGTTGCTGAAATTTATTCCAACAAGGATGATGTCAAATGTTTTAAGTGTCATGGTTATGGTCATTATCAAGCACAATGCCCAAACAGAAGGGTGATGACCTTACTAGACATAAAAAACATAGAAGATGCCCTTAAAGATCAAGAGGAGCACGAAAAAGAATCTGAAAAGGAGGTCGAATGCAATGAAGGTGTTCTTGTTGATGAAGTGGAAGGAGATGATCATCTTAGCTTGGTTCTAAGGAGGGTCCTTCACTCGAAAGAAGCCGAAGCTATACCATCTCAACGAGACCAGATTTTTCAGACGAAATGCTTAATCAAGGGCAAGATTTGTTCCATGATTATTGATGGTGGGAGTTGCACTAATGTAGCTTCGAGTTCTATGGTGGAGAAGCTCAATCATCCTACCTTCAGTCATCCTAAACCATATAAGCTTCATTGGCTTAATGATGGTAACTGTGTGGAGGTAACAAAACAAGCTTTAATTAGCTTCTCTTTTGGTGATTCGTATAATGATAAGGTTTTATGTGATGTGGTGCCTATGAATGCCTGTCATATTCTCTTAGGGAGGCCGTGGCAATCTGATAAGGAAACCTTGCATAATGGTAGGACTAATACATACACTTTCATTCATGAAAACGAGAAAATTATACTTACTCCTAGCAAAAAGGGTCCGAGTTTACCTAAGAAAGAAACCTCCAATTCGAAAGCTAAAAATCAGAAATCCTTAATTCTCCAAAAACATCAAGTTGATAAGGCCATTGAAAAGGGGAAGGAAATGTACTTGTTGTTGTTATTTGCTTCAAATGATGAAAATACTCGTGAATTACATGATTGGGTTAAACCATTAGTGAACGATTTTAGTGATATTTTTCCCGAGGATCTTCCATATGGTTTACCACCTAGTAGGGGTATTGAGCATCAAATTGACTTAGTTCCTGGAGCACCATTACCTAACAAGGCAGCTTATATATGTAATCCTGAAGAAGCTAAAGAGTTGCAAAAACAGATTACTGAATTGTTAGCTAAGGGATTTGTGCAAGAAAGTCTTAGTCCATGTGCTGTTCCTGTTATTTTGGTTCCAAAGAAGGATGGAACTATGCGTATGTGTGTAGATTGCACGGCTATAAACAACATCACCATCAAGTATAGGTATCCTATTCCTAGGCTTGATGATTTGCTCGATGAATTACATGGTGCTACTATATTCTCCAAGATAGATTTGCGTAGTGGTTATCATCAGATTCGAATCAAAGAAGGGGATGAATGGAAAACAACCTTTAAGACTAAGAGTGGGTTATATGAGTGGCGTGTTATGCCATTTGGTTTAACTAATGCTCCTAGCACTTTCATGAGGCTCATGCATGAGGTACTTCGTCCCTTCATTGGTTCATTTGTTATGGTTTATTTTGATGATATTCTTGTGTATAGCAACAATGAACAGGATCATCTTATTCATCTGAAGAAGGTTTTCCTTAAGCTAAGGGAAAAGAAGCTATATGCAAAGATGGAGAAGTGTGAATTCTTCACTTCTAGTGTGTCTTTTCTTGGCTTCATTATTTCATCTCAGGGTATTTCTATGGATGAATCCAAGGTGGAGGCAATCAAATCATGACCGATTCCAAAGTCCATCACAAAAGTTCAAAGTTTTCATGGATGTGGCATCTTTTTACAGGAGATTCATCAGAGGTTTTAGTACTATTTTGGCTCCACTGACCGAATGTATCAAAGGGGGTTCTTTCACTTGGACTCACGCAGCTCAGGAAGCATTTGATCAGTCGAAAAGCAAGCTTAGTGAGGCGCCTGTTCTAGCCTTACCAGATTTCAAGAAAGTGTTTGAAGTTGAATGTGATGCAAGTGGCGTAGGGATTGGAGCTGTTTTACAACAAGGAGGGCGTCCCATAGCCTATATCAGTGAGAACTCAATCATGCCAAGCTCAACTACAGCACCTATGATAAAGAGTTCTACGCTATTGTTCGTGCCTTGACTTATTGGACTCATTATCTTAGGCCAGCTCAGTTTGTGTTGCATTCAGATCACCAAGATTTGAAGTACATTAATGGACAACATAAGCTCAGTTCACGGCATGCTAAATGGGTGGAGTTTCTTCAATCCTTTGATTTTGTTTTAAAATACAAAACTGGAGTTTCTAATGTGGTTGCAGATGCATTATCTAGGAGGCATTCTATGCTTTCTCTAATGGAGGCTCGAGTTCTTGGCTTCACTCATATTACGGATCTTTATTATGATGATCCATATTTTTCACCATTGATAGAAGCGTGCAAGGATGGTTCTCATGGAGCTTTTTCGGTTCTAGATGGTTTTCTCTTCCGAAATAATAAGCTTTGTATCCCTAAGTGCTCACTAAGGGATTTGCTCATCAAGGAGGTTCATGGAGGAGGCCTAGCAGGACATTTTGGTATTAACAAAACTGTGGATGTTTTGCAGGAACACTTTTATTGGCCAAAACTTGCAGGTGATGTTCACTCAGTTCTAACTCGATGTTCTACATGTCAAAAGGCCAAGAGTTCTTTTCATCAAGGGCTCTATACTCAACTTCCAGTTCCTAATCAGCCATGGGAAGATGTTAGTATGGATTTCATTGTAGCTTTTCCTAGGACTCAAAGGCAAAGAGATGCTATTATGGTGGTGGTGGATCGATTCTCAAAGATGGCTCATTTCATTGCTTGCAACAAGACGGATGATGCAATTCATGTAGCTGATTTGTACTTCAAGGAGATCATTAGATTACATGTTGTACCGAGAACTATTGTTTCTGATAAGGTTGTTAAGTTCCTCAGTTTCTTTTGGAAGACTTTATGGAAGCTCCTAGGTACTAAGCTCCTCTTTAGTACCACGGCGCATCCACAAACTGATGGTCAAACGGAGGTGACAAACAGGACACTTACTACTCTCCTCAGGACTCTAGTCAACAAGCCACAGAAAGATTGGGATCTAAAGCTAGCACATGCAGAATTTGCTTATAATAGATCACCTACATATGCCACGAAGTGCTCTCCATTCGAAGTGAACTATGGGGTTAATCCTTTTAGCCCCATTGATTTACTACCTATTCCAGTTGAAGTGAGGAAAAGCAAAGATGCAGAGGAGAAGGCAAAGGAGATGAAGAAGCTTCACCAACAGATTAGAGCACGCATTGAGAAGGTTAATGAAGCTTACAAGGTCCGAGCTAACAAGCATCGAAAGGAGGTCATTTACAAGCCCGGGGACTTGGTATGGTTGCACCTAAGGAAGGAACGATTTCCATTAAGAAGGAAGAACAAGCTGATGCCAAGGAGTGGTGGTCCATTTAGGGTGCTTGAGAAGATCAATAACAATGCATACATGATAGAACTACCAAGTGAGATGGGCAACATTTCGGCCACCTTCAATGTGGGTGACTTAGTTCCATATTTGGAAGAAGATTTCGAGTTGCAAGAAGACTTCTCCAAACCAGGGGAGAATGATGAAGGAGCATCCATGATCAATCCAAGTCTCCTAGCAAAGACTCATCAAGAAGAGATTAAGGTGAAGGAGATTCAATTCATTAGCTTACTTAATCCAATTTCGAACAAGCAAGTACTTCGAATTGTTAATTAAGTTTAACACCTTCTTAATCTATTCTAAGCCTTGTTGATTAGTGCTTATGATCATCTTAACATCATAAATTATTAGTAATCAAGCTTGAATTATGATTAAATAGCTTAATTAACTAGTTCTAAGTCATTAAAGTAAGCCTAGTGAAACTATTTTGGAAGAACAGTTTTGGTCCGTTTGTTTTAAGGCTTGTTTTGAGCATGTTTTTGAGCTTTATTCTTGGCTAAGGCAACCATACATGACTCACATGTGTGCTTACCTACATCAACAACAAGCATGTAAAGAGTTGGAGGCAAGAATCAATAGGAAATGAGAGCTTCATTGAGAAGTATCCAAAACCGCAGCTGGGAGGCGTCTTTCTGGGTCCCATTTCATCAGTTCTGGGCAGCCGTTTTTTTTAAGCTTTTGGGGCTGAATTTTTGAGGATATTTTCCTTAGAATGTCTATTTTATTACCTTAGTTTCCTTTTTGCAGTAGGATATTTTCGTTTCTCATAATATCCTAATCATTGCACCTAGGTACTGGAAACTGGCCCAGATTTTGTAATATTTTAAGATAGCTTTTGTTACCTAAGCAAAACATCACCAAATGACGTTAATTTTTGGTATGTTGCTGCTTTATATGTTAGGATTGTAATGTAAGAAGTTTCATTAGACTTTGTTGAATGAATTAAGAGTAATACTCCTTTCTTTGAGCTGTGCGCTTAGAGTAAAAACTGGACAGTTTGTCCTAATTCAAGTCTTTGAGTTAATTAACTAACTAACGTAGATTAGTTACTAATTTAACAAAGCAAGGTTGCACCAAGAGCTCTTATTTGACATTGGTGGCCTAGTTTGGTGGTTCTAAGGCTAGTGAAAGTGGTGGTTGTTGGCACGGTTCCAACAAGGCTTGATGCAAAACTGTTTCTTCGGTTCTTAACCAATGAATGCTCTTGCTTATGAAATGCTATATGCATCATTTGGTATCAGAGCTTTGGTTAGTTTAAGAGCATTCTTTTAACCCTCTAATCATCCTTTAATCATTTCCTAAACTCATACACTTATCCCCCCCAAAACCGAAACCAATTCTAAGCCCAAACACATCTCTTTTCTTCTCTTTTCACCTCTAATTTTTGATACAATCTCGTGGTTGTTAAAATGAGTGGTAATGAAGATCCAAATCAGTTTAGAAGGGGCATGACATTGAATGAAGCAAGGCTAGTTGGCCTTGAGAATCAAATGGCTACAATTAGTGAGCAAATGGAAAATCTCATGGAAGCCTTTCGAAGTTCTAGTGTTGGAGTTCGAAGAGAAGTTCGTGAAAGAGGGCACTTTGAAGATGAGAATGAGGTTGTTTATGACTCTAGTGAAGAAGTGAAATCACAAGCTTCTAATCAAAGAAGGAGGCCACAAAAACAAGATGAATTTCGAGACATCAAGTTAGATGTTCCAGAGTTTGATGGAAACCTTAATACTGATGCTTACTTGGAATGGGTTTCGAGGTGCAATAGGATTTTCGAGCTAAAGGAGTATGATGATTCGAAATCTTTCAAGGTGTCTATCACTAAACTAAAGGGGTATGCATCCCTTTGGTGGGAAAACGTTGCTCTTGCTAGAGAAAGGAAGCATAAGCCGAAAATCAAGAGTTGGAAGAAACTGAAAAGGAAGATGGAAGCTAAGTTTCTTCCTCCACTTACACTCTTGATTTATATAACCAACTTTCTCATTTGTCTCAAGGTACCAAGAATGTCGAGGTCTACATCCATGAATATGAGAAGTTGATGATGAAATTGGATGTTCAAGAAAGGGAAGAGCAGACCATGGCTCGTTTTGTGAAGGGCCTAGATCGTGACATTCAAAAGAAGCTTGTACTTCAATCTTATTCTACTTTAGATGAACTTTTCAGGTTGGCCCTTAAGGTGGAAAAACATCAAAAAGACAAGAAGAAGAAGGTATTTAGCAAAGGAACTTCTTATGCTAAAGGAGGTTCTAGTTCGTATGTGAAGCCTACTTCTACATCTCCATTTACACCTAAAAATGAAGCTGGTTCGAAAGTTCTTGATAAAGGGAAGAAGGTTGCTGAAAGTTATTCCAACAAGGATGATGTCAAATGTTTTAAGTGTCATGGTTATGGTCATTATCAAGCACAATGCCCAAACAGAAGGGTGATGACCTTACTAGACATAAAAAACATAGAAGATGCCCTTAAAGATCAAGAGGAGCACGAAAAAGAATCTGAAAAGGAGGTCGAATGCAATGAAGGTGTTCTTATTGATGAAGTGGAAGGAGATGATCATCTTAGCTTGGTTCTAAGGAGGGTCTTCACTCGAAAGAAGCCGAAGCTATACCATCTCAACGAGACCAGATTTTTCAGACGAAATGCTTAATCAAGGGCAAGATTTGTTCCATGATTATTGATGGTGGGAGTTGCACTAATGTAGCTTCGAGTTCTATGGTGGAGAAGCTCAATCATCCTACCTTCATTCATCCTAAACCATATAAGCTTCATTGGCTTAATGATGGTAACTGTGTGGAGGTAACAAAACAAGCTTTAATTAGCTTCTCTTTTGGTGATTCGTATAATGATAAGGTTTTATGTGATGTGGTGCCTATGAATGCCTGTCATATTCTCTTAGGGAGGCCGTGGCAATCTGATAAGGAAACCTTACATAATGGTAGGACTAATACATACACTTTCATGCATGAAAACGAGAAAATTATACTTAGTCCTAGCAAAAAGGGTCCGAATTTACCTAAGAAAGAAACCTCCAATTCGAAAGCTAAAAATCAGAAATCCTTAATTCTCCAAAAACATCAAGTTGATAAGGCCATTGAAAAGGGGAAGGAAATGTACTTGTTGTTGTTATTTGCTGCAAATGATGAAAAGACTCGTGAATTACATGATTGAGTTAAACCATTAGTGAACGATTTTAGTGATATTTTTCCCGAGGATCTTCCATATGGTTTACCACCTAGTAGGGGTATTGAGCATCAAATTGACTTAGTTCCTGGAGCACCATTACCTAACAAGGCAGCTTATATATGTAATCCTGAAGAAGCTAAAGAGTTGCAAAAACAGATTACTGAATTGTTAGCTAAGGGATTTGTGCAAGAAAGTCTTAGTCCATGTGCTGTTCCTGTTATTTTGGCTCCAAAGAAGGATGGAACTATGCGTATGTGTGTAGATTGCACGGCTATAAACAACATCACCATCAAGTATAGGTATCCTATTCCTAGGCTTGATGATTTGCTCGATGAATTACATGGTGCTACTATATTCTCCAAGATAGATTTGCGTAGTGGTTATCATCAGATTCGAATCAAAGAAGGGGATGAATGGAAAACAACCTTTAAGACTAAGAGTGGGTTATATGAGTGGCGTGTTATGCCATTTGGTTTAACTAATGCTCCTAGCACTTTCATGAGGCTCATGCATGAGGTACTTCGTCCCTTCATTGGTTCATTTGTTATGGTTTATTTTGATGATATTCTTGTGTATAGCAACAATGAACAGGATCATCTTATTCATCTGAAGAAGGTTTTCCTTAAGCTAAGGGAAAAGAAGCTATATGCAAAGATGGAGAAGTGTGAATTCTTCACTTCTAGTGTGTCTTTTCTTGGCTTCATTATTTCATCTCAGGGTATTTCTATGGATGAATCCAAGGTGGAGGCAATCAAATCATGACCGATTCCAAAGTCCATCACAAAAGTTCAAAGTTTTCATGGATGTGGCATCTTTTTACAGGAGATTCATCAGAGGTTTTAGTACTATTTTGGCTCCACTGACCGAATGTATCAAAGGGGGTTCTTTCACTTGGACTCCAGCAGCTCAGGAAGCATTTGATCAGTTGAAAAGCAAGCTTTGTGAGGCGCCTGTTCTAGCCTTACCAGATTTCAAGAAAGTGTTTGAAGTTGAATGTGATGCAAGTGGCGTAGGGATTGGAGCTGTTTTACAACAAGGAGGGCGTCCCATTGCCTATTTCAGTGAGAAGCTCAATCATGCCAAGCTCAACTACAGCACCTATGATAAAGAGTTCTACACTATTGTTCGTGCCTTTACTTATTGGACTCATTATCTTAGGCCAGCTCAGTTTGTGTTGCATTCAGATCACCAAGATTTGAAGTACATTAATGGACAACATAAGCTTAGTTCACGGCATGCTAAATGGGTGGAGTTCCTTCAATCCTTTGATTTTGTTTTAAAATACAAAACTGGAGTTTCTAATGTGGTTGCAGATGCATTATCTAGGAGGCATTCTATGCTTTCTCTAATGGAGGCTCGAGTTCTTGGCTTCACTCATATTAAGGAGCTTTATTATGATGATCCAGATTTTTCACCATTGATAGAAGCGTGCAAGGATGGTTCTCATGGAGCTTTTTCGGTTCTAGATGGTTTTCTCTTCCGAAATAATAAGCTTTGTAGCCCTAAGTGCTCACTAAAGGATTTGCTCATCAAGGAGGTTCATGGAGGAGGCCTAGCAGGACATTTTGGTATTAACAAAACTGTGGATGTTTTGCAGGAACACTTTTATTGGCCAAAACTTGCAGGTGATGTTCACTCAGTTCTAACTCGATGTTCTACATGTCAAAAGGCCAAGAGTTCTTTTCATCAAGGGCTCTATACTCAACTTCCAGTTCCTAATCAGCCATGGGAAGATGTTAGTATGGATTTCATTGTAGCTTTGCCTAGGACTAAACGGCAAAGAGATGCTATTATGGTGGTGGTGGATCGATTCTCAAAGATGGCTCATTTCATTGCTTGCAACAAGACGGATGATGCAATTCATGTAGCTGATTTGTACTTCAAGGAGATCATTAGATTACATGATGTACCGAGAACTATTGTTTCTGATAAGGATGTTAAGTTCCTCAGCTTCTTTTGGAAGACTTTATGGAAGCTCCTAGGTACTAAGCTCCTCTTTAGTACCACGGCGCATCCACAAACTGATGGTCAAACGGAGGTGACAAACAGGACACTTACTACTCTCCTCAGGACTCTAGTCAACAAGTCACAGAAAGATTGGGATCTAAAGCTAGCACATGCAGAATTTGCTTATAATAGATCACCTACATATGCCACGAAGTGCTCTCCATTCGAAGTGAACTATGGGGTTAATCCTTTGAGCCCCATTGATTTACTACCTATTCCAGTTGAAGTGAGGAAAAGAAAAGATGCAGAGGAGAAGGCAAAGGAGATGAAGAAGCTTCACAAACAGATTAGGGCACGCATTGAGAAGGTTAATGAAGCTTACAAGGTCCGAGCTAACAAGCATCGAAAGGAGGTCATTTACAAGCCCGGGGACTTGGTATGGTTAACCTAAGGAAGGAACGATTTCCATTAAGAAGGAAGAACAAGCTGATGCCAAGGAGTGGTGGTCCATTTAGGGTGCTTGAGAAGATCAATAACAATGCATACATGATAGAACTACCAAGTGAGATGGGCAACATTTCGGCCCCCTTCAATGTGGGTGACTTAGCTCCATATTTGGAAGAAGATTTCGAGTTGCAAGAAGACTTCTCCAAACCAGGGGAGAATGATGAAGGAGCATCCATGATCAATCCAAGTCTCCTAGCAAAGACTCATCAAGAAGAGATTAAGGTGAAGGAGATTCAATTCATTAGCTTACTTAATCCAATTTCGAACAAGCAAGTACTTCGAATTGTTAATTAAGCTTAACACCTTCTTAATCTATTTTAAGCCTTGTTGATTAATGCTTATGATCATCTTAACATCATAAAGTATTAGTAATCAAGCTTGAATTATGATTAAATAGCTTAATTAACTAGTTCTAAGTCATTAAAGTAAGCCTAGTGAAACTGTTTTGGAAGAACAGTTTTGGTCCGTTTGTTTTAAGGCTTGTTTTGAGCATGTTTTTGAGCTTTATTCTTGGCTAAGGAAACCATACATGACTCACATGTGTGCTTACCTACATCAACAACAAGCATGTGAAGATTTGGAGGCAAGAATCGATAGGAAATGAGAGCTTCATTGAGAAGTATCCAAAACCGTAGCTGGTAGGCGTCTTTCTGGGTCCCATTTCATCAGTTAAGGGCAGCCATTTTTTTAAAGCTTTTGGGGCTGAATTTTTGAGGATATTTTCCTTAGAATGTCTATTTTATTACCTTATTTTTCTTTTTGCAGTTGGATATTTTCGTTTCTCAGAATATCCTAATCATTGCACCTAGGTACTGGAAACTGGCCCAGATTTTGTAATATTTTAAGATAGCTTTTGTTACCTAAGCAAAACATCACCAAATGACGTTAATTTTTGGTATGTTGCTGCTTTATATGTTAGGATTGTAATGTAAGAAGTTTCATTAGACTTTGTTGAATGAATTAAGAGTTATACTCCTTTCTTTGAGCTGTGCGCTTAGAGTAAAAACTGGACAGTTTGTCCTAATTCAAGTCTTTGAGTTAATTAGCTAACTAACGTAGATTAGTTACCAATTTAACAAAGCAAGGTTGCACCAAGAGCTCTTATTTGACATTGGTGGCCTAGTTTGGTGGTTCTAAGGCTAGTGAAAGTGGTGGTTGTTGGCACGGTTCCAACAAGGCTTGATGAAAAACTGTTTCTTCGGTTCTTAACCAACGAATGCTCTTGCTTATGAAATGCTATATGCATCACCTTGAATAGGTATTAGATATATTTAAAGCATATGAAGCCCTTGTTATGAATATTTACAAAAAATTTCTGACTCCTTGAATAGGTATCAAATATATTTAAAGCATATGAAGCTCTTGGATCAAACTCAATTCAAATCAAAGGGTAAAACCATCATAGTCCTTAGGCAATTTGTGGTGTATGAACACCATTCAAATCATTTTGTTGTGAATAATTACCAAATATTTTTGACTCCTTGAATTGATATTAGGTATATTTCTATCATATGAAGCCCATGGATCAAACTCAATTCAAATAAAAGGGTAAAACCTTCATAGTCTCTTAGGCGATTTGTGGTGTATGAACACCTTTTAAAAAAGTTTGTAGTGAACAATTACAAAATATTTTTGAGTCCTTGAATAGGTATTAGATCTATTAAAAGTATATGAAGCCCTTGGAACAAAATCAATTCAAATCAAAGGGTAAAACCGTCATAGTCTCTTAGGCGATTTGTGGTGTATGAACAACTTTCAAATCATTTGTTGTGCTTAATTACCAAATTTTTATGACTCCTTGAATCGGTATTAGATATATTTCAATCATATGAAGCACTTTGATCAAAATTATTTCAAATCAAAGGGTAAAACCGTCGTAATCTCTTAGGCTATTTGTGGTGTATGAACACCTTTCAAATCTTTTTTTGTTCTTAATTACCAAATATTTTTGACTCCTTTAATTGATATTAGGTATATTTCTATCATATGAAGCCTTTGGATCAAACTCAATTCAAATAAAAGGGTAAAACCTTCATAGTCTCTTAGGCGATTTGTGGTGTATGAACACCTTTTAAAACATTTTGTTGTGAATAATTACAAAATATCTTTGAGTCCTTGAATAGGTATTAGATCTATTTCAAGCATATGAAACCCTTGGATAAAAACCAATTCAAATCAAAGGGTAAAACCGTCATAGTCTCTTAGGCGATTTGTGGTGTATGAACACCTTTCAAATCATTTGTTGTGTTTAATTACCAAATATTTTTGACTCCTTGAATAGGTATTAGATATATTTCAATCATATGAAGCCCTTGGATCAAAACTATTTCCAATCAAAGGGTAAAACTGTCATATTCTCTTCGGCGATTTGTGGCGTATGAAGACCTTTCAAATTATTTATTTGTGAATAATTACCAAATATTTTTGACTCCTTGAATAGGTATTAGATATATTTAAATCATATGAGGCCCTTGGACCAAAGTCAATTCAAAACAAAGGGTAAAACCGTCATAGTCTCTTAGATTTTTTTTGGTTGATGAACACCTTTCGAATCATTTTGTTGTGAATAATTACCAAATATTTTTGAGTCCTTGAATAGGTATTAGATATATTAAAAGCATATGAAGCCCTTGAACAAACTTAATTCAAATCAAAGGGTAAAATCGTCATTGTCTCTTAGGCGATTTGTGGTGTTTGAACACCTTTCAAATCATTTTTTGTGCTTAATTACCAAATATTTTTGACTCCTTGAATCGGTATAAGATATATTTCAATCATATGAAGCACTTTGATCAAAATTATTAAAAATCAAAGGATAAAACCGTCATAATCTCTTAGGCGATTTGTGGTGTATGAACACCTTTCAAATCATTTTTGTGTTCTTATTTACCAAATATTTTTGAGTCTTTGAATTTATATTAGGTATATTTCTATGATATTAAGCCCTTGGAACAACCTCAATTCAAATCAAAGGGTAAAACCTTCATAGTCTCTTAGGCGATTTTTGGTGTATGACCACCTTTTAAAACAATTTTTTGTGAATAATTACCAAATATTTTTGAGTCCTTGAATAGGTATTAGATCTATTTAAAGCATATGAAGCCCTTGGATAAAACTCAATTCAAATCAAAGGGTAAAACCGTCATAGTCTCTTAGGCGATTTGTGGTGTATGAACACCTTTCAAATCATTTGTTGTGTTTAATTACCAAATGTTTTTGACTCCTTGAATAGGTATTAGATATATTTCAATCATAGGAAGCCCTTGGATCAAACTCAATTCAAATCAAAGGGTAAAACCGTCATAGTCTCTTAGGCAATTTGTGGTGTATGGACACCATTCAAATCATTTTGTTGTTCTTAATTACAAAATATTTTTGACTCCTTGAATTGATATTAGGTATATATCTATCATATGAAGCCCATGGATCAAACTCAATTCAAATAAAAGGGTAAAACCTTCATAGTCTCTTACGCGATTTGTGGTGTATGAACACCTTTTAAAACATTTTGTAGTGAATAATTACCAAATATTTTTGATGCCTTGAATAGGTATTAAATCTATTTAAATCTTTTGAAGCCCTTGGAACAAAATCTATTCAAATCAAAGGGTAAAACCGTCATAGTCTCTTAGGCAATTTGTGGTGTATGAACACCTTTAAAATCATTTGTTGTGCTTAATTACCAAATGTTTATGACTCCTTGAATCGGTATTAGATATATTTCAATCATATGAAGCACTTTGATCAAAATTATTTCAAATCAAAGGGTAAAACCGTCGTAATCTCTTAGGCTATTTGTGGTGTATGAACACCTTTCAAATCTTTTTTTGTTCTTAATTACCAAATATTTTTGACTCCTTGAATTGATATTAGGTATATTTCTATCATATGAAGCCTTTGGATCAAACTCAATTCAAATAAAAGGGTAAAACCTTCATAGTCTCTTAGGCGATTTGTGGTGTATGAACACCTTTTAAAACATTTTGTTGTGAATAATTACAAAATATCTTTGAGTCCTTGAATAGGTATTAGATCTATTTCAAGCATATGAAGCCCTTGGATAAAAACCAATTCAAATCAAAGGGTAAAACCGTCATAGTCTCTTAGGCGATTTGTGGTGTATGAACACCTTTCAAATCATTTGTTGTGTTTAATTACCAAATATTTTTGACTCCTTGAATAGGTATTAGATATATTTCAATCATATGAAGCCCTTGGATCAAAACTATTTCCAATCAAAGGGTAAAACTGTCATATTCTCTTCGGCGATTTGTGGCGTATGAAGACATTTCAAATTATTTATTTGTGAATAATTACCAAATATTTTTGACTCCTTGAATAGGTATTAGATATATTTAAATCATATGAGGCCCTTGGACCAAAGTCAATTCAAAACAAAGGGTAAAACCGTCATAGTCTCTTAGACGATTTTTTGGTTGATGAACACCTTTCGAATCATTTTGTTGTGAATAATTACCAAATATTTTTGAGTCCTTGAATAGGTATTAGATATATTAAAAGCATATGAAGCCCTTGAACAAACTTAATTCAAATCAAAGGGTAAAATCGTCATTGTCTCTTAGGCGATTTGTGGTGTTTGAACACCTTTCAAATCATTTTTTGTGCTTAATTACCAAATATTTTTGACTCCTTGAATCGGTATAAGATATATTTCAATCATATGAAGCACTTTGATCAAAATTATTAAAAATCAAAGGATAAAACCGTCATAATCTCTTAGGCGATTTGTGGTGTATGAACACCTTTCAAATCATTTTGTGTTCTTATTTACCAAATATTTTTTAGTCTTTGAATTTATATTAGGTATATTTCTATGATATTAAGCCCTTTGAACAACCTCAATTCAAATCAAAGGGTAAAACCTTCATAGTCTCATTGGCGATTTTCGGTGTATGACCACCTTTTAAAACAATTTTTTGTGAATAATTACCAAATATTTTTGAGTCCTTGAATAGGTATTAGATCTATTTAAAGCATATGAAGCCCTTGGATAAAACTCAATTCAAATCAAAGGGTAAAACCGTCATAGTCTCTTAGGCGATTTGTGGTGTATGAACACCTTTCAAATCATTTGTTGTGTTTAATTACCAAATTTTTTTGACTCCTTGAATAGGTATTAGATATATTTCAATCATAGGAAGCCCTTGGATCAAACTCAATTCAAATCAAAGGGTAAAACCGTCATAGTCCTTAGGCAATTTGTGGTGTATGGACACCATTCAAATCATTTTGTTGTTCTTAATTACAAAATGTTTTTGACTCCTTGAATTGATATTAGGTATATATCTATCATATGAAGCCCATGGATCAAACTCAATTCAAATAAAAGGGTAAAACCTTCATAGTCTCTTACGCGATTTGTGGTGTATGAACACCTTTTAAAACATTTTGTAGTGAATAATTACCAAATATTTTTGATGCCTTGAATAGGTATTAAATCTATTTAAATCTTTTGAAGCCCTTGGAACAAAATCTATTCAAATCAAAGGGTAAAACCGTCATAGTCTCTTAGGCAATTTGTGGTGTATGAACACCTTTAAAATCATTTGTTGTGCTTAATTACCAAATGTTTATGACTCCTTGAATCGGTATTAGATATATTTCAATCATATGAAGCACTTTGATCAAAATTATTTCAAATCAAAGGGTAAAACCGTCATAATCTCTTAGGGGATTTTTGGTGTATGAACACCTTTCAAATCATTTGTTGGGCTTAATTACCAAATGTTTATGAATCCTTGAATTGGTATTAGATATATTCCAATCATATGAAGCACTTTGATCAAAATTATTTCAAATCAAAGGGTAAAACCGTCATAATCTCTTAGGCGATTTGTGGTGTATGAACACCATTTAAAACATTTTGTTGTGAATAATTACCAAATATTTTTGAGTCCTTGAATAGGTATTAGATCTATTTAAAGCATATGAAGCCCTTGGATCAAAATCAATTCAAATCAAAGGCTAAAACCGTCATAGTCTCTTAGGCGATTTGTGGTGTATGAACACCTTTCAAATCATTTGTTGTGTTTAATTACCAAATATTTTTGACTCCTTGAATAGGTATTAGATATATTTCAATCATCTTAAGCCCTTGGATCAAACTTCTTTCAAATCAAAGGGTAAAACTGTCATATTCTCTTCGGCGATTTGGGGCGTATGAACACCTTTCAAATTATTTATTTGTGAATAATTACCAAATATTTTTGACTCCTTGAATTGGTATTAAATATATTTAAATCATATGAATTCCTTGGATCAATGTCAATTCAGAACAAAGGGTAAAATCGTCATAGTCTCTTAGACAATTTGTGGTTAATGAACACCTTTCGAATCATTTTGTTGTGAATAATTAGCAAATATTTTAGAGTCTTTGAATAGGTATTACATATATTTAAAGCATATGAAGCCCTCGGATCAAACTCATTTCAAATTAAAGGGTAAAACCGTCATAGTCACTTGTGCGATTTGTGGTGTATGAACACTTTTCAAATTATTTGGTTGTGAATATTTACAAAATATTTCTGACTCCTTGAATAGGTATCATATATATTTAAAGCATATGAAGCTCTTGGATCAAACTCAATTCAAATCAAAGGGTAAAACCGTCATAGTCCTTAGGAAATTTGTGGTGTATGAAAACCATTCAAATCATTTTATTGTGAATAATTACCAAATATTTTTGATTCCTTGAATAGGTACTAGGTCTATTTAAAGCATATGAAGCCCTTGGATCAAACTCAATTCAAATCAAAGTGTAAAACCGTCATAGTCTCTTAGGCGATTTGTGGTGTATGAACACCTTTCAAATCATTTGTTGTGCTTAATTACCAAATGTTTATGACTCCTTGAATCGGTATTAGATATATTTCAATCATATGAAGCAGTTTGATCAAAATTATTTCAAACCGTCATAATCTCTTAGGCGATTTGTGGTGTATGAACACCTTTCAAATCATTTTTTGTTCTTAATTACCAAATATTTTTCACTCCTTGAATTGATATTAGGTATATTTCAATCATATGATGCCCTTGGATCAAACTCAATTCAAATCAAAGGGTAAAACCGTCATGGTCTCTCTGGCGATTTGTGGTGTATGAACACCTTTCAAATCAATTTTTTGTATATAATTATAAAATATCTTTGAATCCTTGAATATGTATTAGATCTATTTAAAGCATATGAAGCCCTTGGATCAAAATTATTTCAAATGAACGGGTAAAACCGTCATAATCTCTTAGACGATTTGTGGTGTATGAACACCTTTCAAATTATTTTTTGTTCTTAATTACCATATATTTTTACCTCCTTCAATAGGTATTAGATATATTTAAATCATATGAAGCCCTTGGATCAAACTTATTTCAAATCAAAGGGTAAAACTGTCATATTCTCTTCGGCGATTTGTGGCGTATGAACAACTTTCAAATTATATATTTGTGAATAATTACCAAATATTTTTGACTCCTTGAATAGGTATTAGATATATTTAAATCATATGAAGCCCTTGGATCAATGTCAATTCAAAACAAAGGGTAAAACAGTCATAGTCTTTTAGACGATTTGTGGTTAATGAACACCTTTCGCATCATTTTGTTGTGAATAATTACCAAATATTTTTGAGTCCTTGAATAGGTATTAGATATATTTAAAGCATATGAAGCCCTTGGATCAAACTCATTTCAAATTAAAGGGTAAAACCGTCATAGTCTCTTGGGCGATTTGTGGTGTATGAACACTTTTTTAATTATTTTGTTGTGAATATTTACAAAATATTTCTGACTCCTTGAATAGGTATCAGATATATTTAAAGCATATGAAGCTCTTGGATCAAACTCAAATCAAATCAAAGGGTAAAACCGTCATAGTCGTTAGGCAATTTGTGGTGTATGAACACCATTCAAATAATTTTATTGTGAATAATTACCAAATATTTTTGAGTCCTTGAATAGGTACTAGGTCTTTTTAAAGCATATGAAGCCCTTAGATCAAACTCAATTAAAATCAAAGTGTAAAACCGTCATAGTCTCTTAGGCGATTTGTGGTGTATGAACACCTTTCAAATCATTTGTTGTGCTTCACTACCAAATGTTTATGACTCCTTGAATCGGTATTAGATATATTTCAATCATATGAAGCAGTTTGATCAAAATTATTTCAAACCGTCATAATCTCTTAGGCGATTTGTGGTGTATGAACACCTTTCAAATCATTTTTTGTTCTTAATTACCAATTATTTTTGACTCCTTGAATTGATATTTGGTATATTTTAATCATATGAAGCCCTTGGATCAAACTCAATTCAAATCAAAGGGTAAAACCATGATGGTCTCTGAGGCGATTTGTGGTGTATGAACACCTTTCAAATCATTTTGTTGTATATAATTACCAAATATTTTTTAGTCCTTGAATAGGTATTAGATCTATTTAAAGCATATGAATCCCTTGGATCAAACTCAATTCAAATCAAAGGGTAAAACCGTCATAGTCTCTTAGGCGATTTGTGGTGTATGAACAACTTTCAAATCATTTGTTGTGCTTAATTAACAAATGTTTATGACTCATTGAATCGGTATTAGATACATTTCAATCATATGAAGCACTTTGATCAAAATTATTTCAAGTCAAAGGGTAAAACAGTCATAATCTTTTAGGCGATTTGTGGTGTATGAACACCTTTCAAATCATTTTTTGTTCTTAATTACAAAATTTTTTTGACTCCTTGAATTGATATTAGGTACATTTCAATCATATGATGCCCTTGGATCAAAATCAATTCAAGTCAAAGGGTAAAACCGTCATGGTCTCTTAGGCGATTTGTGGTGTATGAACACCTTTCAAATCATTTTTTTGTATATAATTACCAAATATTTTTGAATCCTTGAATAGGTATTAGATCTATTTAAAGCATATGAAGCCCTTGGATCAAAATTATTTCAAATGAACGGGTAAAACCGTCATAATCCCTTAGACGATTTGTGGTGTATGAACACCTTTTAAATTATTTCTTGTTCTTAATTACCAAATATTTTTACCTCCTTGAATTGATATTATGTATATTTCAATCATATGAAGCCCTTGGATCAAACTCAATTCAAATCAAAGGGTAAAACAGTCATGGTCTCTTAGGCGATTTGTGGTGTATGAACACCTATCAAATCATTTTTTTGTATATAATTACCAAATATTTTTGAATCCTTAAATAGGTATTAGATCTATTTAAAGCATATGAAGTTCTTGGATCAAACTCAATTCAAATAAAAGGTAAAACCTTCATAGTCTATTAGGCGATTTGTGGTGTATGAACACCTTTTAAAACATTTTGTTCTGATTAATTACCAAATAATTTTTAGTCCTTCAATAGGTATTAGATCAATTTAAAGCATATGACGCCCTTGGAACAAAATCAATTCAAATCAAAGGGTAAAACCGTCATAGTCTCTTAGGCGATTTGTGGTGTATGAACACCTTTCAAATCATTTGTTGTGCTTAATTACCAAATTTTTATGACTCCTTGAAAGGGTATTAGAGATATTTCAATCATATGAAGCACTTGGATAAAAATTATTTCCAATAAACGGGTAAAACCGTCATAATCTCTTAGACGATTTGTGGTGTATCAACACCTTTCAAATTATTTTTTGTACTAAATTACCAAATATTTTTACCTCCTTCAATAGGTATTAGATATATTTCAATCATATGAAGCCCTTGGATCAAACTTATTTCAAATCAAAGGGTAAAACTGTCATATTCTCTTCGGCGATTTGTGGCGTATGAACACCTTTCAAATTATATATTTGTGAATGATTACCAAATATTTTTGACTCCTTGAATAGGTATTAGATATATTTAAATCATATGAAGCCCTTGGATCAATGTCAATTCAAAACAAAGGGTAAAACAGTCATAGTCTTTTAGACGATTTGTGGTTAATGAACACCTTTCGTATCATTTTGTTGTGAATAATTACCAAATATTTTTGAGTCCTTGAATAGGTATTAGATATATTTAAAGCATATGAAGCCCTTGGATCAAACTCATTTCAAATTAAAGGGTAAAACCGTCATAGTCTCTTGGGCGATTTGTGGTGTATGAACACTTTTTAAATTATTTTGTTGTGAATATTTACAAAATATTTCTGACTCCTTGAATAGGTATCAGATATATTTAAAGCATATGAAGCTCTTGGATCAAACTCAATTCAAATCACAGGGTAAAACCGTCATAGTCCTTAGGCAATTTGTGGTGTATGAACACCATTCAAATCATTTTATTGTGAATAATTACCAAATATTTTTTGAGTCCTTGAATAGGTACTAGGTCAATTTAAAGCATATGAAGCCCTTGGATCAAACTCAATTCAAATCAAAGTGTAAAACCGTCATAGTCTCTTAGGCGATTTGTGGTGTATGAACACCTTTCAAATCATTTGTTGTGCTTAATTACCAAATGTTTATGACTCCTTGAATCGGTATTAGATATATTTCAATCATATGAAGGACTTTGATCAAAATTATTTCAAACCGTCATAATCTCTTAGGCGACTTGTGGTGTATGAACACCTTTCAAATCATTTTTTGTTCTTAATTACCAATTATTTTTGACTCCTTGAATTGATATTTGGTATATTTAGATCATATGAAGCCCTTCGATCAAACTCAATTCAAATCAAAGGTTAAAACCATGATGGTGTCTTAGGCGATTTGTGGTGTATGAACACCTTTCAAATCATTTTGTTGTATATAATTTCCAAATATTTTTGAGTCCTTGAATAGGTATTAGATCTATTTAAAGCATATGAAGCCCTTGTATCAAAATTATTTCAAATCAAAGGGTAAAACCGTCATAATCTCTCTTGCGATTTGTGGTGTATGAACAACTTTCAAATCATTTTTAATTGTTAATTACCAAATATTTTTTACTCCTTGAATTCATATTATGTATATTTCAATCATATGAAGCCCTTGGATCAAACTCAATTCAAATCAAAGGGTAAAACCGTCATGGTCTCTTAGGCGATTTGTGGTGTATGAACACCTTTCAAATTATTTTGTTGTGAATAATTACCAAATATTTTTGAGTCCTTGAATAGGTATTAGATCTATTTAAAGCATATGAATTCCTTGGATCAAACTCAATACAAATGAAAGGGTAAAACCGTCATAGTCTCTTAGGCGATTTCTGGTGTATGAACACCTTTCAAATCATTTTGTTGTAAATAATTAGCAAATATTTTTGAGTCATTGAATAGGTATAAGATCTATTTAAAGCATATGAATCCCTTGGATCAAACTCAATTCAAATCAAAGGGTAAAACCGTTATAGTCTCTTAGGCGATTTGTGGTGTATGAACAACTTTCAAATCATTTGTTGTGCTTAATTAACTAATGTTTCTGACTCATTGAATCGGTATTAGATACATTTCAATCATATGAAGAACTTTGATCAAAATTATTTCAAGTCAAAGCGTAAAACAGTCATAATCATTTAGGCGATTTGTGGTGTATGAACACCTTTCAAATCATTTTTTGTTCTTAATTACCAAATATTTTTCACTCCTTGAATTGATATTAGCTATATTTCAATCATATGATGCCCTTGGATCAAACTCAATTCAAATCAAAGGGTAAAACCGTCATGGTCTCTCTGGCGATTTGTGGTGTATGAACACCTTTCAAATCATTTTTTTGTATATAATTACCAAATATCTTTGAATCCTTGAATATGTATTAGATCTATTTAAAGCATATGAAGCCCTTGGATCAAAATTATTTCAAATGAACGGGTAAAACCGTCATAATCTCTTAGACGATTTGTGGTGTATGAACACCTTTCAAATTATTTTTTGTTCTTAATTACCATATATTTTTACCTCCTTCAATAGGTATTAGATATATTTAAATCATATGAAGCCCTTGGATCAAACTTATTTCAAATCAAAGGGTAAAACTGTCATATTCTCTTCGGCGATTTGTGGCGTATGAACACCTTTCAAATTATATATTTGTGAATAATTACCAAATATTTTTGACTCCTTGAATAGGTATTAGATATATTTAAATCATATGAAGCCCTTGGATCAATGTCAATTCAAAACAAAGGGTAAAACAGTCATAGTCTTTTAGACGATTTGTGGTTAATGAACACCTTTCGCATCATTTTGTTGTGAATAATTACCAAATATTTTTGAGTCCTTGAATAGGTATTAGATATATTTAAAGCATATGAAGCCCTTGGATCAAACTCATTTCAAATTAAAGGGTAAAACCGTCATAGTCTCTTGGGCGATTTGTGGTGTATGAACACTTTTTTAATTATTTTGTTGTGAATATTTACAAAATATTTCTGACTCCTTGAATAGGTATCAGATATATTTAAAGCATATGAAGCTCTTGGATCAAACTCAATTCAAATTAAAGGGTAAAACCGTCATAGTCCTTAGGCAATTTGTGGTGTATGAACACCATTCAAATCATTTTATTGTGAATAATTACCAAATATTTTTGAGTCCTTGAATAGGTACTAGGTCAATTTAAAGCATATGAAACCCTTGGATCAAACTCAATTCAAATCAAAGTGTAAAACCGTCATAGTCTCTTAGGCGATTTGTGGTGTATGAACACCTTTCAAATCATTTGTTGTGCTTAATTACCAAATGTTTATGACTCCTTCAATCGGTATTAGATATATTTCAACCATATGAAGCACTTTGATCAAAATTATTTCAAACCGTCATAATCTCTTAGGCGATTTGTGGTGTATGAACCCCTTTCAAATCATTTTTTGTTCTTAATTACCAATTATTTTTGACTCCTTGACTTGATATTTGGTATATTTAGATCATATGAAGCCCTTGGATGAAACTCAATTCAAATCAAAGGTTAAAACCATGATGGTGTCTTAGGCGATTTGTGGTGTATGAACACCTTTCAAATCATTTTGTTGTATATAATTTCCAAATATTTTTGAGTCCTTGAATAGGTATTAGATCTATTTAAAGCATATGAAGCCCTTGTATCAAAATTATTTCAAATCAAAGGGTAAAACCGTCATAATCTCTCTTGCGATTTGTGGTGTATGAACAACTTTCAAATCATTTTTAATTGTTAATTACCAAATATTTTTTACTCCTTGAATTCATATTATGTATATTTCAATCATATGAAGCCGTTGGATCAAAATCAATTCAAATCAAAGGGTAAAACCGTCATGGTCTCTTAGGCGATTTGTGGTGTATGAACACCTTTCAAATTATTTGGTTGTGAATAATTACCAAATATTTTTGAGTCCTTAAATAGGTATTAGATCTATTTAAAGCATATGAATTCCTTGGATCAAACTCAATACAAATGAAAGGGTAAAACCGTCATAGTCTCTTAGGCGATTTCTGGTGTATGAACACCTTTCAAATCATTTTGTTGTAAATAATTAGCAAATATTTTTGAGTCATTGAATAGGTATAAGATCTATTTAAAGCATATGAATCCCTTGGATCAAACTCAATTCAAATCAAAGGGTAAAACCGTTATAGTCTCTTAGGCGATTTGTGGTGTATGAACAACTTTCAAATCATTTGTTGTGCTTAATTAACTAATGTTTCTGACTCATTGAATCGGTATTAGATACATTTCAATTATATGAAGAACTTTGATCAAAATTATTTCAAGTCAAAGCGTAAAACAGTCATAATCATTTAGGCGATTTGTGGTGTATGAACACCTTTCAAATCATTTTTTGTTCTTAATTACCAAATATTTTTCACTCCTTGAATTGATATTAGGTATATTTCAATCATATGATGCCCTTGGATCAAACTCAATTCAAATCAAAGGGTAAAACCGTCATGGTCTCTCTGGCGATTTGTGGTGTATGAACACCTTTCAAATCATTTTTTTGTATATAATTACCAAATATCTTTGAATCCTTGAATATGTATTAGATCTATTTAAAGCATATGAAGCCCTTGGATCAAAATTATTTCAAATGAACGGGTAAAACCGTCATAATCTCTTAGACGATTTGTGGTGTATGAACACCTTTCAAATTATTTTTTGTTCTTAATTACCATATATTTTTACCTCCTTCAATAGGTATTAGATATATTTAAATCATATGAAGCCCTTGGATCAAACTTATTTCAAATCAAAGGGTAAAACTGTCATATTCTCTTCGGCGATTTGTGGCGTATGAACACCTTTCAAATTATATATTTGTGAATAATTACCGAATATTTTTGACTCCTTGAATAGGTATTAGATATATTTAAACCATATGAAGCCCTTGGATCAATGTCAATTCAAAACAAAGGGTAAAACAGTCATAGTCTTTTAGACGATTTGTGGTTAATGAACACCTTTCGCATCATTTTGTTGTGAATAATTACCAAATATTTTTGAGTCCTTGAATAGGTATTAGATATATTTAAAGCATATGAAGCCCTTGGATCAAACTCATTTCAAATTAAAGGGTAAAACCGTCATAGTCTCTTGGGCGATTTGTGGTGTATGAACACTTTTTTAATTATTTTGTTGTGAATATTTACAAAATATTTCTGACTCCTTGAATAGGTATCAGATATATTTAAAGCATATGAAGCTCTTGGATCAAACTCAATTCAAATTAAAGGGTAAAACCGTCATAGTCCTTAAGCAATTTGTGGTGTATGAACACCATTCAAATCATTTTATTGTGAATAATTACCAAATATTTTTGAGTCCTTGAATAGGTACTAGGTCAATTTAAAGCATATGAAACCCTTGGATCAAACTCAATTCAAATCAAAGTGTAAAACCGTCATAGTCTCTTAGGCGATTTGTGGTGTATGAACACCTTTCAAATCATTTGTTGTGCTTAATTACCAAATGTTTATGACTCCTTCAATCGGTATTAGATATATTTCAACCATATGAAGCACTTTGATCAAAATTATTTCAAACCGTCATAATCTCTTAGGCGATTTGTGGTGTATGAACACCTTTCAAATCATTTTTTGTTCTTAATTACCAATTATTTTTGACTCCTTGAATTGATATTTGGTATATTTCAATCATATGAAGCCCTTGGATCAAACTCAATTCAAATCAAAGGGTAAAACCATGATGGTCTCTTAGGCGATTTGTGGTGTATGAACACCTTTCAAATCATTTTGTTGTATATAATTTCAAAATATTTTTGAGTCCTTGAATAGGTATTAGATCTATTTAAAGCATATGAAGCCCTTGTATCAAAATTATTTCAAATCAAAGGGTAAAACCGTCATAATCTCTCTTGCGATTTGTGGTGTATGAACAACTTTCAAATAATTTTTAATTGTTAATTACCAAATATTTTTTACTCCTTGAATTCATATTATGTATATTTCAATCATATGAAGCCCTTGGATCATACTCAATTCAAATCAAAGGGTAAAACCGTCATGGTCTCTTTGGCGATTTGTGGTGTATGAACACCTTTCAAATTATTTTGTTGTGAATAATTACCAAATATTTTTGAGTCCTTGAATAGGTATTAGATCTATTTAAAGAATATGAATCCCTTGGATCAAACTCAATACAAATCAAAGGGTAAAACCGTCATAGTCTCTTAGGCGATTTCTGGTGTATGAACACCTTTCATATCATTTTGTTGTAAATAATTAGCAAATATTTTTGAGTCTTTGAATAGGTATTAGATCTATTTAAAGCATATGAATCCCTTGGATCAAACTCAATTCAAATAAAAGGGTAAAACCGTTATAGTCTCTTAGGCGATTTGTGGTGTATGAACAACTTTCAAATCATTTGTTGTGCTTAATTAACTAATGTTTCTGACTCATTGAATCGGTATTAGATACATTTCAATCATATGAAGCCCTTGGATCAAACTCAATTCAAATCAAAGTGTAAAACCGTCATAGTCTCTTAGGCGATTTGTGGTGTATGAACACCTTTCAAATCATTTGTTGTGCTTAATTACCAAATGTTTATGACTCCTTGAATCGGTATTAGATATATTTCAATCATATGAAGCACTTTGATCAAAATTATTTCAAACCGTCATAATCTCTTAGGCGATTTGTGGTGTATGAACACCTTTCAAATCATTTTTTGTTCTTAATTACCAATTATTTTTGACTCCTTGAATTGATATTTGGTATATTTCAATCATATGAAGCCCTTGGATCAAACTCAATTCAAATTAAAGGTTAAAACCATGATGGTCTCTTAGGCGATTTGTGGTGTATGAACACCTTTCAAATCATTTTGTTGTATATAATTTCCAAATATTTTTGAGTCCTTGAATAGGTATTAGATCTATTTAAAGCATATGAAGCCCTTGGATCAAAATTATTTCAAATCAAAGGGTAAAACCGTCATAATCTCTCTTGGCGATTTGTGGTGTATGAACAACTTTCAAATCATTTTTAATTGTTAATTACCAAATATTTTTTACTCCTTGAATTCATATTATGTATATTTCAATCATATGAAGCCCTTGGATCAAACTCAATTCAAATCAAAGGGTAAAACCGTCATGGTCTCTTAGGCGATTTGTGGTGTATGAACACCTTTCAAATTATTTTGTTGTGAATAATTACCAAATATTTTTGAGTCCTTGAATAGGTATTAGATCTATTTAAAGCATATGAATCCCTTGGATCAAACTCAATACAAATGAAAGGGTAAAACCGTCATAGTCTCTTAGGCGATTTCTGGTGTATGAACACCTTTCAAATCGTTTTGTTGTAAATAATTAGCAAATATTTTTGAGTCCTTGAATAGGTATTAGATCTATTTAAAGCATATGAATCCCTTGGATCAAACTCAATTCAAATCAAAGGGTAAAACCGTTATAGTCTCTTAGGCGATTTGTGGTGTATGAACAACTTTCAAATCATTTGTTGTGCTTAATTAACTAATGTTTCTGACTCATTGAATCCGTATTAGATACATTTAAATCATATGAAGCACTTTGATCAAGATTATTTCAAGTCAAAGCGTAAAACAGTCATAATCATTTAGGCGATTTGTGGTGTATGAACACCTTTCAAATCATTTTTTGTTCTTAATTACCAAAAAATTTTCACTCCTTGAATTGATATTAGGTATATTTAAATCATATGATGCCCTTGGATCAAACTCAATTCAAATCAAAGGGTAAAACCGTCATGGTCTCTTAGGCGATTTGTGGTGTATGAACACCTTTCAAATCATTTTTTTGTATATAATTACCAAATATTTTTGAATCCTTGAATAGGTATTAGATCTATTTAAAGCATATGAAGCCCTTGGATCAAACTCAATTCAAATCAAAGTGTAAAACCGTTATAGTTTCTTAGGCGATTTGTGGTGTATAAACACAATTCAAATCATTTGTTGTGCTTAATTACCAAATGTTTATGACTCCTTGAATCGGTATTAGATATATTTCAATCATATGAAGCACTTAAATCAAAATTATTTCAAACCGTCATAATCTCTTAGGCGATTTGTGGTGTATGAACACCTTTCAAATCATTTTTTGTTCTTAATTACCAAATATTTTTGACTCCTTGAATTGATATTAGTTATATTTCAATCATATGAAACCCTTGGATCAAACTCAATTCAAATCTAAGTGTAAAACCATCATGGTCTATTAGGCGATTTGTGGTGTATGAACACCTTTCAAATCATTTTGTATTATATAATTACCAAATATTTTTGAGTCCTTGAATAGGTATTAGATCTATTTAAAGCATATGAAGAACTTGGATCAAAATTATTTCAAATTAAAGGGTAAAACAGTCATAATCTCTCATGCGATTTGTGGTGTATGAACAACTTTCAAATCATTTTTTGTTGTTAATTGCCAAATATTTTTTACTCCTTGAATTTATATTATGTATATTTTAATCATATGAAGCCCTAGGATCAAACTCAATTCAAATCAAAGGGTAAAACCGTCATGGTCTCTTAGGCGATTTGTGGTGTATGAACACCTTTCAAATTATTTTGTTTTGAATACTTACCAAATATTTTTGAGTCCTAGAATAGGTATTAGATCTATTTAAAGCATATGAATCCCTTGGATCAAACTCAATACAAATCAAAGGGTAAAACCGTCATAGTATCTTAGGCGATTTGTGGTGTATGAACACCTTTCAAATCATTTTGTTGTAAATAATTACCAAATATTTTTGAGTCCTTGAATAGGTATTAGATCTATTTATAGCATATGAATCCCTTGGATCAAACTCAATTCAAATCAAAGGGTAAAACCGTCATAGTCTCTTAGGCGATTTGTGGTGTATGAACACCTTTCAAATTATTTTTTGTGTTTAATTACCAAATATTTTTGACTCCTTGAATAGGTATTAGATCTATTTAAAGCATATGAATCCCTTGGATCAAACTCAATACAAATCAAAGGGTAAAACCGTCATAGTATCTTAGGCGATTTGTGGTGTATGAACTCCTTTCAAATCATTTTGTTGTAAATAATTACCAAATATTTTTGAGTCCTTGAATATGTATTAGATCTATTTAAAGCATATGAATCCCTTGGATCAAACTCAATTCAAATCAAACGGTAAAACCGTCATAGTCTCTTAGGCGATTTTTGGTGTATAAACACCTTTCAAATCATTTGTTGTGCTTAATTAACAAATGTTTCTGACTCAATGAATCGGTATTTGATACATTTCAATCATATGAAGCACTTTGATCAAAATTATATCAAGTCAAAGGGTAAAACCGTCATAATCTCTTATGCGATTTGTGGTGTATGAACACCTTTCAAATCATTTTTGGTTCTTAATTTCCAAAATTTTTTCCAAATGATATTAGGTATATTTCAATCATATGAAGCCCTTGGATCAAACTCAATTCAAATCAAAGGGTAAAACCGTCATGGTCTCTTAGGCGATTTGTGGTGTATGAACACATTTCAAATCATTTTTTTGTATATAATTACCAAATATTTTGAATCCTTGAATAGGTATTAGATCTATTTAAAGCACATGAAGCCCTTGGATAAATATTATTTCAAATAAACGGGTATAACCGTCATAATCTCTTAGACGATTTGTGGTGTATGAACACCTTTCAAATTATTTTTTGTTCTTAATTACCAAATATTTTTACCTCCTTGAATTGATATTATGTATATTTCAATCATATGAAGCCCTTGGATCAAACTCAATTCAAATCAATGGGTAAAACCGTCATGGTCTCCTAGGCGATTTGTGGTGTATGAACACCTTTCAAATCATTTTGTTGTGAATAATTACCAAATAGTTTTGAGTCCTTGAATAGGTATTAGATCCATTTAAAGCATATGAAGCCCTTCGATCAAATTCAATTCAAATCAAAGGGTAAAACCGTCATAGTCTCTTAGGCGATTTGTGGTGTATGAAAACCTTTCAAATCATATATTGTTCTTAATTACCATATGTTTTTGACTACTTGAATCAGTAATAGATATATTTCAATCATATGAAGCACTTAGATCAAAATTATTTCAAATAAAAGGGTAAAACCGTCATAATCTCTTAGGCGATTTGTGGTGTATGAACAACTTTCAAATCATTTTTTGTTCTTAATTACCAAATTTTTTTGAGTCCTTGAATTGATATTAGGTATATTTCAATTGTATGAATCCCTTGGATCAAACTCAATTAAAATCAAAGGTTAAAACCGTCATAGTCTCTTAGGCAATTTGTGGTGTATGAACACGTTTCAAATCATTTTGTTGTGAATAATTACCAAATATTTCTAAGTCCTTGAATAGGTATTAGATATATTTCAATTATATGAAGCCCTTGGATCAAACTTATTTCAAATCAAAAGTTAAAACCGTTATAGTCTCTTCGGCTATTTGTGGCGTATGAACACCTTTTCAATTTATTTGTTCGTGAATATTTACCAAATATTTTTGACTCCTTGAATAGGTATTAGATATATTTTAAGCTTATGAAGCCCTTGGATCAAACTCAATAGAAAACAAAGGGTAAAACCGTCATAGTATCTTAGACGATTTGTGGTGAATGAACACCTTTCAAATCATTTTGTTGTGAATAATTACCAAATATTTTTTAGTCCTTGAATAGATATTAGATTTATTTAAAGCATATGAAGCCCTTGGATCAAACTCATTTCAAATTAAAGGGTAAAACCGTCATAGTCTCTTGCGCGATTTGTGGTGTACAAACACATTTCAAATAATTTTGTTGTGAATATTTACAAAATATTTCTGACTCCTTCAATAGGTATCAGATATATTTAAAGCATGTGCAGCCCTTGGATCAAACATAATTCAAAACAAAGGGTAAAACCGCCATAGTCTCTTAGGCGATTTGTGGTGTATGAAGACCTTTTAAATCATTTTATTTTGAATAATTACGAAATATTTTTGAGCCCTTGAATAGGTATTAGATCTACTTAAAGCATATGAAGCCCTTGGATCAAACTCAATTCAAATCAAAGGGTAAAAACCGTCATAGTCTCTTAGGCAATTTGTGGTGTATGAACACCTTTCAAATCATTTTTTGTGTTTAATTAAAAAATATTTTTGACTCCTAGAATAGGTATTAGATATATTTCAATCATATGAAGCCCTTGGATCAAACTTATTTCAAATCAAAGGGTAAAACCGTCATAGTCTCTTCTGGGATTTGTGGCGTATGAACACCATTCAAATTATATTTTTGTGAATAATTGCCAAATATTTTTGACTCCTTGAATAGGTATTAGATATATTTCAAGCATATGAAGCCCTTGGATCAAACTCAATTCAAAACAAAGGGTAAAACCGTCATAGTCTCTTAGGCGATTTGTGGTGTATGAACACCATTCAAATCATTTTGTTGTTAATATTTACAAAATATTTCTGACTCCTTGAATAGGTACCAGATATATTTAAAGCATATGAAGCCCTTGGATCAAACTCAACTCAAAACAAACGGTAAAACCGTCATAGTCTCTTAGCCGATTTGTGGTGTGTGAACACCATTCAAATCATTTTGTTGTGAATAATTACCAAATATTTTTGAGTCCTTGAATAGGTACTAGATCTATTTAAAGCATATGAATCCATTGGATCAAACTCAATTCAAATCAAAGGGTAAAACCGTCATAGTCTCTTAGGCGATTTGTGGTGTATGAACACCATTCAAATCATATGTTGTGCTTAATTACCAAATTTTTATGACTCCTTGAACCGGTATTAGATATATTTCAATCATATGAAGCACTTAAATCAATATTATTTCAAACCGTCATAATCTCTTAGGCGAATTGTGGTGTATGAACACCTTTCAAATCATTTTTTGTTCTTAATTACCAAATATTTTTGACTCCTTGAATTGATATTAGGTATATTTCAATCATATGAAACCCTTGGATCAAACTCAATTCAAATCAAAGTGTAAAACCATCATGGTCTCTTACGCGATTTGTGGTGTATGAATACCTTTCAAATCATTTTGTTGTATATAATTACCAAATATTTTTGAGTCCTTGCATAGGTATTAGATCTATTTAAAGCATATGATGCACTTGGATCAAAATTATTTCAAATCAAAGGGTAAAACCGTCATAATCTCTCATGCGATTTGTGGTGTATGAACAACTTTCAAATCATTTTTTGTTGTTAATTAACAAATATTTTTTACTCCTTAAATTTATATTATGTATATTTCAATCATATGAAGCCCTTGGATCAAACTCAATTCAAATCAAAGGGTAAAACCGTCATGGTCTCTTAGGCAATTTGTGGTGTATGAACACCTTTCAAAATTTTGTTGTGAATACTTACCAAATATTTTTGAGTCCTTGAATAGGTATTAGATCTATTTAAAGCATATGAATCCCTTGGATCAAACTCAATACAAATCAAAGGGTAAAACCGTCATAGTATCTTAGGCGATTTGTGGTGTATGAACACCTTTCAAATCATTTTGTTGTAAATAATTACCAAATATTTTTGAGTCTTGAATAGGTATTAGATACTATTTAAAGCATATGAATCCCTTGGATCAAACTCAATTCTAATCAAAGGGTAAAACCGTCATAGTCTCTTAGGCGATTTGTGGTGTATGAACACCTTTCAAATTATTTTTTTGTGTTTAATTACCAAATATTTTTGACTCCTTGAATTGGTATGAGATCTATTTAAAGCATATGAATCCCTTGGATCAAACTCAATACAAATTAAAGGGTAAAACCGTCATAGTATCTTAGGCGATTTGTGGTGTATGAACACCTTTCAAATCATTTTGTTGTAAATAATTACCAAATATTTTTGAGTCCTTGAATAGGTATTAGATCTATTTAAAGCATATGAATCCCTTGGATCAAACTCCATTCAAATCAAAGGGTAAAACCGTCATAGTCTCATAGGCGATTTGTGGTGTATGAACACCTTTCAAATCATTTGTTGTGCTTAATTAACAAATGTTTCTGACTCATTGAATCGGTATTAGATACATTTCAATCATATGAAGCACTTTGATCAAAATTATTTCAAGTCAAAGGGTAAAACCGTCATAATCTCTTAGGCGATTTGTGGTGTATGAACACCTTTCAAATCATTTTTTTCTTAATTTTTTCTTAATTACAAAATTTTTTTGACTCCTTGAATTTATATTAGGTATATTTCAATCATATGAAGCCCTTGGATCAAACTCAATTCAAATCAAAGGGTAAAACCGTCATGGTCTCTTAGGCGATTTGTGGTGTATGAACACCATTTCAAATCATTTTTTTGTATATAATTACCAAATATTTTTGAATCCTTGAATAGGTATTAGATCTATTTAAAGCATATGAAGCCCTTGGATAAATATTATTTCAAATAAACGGGTAAAACCGTCATAATCTCTTAGACGATTTGTGGTGTATGAACACCTTTCAAATTATTTTTTGTTCTTAATTACCAAATATTTTTACCTCCTTGAATTGATATTATCCATATTTCAATCATATGAAGCCCTTGGATCAAACTCAATTCAAATCAAAGGGTAAAACCGCCATGGTCTCCTAGGCGATTTGTGGAGAATGAACACCTTTCAAATCATTTTGTTGTGAATAGTTACCAAATTGTTTTGAGTCCTTGAATAGGTATTAGATCCATTTAAAGCATATGAAGCCCTTGGATCAAAATCAATTCAAATCAAAGGGTAAAACCGTCATAGCCTCTTAGGCGATTTGTGGTGTATGAACACTTTTCAAATCATTTTGTTGTGAATAATTACCAAATATTTTTTGTCCTTTAATAGGTACTAGATCTATTTAAGGCATATGAAGCCCTTGGATCAAATTCAATTCAAATCAAAGGGTAAAACCGTCATAGTCTCTTAGGCGATTTGTGGTGTAAGAACACCCTTCAAATCATATGTTGTTGTTAATTACCAAATGTTTTTGACTCCTTGAATCAGTAATAGATTTATTTCAATCATATGAAGCACTTAGATCAAAATTATTTCAAATAAAAGGGTAAAACCGTCATAATCTCTTAGGCGATTTGTGGTGTCTGAACAACTTTCAAATCATTTTTTGTTCTTAATTACCAATTTTTTTTGAGTCCTTGAATTGATATTAAGTATATTTCAATCGTATGAATCCCTTGGACCAAACTCAATTAAAATCAAAGGTTAAAACTGTCATAGTCTCTTAGGCGATTTGTGGTGTATGAACACGTTTCAAATCATTTTGTTGTGAATAATTGCCAAATATTTCTAAGTCCTTGAATAGGTATTAGATATATTTCAATTATATGAAGCCCTTGGATCAAACTTATTTCAAATCAAAAGGTAAAACCGTTATAGTCTCTTCGGCGATTGGTGGCGTCTGAACACCTTTTCAATTTATTTGTTCGTGAATAGTTACCAAATATTTTTGACTCATTGAATAGGTATTAGATATATTTAAAGCTTATGAATCCCATGGATCAAACTCAATAGAAAACAAAGGGTAAAACCGTCATAGTATCTTAGAGGATTTGTGGTGAATGAACACCTTTCAAATCATTTTGTTTTGAATAATTACCCAATATTTTTTAGTCCTTGAATAGATATTAGATTTATTTAAAGCATATGAAGCCCTTGGATTAAACTCATTTCAAATTAAAGGGTAAAACCGTCATAGTCTCTTGCGCGATTTGTGGTGTACAAACACATTTCAAATAATTTTGTTGTGAATATTTACAAAATATTTCTGACACCTTGAATAGGTATCAGGCATATTTAAAGCATATGCAGCCCTTGGATCAAACTTAATTCAAATCAAAGGGTAAAACCGTCATAGTCTCTTAGACCATTTGTGGTGTATGAAGACCTTTTAAATCATTTTGTTTTGAATAATTATGAAATATTTTTGAGCCCTTGAATAGTTATTAGATCTACTTAAAGCATATGAAGCCCTTGGATCAAACTCAATTCAAATCAAAGGGTAAAACCGTCATGGTCTCTTAGGCGATTTGTGGTGTATGAACACATTTCAAATCATTTTTTTGTATATAATTACCAAATATTTTTGAATCCTTGAATAGGTATTAGATCTATTTAAAGCATATGAAGCCCTTGGACAAATATTATTTCAAATAAACGGGTAAAACCGTCATAATCTCTTAGACGATTTGTGGTGTATGAACACCTTTCAAATTATTTTTTGTTCTTAATTACCAAATATTTTTACCTCCTTGAATTGATATTATCTATATTTCAATCATATGAAGCCCTTGGATCAAACTCAATTCAAATCAAAGGGTAAAACCGCCATGGTCTCCTAGGCGATTTGTGGAGAATGAACACCTTTCAAATCATTTTGTTGTGAATAGTTACCAAATAGTTTTGAGTCCTTGAATAGGTATTAGATCCATTTAAAGCATATGAAGCCCTTGGATCAAAATCAATTCAAATCAAAGGGTAAAATCGTCATAGCCTTTTGGGCGATTTGTGGTGTATCAACACTTTTCAAATCATTTTGTTGTGAATAATTACCAAATATTTTTTGTCCTTTAATAGGTACTAGATCTATTTAAGGCATATGAAGCCCTTGGATCAAATTCAATTCAAATCAAAGGGTAAAACCGTCATAGTCTCTTAGGCGATTTGTGGTGTATGAACACCTTTCAAATCATATGTTGTTGTTAATTACCAAATGTTTTTGACTCCTTGAATCAGTAATAGATTTATTTCAATCATATGAAGCACTTAGATCAAAATTATTTCAAATAAAAGGGTAAAACCGTCATAATCTCTTAGGCGATTTGTGGTGTATGAACAACTTTCAAATCATTTTTTGTTCTTAATTACCAAATTTTTTTTGAGTCCTTGAATTGGTATTAGGGTATATTTCAATCGTATGAATCCCTTGGACCAAACTCAATTAAAATCAAAGGGTAAAACCGTCATAGTCTCTTAGGCGATTTGTGGTGTATGAACACGTTTCAAATCATTTTGTTGTGAATAATTGCAAAATATTTCTAAGTCCTTGAATAGGTATTAGATATATTTCAATTATATGAAGCCCTTGGATCAAACTTATTTGAAATCAAAAGGTAAAACCGTTATAGTCTCTTCGGCGATTGGTGGCGTCTGAACACCTTTTCAATTTATTTGTTCGTGAATAATTACCAAATATTTTTGACTCATTGAATAGGTATTACATATATTTAAAGCTTATGAAGCCCATGGATCAAACTCAATAGAAAACAAAGGGTAAAACCGTCATAGTATCTTAGAGGATTTGTGGTGAATGAACACCTTTCAAATCATTTTGTTTTGAATAATTACCCAATATTTTTTAGTCCTTGAATAGATATTAGATTTATTTAAAGCATATGAAGCCCTTGGATTAAACTCATTTCAAATTAAAGGGTAAAACCGTCATAGTCTCTTGCGCGATTTGTGGTGTACAAACACATTTCAAATAATTTTGTTGTGAATATTTACAAAATATTTCTGACACCTTGAATAGGTATCAGGCATATTTAAAGCATATGCAGTCCTTGGATCAAACTTAATTCAAATCAAAGGGTAAAACCGTCATAGTCTCTTAGACCATTTGTGGTGTATGAAGACCTTTTAAATCATTTTGTTTTGAATAATTATGAAATATTTTTGAGCCCTTGAATAGTTATTAGATCTACTTAAAGCATATGAAGCCCTTGGATCAAACTCAATTCAAATCAAAGGGTAAAACCGTCATAGTCTCTTAGGCGATTTGTGGTGTATGAACACCTTACAAATCATTTTTTGTGTTTAATTACCAAACATTTTTGACTCCTTGAATAGGTATTAGATATATTTCAATCATATGAAGCCCTTGGATCAAACTTATTTCAAATCAAAGGGTAAAA